>VDFB02000003.1:361907576-362070849 GCA_007258455.2 Sequoia sempervirens | reverse complement strand
TGAATTATTACATTCAACTCATGAATGCATTAATCAGAATAATATTGAGATCTAATCTAAGCTATGTTTTGGGAAATGCAAGATATCTCACTCAAATCATGTTTTCATAAGTTGTCTAATAGACTAATTTTATATTGTCATATCTTTGTGCTTTCAAATCTACACTATTGTTGAAAGAAAAGGAAATCAGATTGTAAAATCTTGGTTGAAGTTTTAAAAAGTGTAGACACTGATTCACCCCCCTCTTAGTGTCTATCCATAACTCCAACAATTGGTATCAGAGCGTAGGGTCCTCTGTTAGGTCTAAACCACCTAGGATTGTTCCTGGTTTCTTGGAGTACTTTGGTTAATATGGGAAAGAACAAAAGGAATAAGGGAAAAAGGTGTTCTTAGAAAAATGTTGTTCATCATGTTCAACCTAAATCTAGTATAAGGATTAAAGATGAAGAATTCATAAACAGTAGCTCTGAAATGGTAGAATATCCTAGATTTGGAACTCCTCAGTTTGAAGGAACAAACTTTATTATATGGAAACATAGGATGGAAACATACTTACATTCTTTAGGATCTGAAGTGTGGGAAGTAGTAGAAAGGGCTGTACTACATCTGCAACATCTCCTTCCTCTCTTGAGGAGATGAAAGCTCTTGAATTCAATACCAGAGCTATAAATGCTATTCTTAATAACTTGCCAAATAAACTCATTACAAAATTCATTCATTACAGCAGTTCTAAGGAAGTTTGGGACAAGTTGATTGAAATGAATCAGAATAGTGAGTTACAAGAGGAGATATATTTTGATACTGAAATAAGTTGTGAATCATATGAGAGTGAAGAAGGTGTAAACCTTTATAATTTTGAAAAGAAGTCCAGGGAGATCATTAATGAATATTTAGATGATCAAGAAACTTGTGTAAATGTAGATCAATCTTTGGGTGAAGTTAACTCTGAACTGGATTATGATGAACCAGAAAGTGAGGTTGATTTGGAAGGTGAACTCCTATGTGCCTTAGATACTATTAAGCAGCTTAGAAAAGAAAACAAGTTTTTAACAAGACAGCTTCAGCAAAAAGAGATTCTGGAAGTCAAGTCGAAAGACAAGGATGAGTTCTATAATAATCTAGAAAATGAGATTGATTCTTTAAAGAAATGTTATGATAATGATACCTTGTTAAAAGAACTAACTCTTAAGGATGATATGATTATTAGTTAGAAAATTGAAATTGAAGAATATAAGAGGATTGTAGATGTTGTGAGTTCTGATTTGGAGATTAAAAAGATTGTTTGTCTAAAACTTGAAGAAGTAGTTGCTTTAAGAAAAGAGCTTGAAAGTTTCAATGGTCAATCTAGTAAATTTCAAAAATTTGATCATAGAACTAATATATTGAATGAGATATTGGGCAAGAAAAAGCATTCTAAAGATTCTACAGGAGTGGGATATGAGGTTGGACAAAGCTCTGTAGACAAATCCAAACATGAAACAGTGTTTACTACTTTAGATGGAAAGAAGTTTATAGCCAAGTAAACACCAAGAATGAAGGTTGATCTTGGTTACAGTTTTGCTGCATCAAAGGATAACATTGACACTAGAAGACAATATAAAGGTATTCATAGAGAAAGGAAAAATGTCTTCAGACCTTCACATCCTTGGCATGATCATTCATTCAGGTATAATCATTCTTTCCAAGGATATTGTTATGTTTGTAATGACTATGGTCATAAGGCAATTGATTGCATAAGATGGTCAAATAAGAATCATACTAATGTCCCTAGAAATAAGGATGTGGTGTGTTACAACTGCAATAATTTTGGTCACTTGAGAAGAGACTGTAGAATAAATACAAGTGAGGATAATGTAGGGAACAATGTTGGAAAAGTCTATAGGAAGTCCTCTATTTCTCAGAACAATCACAAAGTCATTTGTTTCAGATGTAACAACATTGGACATAAAGTACAACAATGCAGATTCAATAGAAAGACAGGTACTTCAAGCAAACAAGTGAAAAAGTCTTCATTGGTGTGGAGAAGAAAGAGCAATCAAGATGACAAGAAGAGCAATAAAGATTCTTTTGAGAAAACTTCTTGTGCACTCCTTGCACAAGAGTTTCCTTTCAGGTCTTGAGAAGAAGCAAAGACTCAAGGGGAGTCTATTATGGTAATATATTTTACCCCTATGGAGTCTAGAATGAGGTATGAAATCTTGCATTTGCTTTTGGTGGTATAAGATGTTAAGAAATGTTTTTGCTTGGTCTGATGGTTGACAGTTTTTAGAAAGTTTTTGAAATGACTATGCACTTTGTTCTTAAATGAAATTTTTGGATGCTTGAGCTTTGGAAATATTGGTATGTCCTTATGACATCTTTGAGCAGTGTGGAGATATATAGACGAGTTCTTGTTATGTCTCTAAAAGAAGGTTGCAAGAGTCTGATAATAATCACACAGTAGTATGTGTGTTCTCTTTGTGCACAGTATGATGAGAGGAAGTCTGTAAAGACTATACATAGGTTGAGGGATTATTTCTTTTGATCAAGTTGATGTTGTGCTATTAGAGTTACCTGAGTTATAATGTATTGATCTTTACACCTGATCTGTCTTGAAGTTTTTGTCTTTTGCAGTACTCAACTTTTTATGTTTGAGTGCCTTAAGGAAGATCAAACATGTTGAAGCTACAATGATTTCTTAAGAGAAAGGATGGTTGTGAAAATTTAATGCTAATATATGGAAAGAAAAGAGTAGTGATGCTGAGTCTGGTATATGGTGAACAAGCTGTAAGTTGTGACTGAGGTTACTTGTGCTAAGAAGAGGTTGGTTGTTTGTGCTCAATTTCTGGTATTGCTAGATTGTAGTTAATCTGAATGTGGAGACATACATGCTTAATTGAGAGTTGTGTGTGAAAGTGGAGTGCAAGTTATATATGTAAATGAAAGCTAATTGAATTCATGTTTTATGTGGAAACAAAGTGGAGAAAGCTTTGGTGTAATCGCCTTTGATGATGATTATCTCTGCATGATGTTATTAAGTTAATCTCGGTCGTATTAATCTGCTAGATTGCAGTTAATTTGAATGTGGAGACATACATAAGCTAAATTGAGAGTTGTGTGTGAAAGTGAGTGCAAGTTATATATAAATGAAAGCTACTTGAATTCATGTTTTGATAGAAAAAAAAGGAGAAAGCTTTGGTGTGCTACCTTGATGATAGATTATCTGCATGATGTTATTAAGTTTCTAATTTTGAAGTGGGAGTTACTATGCAAGTTGTTACTGCTGATTTCTCTGTTAATTTCTGTGCATTTGAAGTGAGTGAAGTTGTGATGCTGAAGAATGATGCTCTATCTTGCATTGGTGATGTGAAGTTATACAATATGTCTACTGCTCTATTTGTAGCTGGTTCTTATGGTCTTTGGTTAGCTTCTCAGTTGTTTTTTTCTGGCATTGCACATTCTTCTCCTCTATCCTTTGTCATTGAGGCAAAAAGGGGGAGAGACATTTTGTGTTTTTCCATCAAGGACAAAGGGGGAGTTTCTTGGATCTCAGTTGTGATCATATAGTTTGTCCTTGATGTCAAAATATCTTTCAGTTGGTTCTCTTTGATGATCAGTCTCAGGTTCACTCTATATGATTTATTATGGCACTTCTTTGATGTCTCTTGGCTATTACAGAGAGTTATTTGTTATGGTTCAATTTCATGGTGATGAGATTTCTGGTTCAAGTTATGAATGCTACATCTTTGACTGACAGAGTTTGAAAGATGGTTTCTTTGTCAGAATGGTTCTCCTTGCATATCACAGGCTTTGGTTGTTTCTCTCTCAAGCATACTCATATTGGAGTGAAAATGGAAGGACCTCACCGATCCTCTTTGAAATGTCTGAGTTGCCTATCGGCAAGACATTTCTAATGTTATGGCGATTGAATTTAACATTCTAGCAGCTTTCAGCGTGACAGTGTATGTGGTCTTGGCGATAGAACGAGTTCACTATCGGCATAAGTTATTCCGTTGCTATGTGGTCTCAGTGATTTTGGTTTGTCACACCGACTGGCACAGGAAAGAATCATATCGGCATGAGTTATCCCATCGGTATACTATCACAGCAAAATTGCAATGTTACACCGACCGATGGTGAATGGATGCATATCGACAAGAGTCAGGGTTTTCAAAATAGGTCTCGGCGAAGTGTTTTTGTCTCGCCGACATCACATATGGGATTCACTTTAGCCAGACTTGGAGTATTCGTTTTAGCATCTCAGTGAACTCCTCTTGGTCTCACCGACTAGTGCATGTGGAAGGATATCAGTATAGTGTAAAACTATTGGTATGAAGTCATAGCAAGATTGCAATGTCACACAGACCACCATTGGAGAATTGCCTTCGGCAAGACATTCTGGAAGTCTTGGCGAACAGAAATGGTCATGTGGTCTTTCGGTGAAACTAATGGCTATTGATATAATGTCTCAGCGAACTCGTCAAGTCTTGGCAACTAAGTCTTATGAGGGACTTTCGGCAAGAGGTTTGTAATGTCTCAGCGACTCTGAGTGAATGAAGGGCTTTCGGTATGACATAATATATTCTACAAGAAGTCTCCCCGATGATGGTATGCTATAGTGACATTCATAAGGGAGAAGGTTACATCAACGAAAGAATCATAAAGTCACAGCGACATCACATAAGGGGTTTCTTTCAAAGGCTCATCGGTGTAAGTGTGCTCTTGTCTTGGTGACTTAGAAATGACAAAGACCTTCGGTATGACATAAAATAATCTTTGAGAGGTCTCTCTGATATCAAAAGGCTACAGTGATAGTGAATGGAAAACAAAAGGGTCCCTGTCGGTATGAGAATTGAATTCTCTTGGCAATCTAAAGTGTTCGGGGTGTTTCAATATAACAGTTTATAGTCTGTGAGATGTCTCACTGACTTCACAAAGTCTTAGCAATATCTATGGGGATGACTGATAGCATTATAAGTTGCCTTTGGCATAACTTTACAATGATGGAAAAGGAGAATTTAGGGAAAAAATGAAATTCATTATTGGTTCTGTAATGAATGGTATGGCTGCTATGATTGGTGCACCTCACTAATTGGAAGTTTGAGAATGGTTGAAGGAAATTGTGGGAGCAGCAATTATGTCAGATATTCTTCAAGTTTTCTTTTTGATTTGTTGCATTTTTTATTTAATGGATTTTTTCTAAGTATAGTTGCATGCAAACTTCTTTGGTTGGTATCGAATCTCTAGAAAATATTCTCTGAGATTTCAGAGGATATGATTTTCTGTTTGTGGGCTGTCGTGACTTTGATGAAAATATTTCAGTTACAATTTGAAGTCTCTTGATTCAGCACAGAAATTAAAATCTTTCTGGATATGCATTACTTTGATTTTTACCATCATCTATAGATCATCATTAGCCAACTTTAGATTCTAAAAATAGCAAGAGAGTTTCAGAATCTTGTGAAAAATGCTTGTTGAAGATTTCTTGATAACAAATATACTTGAAATGTATAAATAAACCTATGTTGAAAACAGAAAAGGTTGGTGATTGTAATTCTCTGGTTGTAATCCTTAGGGTATATTGTAGACGTGAGAACAGAGAAATATGAGCTTAACTGTAAACAGAGTGATCCTCTAATATATTATGATTGTAATTATGTAATTTGTGTAAGGGGTTGGTGCTCCTTGAGATTGGTGTCTCTAAATGTGGGGTTGGCACTCCTTGAGATTGGTGTCTCTAAATGAGGGTTTGGTGATCCTTGAGTTGGTGCTCAAAAATTAGCCTATAAGGCATTGTTAAAAGTGGTTTTTGAAGGATAAGCCAGTAAGGTAGTTTAGGAGTCATTTTTCTACCCCAGGAGGGTTTTCCACTCTGCAAATTCTCTATCTCTTTGTTCTTTTGTGTGCTCACTGCTTTTTTGTGTTGAATGTTGTTTCAATTCATAGTTGGGTTTAGTGTTCTCAATTCTATTTATGAATGATTACATTCAACTCATGAATGCTTTAATTAGAATAATATTGAGATTTAATCTGAGCTATGTTTTGGGAAATGCAAGATATCTCACTCAAATCATGTTTTCATAAGTTGTCTAATAGACTGAGTTTATGTTGTCATATCTTTGTGCTTTCAAATGAGATTACTCTACACTATTGTTGAAAGAAAAGGAAATTAGATTGTAAAATCTTGGTCAAAGTTTTAAAAAGTGTAGACACTGATTCACCCCCCCTCTTAGTGTATGTCCATAACTCCAACAATTGGTATCAGAGCATAGGGTCCTCTGATAGGTCTAAACCACCTAGGATTGTTCCTGGTTTCTTGGAGTAGTTTGGTTAATATGGGAAAGAACAGAAGGAATAAGGGAAAAAGGTGTTCTCAGCAAAATGTTGTTCATCATGTTCAACCTGAATCTAGTATAAGGATTAAAGATGAAGAATTCATAAACAGTAGCTCTGAAATGGTAGAATATCCTAGATCTAGAACTCCTCAGTTTTAAGGAACAAACTTTATTATATGGAAACATAGGATGGAAACATACTGACATTCTTTAGGATCTAAAGTGTTCCCTCTTGGTGGTATGGGCATTGGTCTTGCTACTTGCATGGCAGTCGAGGAAAATTTTGGCAATACTTTGCTTCTTCCTCATGGCGGCTATGGCAATTTTGGCTTTCCCTATTTCAACAAAATTATCATGTGGGGAATTTAAATAATTTATGCATGATAGGTTGTAATATGTATGACTCTATTGCCCAACTGATGAAGGCACTAGTCTGTTTTTCTTGGTATTTGTCTTTCGAATGATAATGATATACCAAATTGTTGATTCAAGGTTAGAATACAAATCTCTTAAAATTTATCTACAATAAAACATGTATAAGAGATATTTTTAGTGTTCCTGGTAAATAGATGAATATTTGCTTGAAGATTAGCCAACCTTTGAGTGAATTGTGTTGTTTACCCCTTATAGCAATGGATATGTGATTTTCTATGACATTTATTGAGGTATTCAAATAAAATGCTAGAAGGAACACCCTCCTAGGTCCCATAGAGCCTTAACTGTAGAAGATTGTAGTCTTCTACACTTTGCTCAATAAATAGAAGTGTTGAGTTGCTATTTTCACCATAGAAATTAGTTTTCAAGTCCTCAATTTTGTACAAAGTGATGATATCAATCATCAATGCTTAATGAAAAATACACGTACAAATTGGGCAATTCATTGGCATGTATATTGTCACCGCTTAATTCTGAAGTGCATGGAAATCTACAAATCGCACTTCATGATTTCCCACAATTAAGTCTCCACACACACGGAGATCAATTTGATCGCACCCATAGAGATTATATCATTAATCCATACTAGTTATAGAATGAAATGGCTATCACATATCATTTTATCAACTTTGAATATCAGCCATTGATCTCATGAAGAGATGGTAAATCAAATGGATCCATTTAGGTTGACAAGGTTGTAAATCCAATGGTGCTTCACTGACTTGTCCTTAGAAAATGACATTAACCTACCTTAAATGACAACTTCTCTGTCAGCAAGCTTCATTTGTCTCATAAACTGAGTGGATTGATCCATGCATCGAGATCTCACTGATCTTGTGGCTTTTAACGAACATTCACTTTCTCCTTGTGAGTCAATAGGGAATGGTGGAGATTATCCCCGACATTTGATCTTGGCCATTGGTTTAGAACCATAGGCCATGAGCTCGATAGTGGAGACTGGGCCCCACATCTGTATGAATACATGTGTCTTCATTTCATTGTTCTTTCACTGCATAACCGGCCGACATTTATCACCCACGAGCTGACAGAGTATAGTCAGGATCTCTTCCCACAGCCTCAAATCTCAAAACCTACACACATGGCAAGGTTAGCATTTAATAATGGGCCTTTGTTAGGCTGATGGTGACATGACCCTGACAGGCTGATAAATTAAGCTTAGATCACTAAGCAAAATTAAAACCCGACTTTAGGAAATAGCTAACGGTATTGGGTCAACTGGGTGACTGGCACTCTTAATTGAAGGGGCTGGTGGATGGACACATATGATGGCTCAAGTGATAACTTAAGGAACCAAAAACTAGTAGGGAAAGTCAATGCAACATTAGAAGACCTGAAGGCTTCCTAGGGAAAAATCGTACTCACACATAGGGACAAGGGTTTTGAGTGTCTAAAAGGTCCATGGGCTACTTAAAAATTTGCAATTTTGTGAAGCTCCATCAGTGGCTCATGCTTGGGGACATATACCCCCAGTGGGTATAGCGAGAATCTGAATCTCAGGTTCAAGCAGACCAAGGTAGAAGATCAAAACCCAAGAGGTTTCCTAGACAAGGAAAGCAAACACTAGAGCAACCTATGTACACTATTTTAAAAATATACATTACAATTTACTTCAATAAATTAGAGGCCCCGGGTGCCCAAAATTCAAGGGCAATTCTTTCCTCTATCGAACACTTTGGCCTATTTTACTGGTATTGGATCCATATGAACATTATGCAATTGCAAGCTACTAGCACCAACATAATCAACACTGCCTATGACATTTGATATAACATTACTACATTTATCCTTCTCAACCATAGGTTCATCAAGCTAGAGTAGGAAGATGAAACCCTCATACTCCACACTATCATGAAGTGTAGAATAACATTCTGCTTGCTCATTAAACTTAAAATCCTCATAAACATTTTGGCTTATATTTGGACAATCTTCTATAAGATCAAAGAAAAGGACAACATGATCAGGCATATCCTTAATCTGTTTGTCACAAGTGTTGTCTTCATGGGATGAAAGAAATTCCAGGATAAGGTCCATAAGAAAGGGAGCATTTGCAAATAACTCCATTGCAGCTTAATACTAAATTGTATCATTCCCCTGGTTACCTATTCCTTTGAACTGTTCCTTGCATGGATGAAATAGTCCTACAATACTTGCATATTTTATCTTGTATGAGTGTCCATACTTTTATCTTGATTTACCTCTTGGTCTTCCAAAAGTGGACTTCCTTTTAGGTCAAGTCAAATATCATCTTGTGGAACATGAATAGTTGAAATTTTAATTATCTTTTCAAGAAAATAGCCAATCACCATAGGAAAATTAGTACAATCATCTACATCCCTTTTGATATCCCTACCACATTCAAAGTTGACATCATAATCATGAACTTCTTTATCATGTGAGCTATTTTCAAATTTAGACTCCAACAAATCTAAGGCATTCTCTTGATACTTATCAAATACAATCTTCTCAATCACATGTTGGGAAGCTAATTCACTAGTGTTTGTGTCTCCATATTCTCCATTTAACTGGGAGATCATCAAGTCAGGGGTGACATTTTCAAAGGAAAAGTTGCCAATATTTATATCACCCTGAATTTTGTTTGTTTCATCCATGAAACATCCACTAGTAGCACTTGTTAAATACTCATTAGAGGTATCTTCAAAAAGAGGATTGCTTTTATACCAATAAGGATTATTATTTATAACCTTGTTGTCTAATTTAGGTTCATCAAATAAAGGATTTTCCCATACCTTCATGACAGTTGCATGTACTTTATCTTCATCAGTATCAGGATTCAAACAATTCTAATCATTAGTGCATTAAAATTCAATGTAATCACTTGAAGAACAAAAACATTCTCAACATCCTCCTCATCATTTATTCTCACAACAATTCATCCACATTCATAGAATTCTTCACATGAAGAGTACTGCTCACTGCCTAGGAAACACGCACCCTCAAGGCTGTTAACATATCCCCTACTAGAAGCAAGGGATTCCATCTCATCTTCATAAGAAGAATAATATTCAATAGAAGACTGTTCAAATTTTATCTCATCACTTTGATTCCTCATTTGTGCACACTCATTAGAACCAAGTGGATTCCCCTCATTGACTAGTGTATGATGAGTACTAGCTAAATTAGTTTGTGAGGTTTCACCAATTACTTCTTGTGCTTGCTCATAGTTTATGACATCCCAAGGAAGATAATTAGGTACTACCTCCTTGTTCTCACACTCTATCTCTTCATCCTTATCACTGCTATAGGCACTTGCTTCTATGTTGCTTATAAAATAACACTCAATAGTTAGTTGCTCAGACTATGATGCTTCTCCTTGATGTGTCAATATTAGTCTCTAATCCTCCTCATTGTGGAAATTATTGCACACATTCTGGGAGATAGCTAGGGGCATATTACCATGCTCAATTTCTTCCATAGTATTTATCCAATCTAATACTTGATCAAGGCTATGAGGATTCTAATTCTCAAACCACTAGCTTGATCCTGATATGTAAGCTTCACAAAACAAATCAATGCACATTAAATCACTAGGCCTAAAACTCTTTGGTATCTCCATCAAAACATCCAAGAATCTTGAAAACAAATCATATGGTGACTCATTCACATGTCTCTTCATTTTGTACAATTTTCTAACAGAGAGAATCAAGTCAGCCTTTCCCATCCTTGGTTGATGTGAGGTTGATGCTTTCTCATGTTCTACATCTAGTGGGATTAATGCAGATGCAACATCTATGAACTCCTTTTCTTGACAAACATTACTACTCCCTAGTCTTCTTGGTTCAATAGCTTGAATACTAATAAAAATACTACTAGCAATCACAGGTCCCATCATGATTGAGAATCTCAAATTATTCTCAATGTTCATAGCCTCTTGGTAGGCTTGTTGTAAGGTGGTAGGCTCTTTATCTTTTAACAAGAAGCTCATGTTACTATCAAATGCTCCCAAATATACAACCAAACACTCTGCATCATTTGGTCTCATGTGCTTAGGGATTTCCCTGATGACCTTGGAAAATCTAAGGTTGAAAGTAGGGACCAATTCCCCCTTATCCCTAGAAATCTCCATGAAATTCTTTCTTGCAACACTTGGGTTTATCCTTTCACCAAATTGGTGCATGAAGGTTTCCTTAAGTTCATTCCAACAATGTATAGAAGAAACAAGTAGAAAAGAGAACCAATCTCTTGCATCTCCTTTCAAAGATTGAACAAATGGCTTCATAACCACATCTTCGCAATCTATCTCATAATCACCCATCACATCAGAAAATTCTTGCACATTCCTACTTGCTGACTTTGACTTATCCCCACTGAATCTTGGTATTTTGTCCCTAACCTTGGGTGGTACCATATTTGGGTAGCCACAAACATTGTCAAAGCTAATTTTCTTGTACCTATCAATACTGAAATTGCTTTGGTGAGACAATGATTGTTCACCTCGCATGTCCTTTTCCACATTTATTCCAAATGATGTGAATTGATAACCCATCCCTAGTTCTTGAAAAGGAATTTAGAATACTCCAGGAAAACATACAATATTATCCCAATTCATTTCACAAAATATGATCCTAAGCTTCTAGCATATGTACTTCTTACAAATGCTACCTAAGATCTAACAATTTGACATGATCCTTTCATTATTATGTAGGAATTTAACTTGTATATAAAAGCATGCTAAAATATTACTATCATTCCCTCATCTAGTGCTAATTCACTCATTAGGGAATCATTTACATCTCCAATATGGGAAATTTATCTTGATTTACCAATAATACACTCCTATTTCTTCAAATTCTATGAAAATGCCTAGTAATTTGCAACATATAACTATCCTTTTCCTTGTAAGTCATAGATTTGATCAATTAATGTATGCTTTAATAGGTTCTTTGAATTAGATTCATCACCTCCTTCTAGAGGAATGAACTTCAAGTGAGATGAAGTTTCTTTACAAGTAGTACATGTTCTGGGCAATCTTCCACAACAAAGTCACGTTTGGATCCTTCAATCTTTGTTGCACTCCAAATACTTGCCAGGTTCTAGAATTTTTTGTTATCCAATCAAGATGTTTAGGTTCACTTCACCCTTTGACTCTGCATCTTATATCTACATTTGGAGAATGAGAATTTCCCCAGCAAAGTTGCTACTTTGTTGGTGTTTTTCCAGTACACCTAAAGAATCTCTAAAGAGTAGCCAACTCCTATGTTCAAGACCCTTAAAGTGAATGGACAACTAACAAGATTCGGTCAAAGACTACAATATTCTACACTTAAGGCTCTATGGGACCTAGGAGGGTGTTCTTTATAGCATTTTATTTTACTACCTCAATAAATGACATAGAAAATCATAGTTTGGTTCCTATAAGGGGTAAACAACACAATTCACCCAAAGGTTGGCTAATCTTCAAGCAAATATTCATCTGTTTACCAGGAACATTAAAAATATCTCATATACATGTTTAATTGTACATAAATTTTAAGAGATTTGTATTCTAACCCTGAATCAACAATTTGCTATATCATTATCATTTGAAAGACAAATACCAAGACAAACCGACTAGTGCCTTCATCGATTAGGCAATGGAGTCATACATATTACAATCTATCATGCATAAATTATTTAAATCTAATAATTATGGACTATTTCTACAAGAACTTGCATTATGGAAACTCTCTACACATAATCTATCACTTCTTATCAAACTCTCAATAAATCATCACAAGTCCATGGCCTCACTTAAATATTTTAATTGATTCATTGAATCAAAGAAGAAATGAAGACATACATTCAAACGTAACATCTGAAGATGAACCAAATATTCTTGATATTATATTCAAAACTTGTAAAACAATTCAGAAAGAAGAGTAGACAAATTATTTATAGAATTTACTTTCGATATCAATAATTTCTACAAAACCATTTAAGATTCTCATATGCAGAATTCAAAGCCCAAGACAAGTTTACTATCCTATTTGTAATCAAGGCAAAAATATTAAGGTTAATGCAATAAAGCATATAAATCAAACCCTAATAAGCAATGAAGCACAAATGAGCATAAAGACATAAAACATAAAACAATATTACCAAATCTTCATGCTACCATTGATTCACCTCCATTGCACTTCTCCATTTTGCTTAAATATGATTATTGCCCTCATATTTGAGTGTGCAATACGAAGCCTATGACAAGTGACTAGCAAAATATTGAAGATTGTTGTCTCACACTAGCAACATGTACTTGCATAATATGTGCGGATGATAGATATAAATGGATGAATGATTCAAGAATGATTTTGACAGCATAAGGATACTTGAAAAATCAACCCCCCAAATGGCTTATGAGAGAGTTTATTTATTGTCAATGCCTGATTTGGATTGATGGTTGAGATTGGATGTCAATAAGATGTCTTAATCAATGGCCAAGATTGAAAGTTGTAGTATGGACTAGGGTTAGGGAAAAATTAGGGCAAATGATAAGAAATGAAGGGCTAAGATTGAATTATAAAATAAATCAATCAAGGGTTGAAATTAAATGAGATGTCAAGAGATAAGATTTGATGTGGAAGATAAGATTGGCACGAACAAAGAGGTGATAGGAGAAATTAAATAATAAAAATTATTTAATCTAAGTGGCCAATAAATAATTAAATAATTAAAATAATTATTTAATTATAGAGGAATGTGACAAAAGGAATCATTTTGAACTAAATAATGATTTAATTCAAAATTCAAAAGAGTGGACTAAATTAAATAAATAAAAGTTATTTAATTTATGAGAGAAGAGGCTAATGAATAATTAAATAATTAAAAAATCATTATTTAATTATAGTGGAAAGTGGACAAAAAAATTAAATAAATAAGAATTTATTTAATTTTAGAAAGAATAGGACTTAATTAGTGATGTAATTAAATAAATTAAATTTATTTAATTAATCAGGGAGGAATTAATATATAAAATGAATTAATTAAATAATTAAAATTATTTAATTAATAGACGAATTATGACTTTAGAAAATAATTAAATAATTAAAAATTATTTAATTATCAAAGACAAGAGGAAATGATGAAGAATTTAGAAATCGCAAACCTGGGACAATTTTTAGTGTCTACATTTTGCCCCTCTTTGAGATAATGTTCGAGATGATGAGTTTTGTGTCAAGTAACATCATTTCAAAGAAGCTAAGGTATGGATAGAGGAAAATGGATGATGATAGAAAGATAGGATGGTGATGAAATAAGAGGAGGATGATGCCCCCTCGAGAGGATAGGCGGGTTGGAAAAATATAGGTATGCTCTCAAAATGGATAAGATGAAAATAGATAAGCAACATAGAAGAAATGTTAGTGTGGAGGATAAGGATGTTAGTGGAGACAACTTTAAAGATGCATATTTTGCTAGACAAGACTCTACACTAATCATCATTGGGCGGTAAAATGACACAAATGGACAAAAACACCATGGTATGACATAGACCAAGGTGTGCAAGGTCATCCACCTGCAAAACAGACAGTCACAAACAAGGAATGTCCTAACTCATACTAAAGGTGAAGTGGACCCAGTCTTTTTGCTAAGACAATCCACAAACAACAATCAATGAAAAACAAAATAGATCATGGGATGCCACCACACCTCTAAACCGTCATGGGACATCCTCAAGGTAGCTAGTTACATGACCAAGAGACAAAACAGATCAGAAAAAATAGACAAAATAGACCAAAAAAATCAATAGTCATTCAATGTGTTTGCCAATATTTGCTTGCCAAAGATTGTTTGACAGTTCAATAGTTTGATAGTTTGATGATGCCTAAGGTCAGGAAGGACACATCTTAAAAAGACAAATGACATTTTGACAAGGTCCAAGTCCAAGAAGGACACATCTTGGAGAGGACCAAAGAGTGACGAGATTGACATTATTTTGGCAATTTAACTAATGTGACTAGATGATTGACTAGACTATGTTGTCTGAGTTTAACTTAATGACCGATTGGACTATAATTTCTATTGGATCATGATTTGAATACGGACAATTTGATGACTTCCTTGTGTTCAAGTGTGAATATGTCTGACGAAAGCTGACTTTGTGTGGGGATATTGACATTATCTGACTTATTTGACCAATGCAACCTAATGTTTGATGAGATGGACATTGTCAGACTTATTTGACTGATGTGACTATGTTTTCCTTATTTGACTAATGTGACAAATGTTGACTCATGATTTTGGGATTTTTGAGAGTTATTTGGATTTTTTGTGTGTTTTCCTACTATTTTCTACCCTTTTACACACTAGACCTGAAGAATCAAATGTTAGAAGCCCTGCAAATGAGCCCTGAATTCCCTTTTATAGAGTAAGGGAGCCAACAAGCTTCAAGCTCAAAATGCAATTACATAACAAAATTGCATTTCATATCGCATTTTAGCTACATTTCAAAATTCCCCACATGATAATTTTGTTGAAATGGGGAAAGCCAAAATTGCCACAGCCACCACAAGGAAGAAGCAAAGTACCACCAAAATTTTCCTCGACCACCACACAAGCAGCAAGACCAATGGCCATACCACCATGAGGGCACACAATCAACATCCAACACTCCAAAAAGTTTCCATGCATGCAAAGAGAGAAAACGACCACCACCGAAATCATTCATCAACACAAAAAATTTATTCACAACCACCTTTTCACTAACTAGAAGCCCTTTTACCAACAATACACACACCCACTTCATGTTGTGAGCTTAATTGGGAAGTTGTCATCTAAGGTAGGTTAACGTAATTATCCGAGGACAAGTCAGTGAAGTGTCGCTGGATTTCAAACCTTGTCAACCTAAATGGAGTCATTTGATCTGCCATCTCATCATGAGATCAACAACCAATATTCAATGTTGATAAAACAACATGTGATAGCCATTTCATTCTGCAACCAGTAGGAATTAATGATATACTCTCTACGGGTGTGATCAAATTGATCTTTGTGTGTGTGGAGACTTAATTGCAGGCAATCATGAAGTGTGATTTGCAAATTTCCATGCACTTGGGAATTAACCAATGAGAATATGCATGCCAACGAATTTCCCAATGTGTACGTGTATTTTTCATTAAGCATTGATGATTGATATCATCACTTTTCTAAATAAATAAAAGTGGAAAGTTGCTATTTTCACCAAAGCAATTAGTTGTCAAGTCCTCAATTTTGTACAAATTGATGATATAAATCATCAATGCTTAATGAAAAACACACACAAATTGGGAAATTCATTGGCATGCATATTGTCACTGCTTAATTCCCAAGTGCATGGAAATTTGTAGATCGCACTTCATGATTTCCCACAATTAAGTCTCCACACACACAAAGATCAATTTGATTGCACCTGCATAGAGTATATCATTAATTCCTACTGGTTGCAAAATGAAATGACGATCACATGCCATTTTATCAACTTTGAATATTGGTCATTGATCTCATGATGAGATGGTAGATTGAATGGCTCCATTTGGGTTGACAAGGTTTGAAATCCAGCGGTTCTTCCCAATTAAGCTCATAGAAGCCCCATGATGAGGATCTGAAACAAAAGAAATGTTCCCATGAGGATGTTTGAGGAAAGGGTTTTGTACCTATTGTCACTAGATGTAGCTATCATCTGAGAGGCTAGGCTAAGAGCTCAGAGGCGGAAGAAGCAAAAGGAGAAGAGACTGTTGGGCCTTCTAGCATAGTTTAGTGCAAGCTCCGGTATGGTCGTGGCTCCTTTGGATGACACAATTCTCCCATTGATATCATGGAGAGTTTATCATAGATCGAGATAGAGATAGACTTCGGCTATCATCAATACCTCAAGACCTTGGGTTGAGTTCCATCTACTAGAGTTGAGGTGTTATCCACTCAGCCTCTAGCAGTCAGGACTCCAAGCAAGCATGATGGGGCCATGCTAAAGGGGGAAAAGGATGAGGAAGAGGTTGAACTTTCATCCCCAACCCTCACCACAACACGAAGTTGGCATGTGTATCATGGTGTGTGTGTTGCTAGCAAAAGGGCTTCTTGTTAGTGAAAATGTGGTGGTGAATAAAAATTTTGTGTTGATGAATGATTTCGGTGGTGGTTGTTTTCTCTCTCTCCATGAGTGGAAAATTTTTGGGGCATTGGATGTTGATTGTCTACCCTCATGGTGGTATGGGCATTGGTCTTGCTACTTGCATGGTAGTCGAGGAAAATTTTGGTGGTACTTTGCTTCTTCCTTGTGGTGGCTATGGCAATTATGGCTTTCCCCGTTTCAATAGAATTATCATGTGGGGAATTTTGAAATGCTACTAAAATGAAATATGAAATGACATTTTTTTATGTAACTGCATTTTGAGCCTGAAGCTTGTTGGCTCCCTTACTCTATAAAAGGGAATTCAAGGCTCATTTGTAGGGGTTCTAACATTTGAGTCTTCAGGTCTAGTGTGTAAAAGGGTAGAAAACAATAGAATACCAAAAAATAGGATAGTAAACTTCTCTTGGGCTTTGAATTCTGCATATGAGAATCTTAAATGGTTTTGTGATACTGAAAGTAAATTCTATACATAATTTTTCTACTCTTCTTTGTGAATTGTTTTACAAGTTTTGAATATAATATCAAAAATATTTGGTTCATCTTCAGATGTTACATTTGAATGCGTCTTCATTTCTTCTTTCATTCAATGAATCATTTAAAATATTTAAGTGAGGCCATGGACTTGTGATGATTTACTAAGAATTTGATAAAAAGTTATATATTATGTGCAGAGAATTTCCATAATGCAAGTTCTTGTGGAAATAGTCCATAATTATCATATTTAAATAGTTTATACATGAGAGGTTGTAATATGCATGACTCCATTGCCCAATCGATGAAGGAACTAGTCTATTTGTCTTGGTATTTCTCTTTTGAATGATAATGATATACCAGATTGTTGATTCAAGGTTAGAATACAAATCTCTTAAAATTTATCTACAATGAAACATGTATATGAGATATTTTTCATATTCCTAGTAAATAGATGAATATTTGCTTGAATATTAGCCAACCTTTGAGTGAATTGTGTTGTTTACCCCTTATAGGAACTAATCTATGATTTTCTATGTCATTTATTGAGGTAGTCAAACAAAATTCTAGAAGGAAAACTCTCCTAAGTCCCACAGAGCCTGAAGTGTAGAAGATTGCAATCTTTGATTGAATCTTGTCAGTTGGTCATTCACTTTAAGGATCTTGAACATAGGAGTTGGCTACTCTTTAGAGACTCCTTACATGTACTGGGAAAACACCAACACTCTAGTGGAATGAATGGAATCTATTAGGATGTTCTTAGCATTTTTTTCTTGCAAATATTTCAAGGCATATCAAATGGATTTCAAGTCTACATTTTTGAATGGTGAGCTAAAAGAAGAGGTCTACATGGAAAAATTGAAAGGATTTTGGTGTAGGGGCACCCATAGTTCTTTCATGCCTCCAAGGTCAAGGAGTTGGAATTTGCTTTGTTCTAAATTTCTTTCATGTAATAAGTTCTTATTAGACCATTTTATGTGTGTTGGAGTCTAGGTGTAGTCACTAGGTGCATGGTAGGGTCTAAAGGTACAAGTTGTCATAGTTGTCCAAATGTTGTCAAGCAATTTTGCACTTTTTGTCATAAAGGGGAATAATGAGGTTTTGTTAAGTCTATAACTTGAAAATCAGTTGATTATCATTAGGAATGATTGTAAATGCTTTAAAAATCCTTGTATGGTCAAAGAGGAGGTTGGTTGATGAAATTTTGGAGTTGGAGCAATAAAATAATTCTATTTTCTACATTTTTTAACATTTCCTTGATGTTCTTTAATGTAGTACAGATTTGTACAATCTTGTAATGACTTGAAACCAACTGTGGATGGAAGCACATTCAATCTAATTTCTATTTCACTTTATCTCATTCATTTTCATTAAGATTTGAGTAAATTAGAGCAACTTTTTCTCAAACTAGTCTAAACCCTAGGTAGGGTAACCAATGAGTAACCAAAAATGCATTTCTTTCCATTCCACTGATAAAAACTCATAAAACTTAGTGGAATGTATTGAGTTGGTCTATTTTTTGGTTTCCCAAACTTTCAGAGGCAAGATATGGATTTTAGCACATGCAAGAATGCTTAAAGGTCTAACATCTTCATGTATCATCCAAAGAAGCCCTAATGATTTGGGGAAAATTGTTGTAAGTCGTTGGAGGAATGATCCTTGATGTAGGAATTGATGATTCAAGCCATGTATTACATGTTGAATGTGTTGGAATAATTTTTGAGACAATTTGAATCCTTAAAGCCACTTGGAGCATGCCTAGTTGTTAATTAGGCCTAGTCAAGAAAAGAGGACAGTCAAATTTTGACCCATCATTTACAAAGGAACCCTAGTTGATTTTGAGATATATTTTAGAATGGCCAAAAAGGTATATAGAAATTCTCTTACATTTTTAATTCCATGCTTTCCTCACAAGTTATTTCCAAAAATCCATTTTTGAAAGGCTACAAGAAAGAATGAGGGTTTGTTAAAGAGAACTCATAGTTTGATGAACAAAGGCACTTGTAAGTGGTTGTTTTGAGATTGTTGGAACATTAAAATCCCCTTATCTACATAAAATTGGTATCAGGGCATAGGTTGGTCTAAAGAGGGGAAGATTTGAAGTGAAGAAGAAACAAAGATGCCTCCAAAGGGAATGCAATCACCAGAGAGGTGAATGAATTGAAGGAGAGACATACAAAAGAGATGAGACAAAAGGAGAGGATTTTTTCCCTAGAAACAAGACAGAAAAGAGGAATGGTCATAGGAGACTTGAGTGACTGAGAAGAAGAAGAAAGGGAAGAGGAAAGTTCCCAAGGAGGGTCTAAGGAAGAAATGGATCCTGATGACTTGAGGATTTAAAAATTGTTGAAGGCAG
Source organism: Sequoia sempervirens (assembly GCA_007258455.2). Lineage (NCBI taxonomy): Eukaryota > Viridiplantae > Streptophyta > Pinopsida > Cupressales > Cupressaceae > Sequoia > Sequoia sempervirens. Next base: position 362,051,153 of record VDFB02000003.1, on the reverse strand, counting down.
TCAAGGGAGAAGGTCCTATGATAAAGATGGATTTACCATTGTATGGAGGAAAATTAGAAATTGAAGAACTCCTAGATTGGATAGGAGCACTAGACAACTACTTTGAATATGAAGATGTGCCAAAAGAACAAAGGGTGAAGTTGGCCAAGACAAAGTTGAAGGGCCATCCCTTACTTTGGATGGATTATGTACAAGATGAAAGGAGAAATAAGGGCAAGTCTAAAATCACCTCTTGGGATAAGATGGTTGCTAAACTCAAAGGAAAATTCCTACCCAATGACAACAACATTCAATTATGCAGAAGGCTTCAAAATCTTAAGAAAAAGGATATATATGTGAAATTTTATACTGTGGAAATCTAAAAATTAAGTATAAGGGTAGGCCATGTAGAAGATGATGTGGAAAAAGTGACAAGATATTTCAATGGATTAGATACAACCTCCAGGATGAACTTAGCCTAACAAACCCAAGGATGGAAGAGTGTTATCAATTGGCCATCAAGGTTGAAGATAAGTTGAGGAGAAGGAAATAGAAGAAAAGTAGGGGTAGAGGAAGGAATTTTAAAGGAAGAGGGTCATATATTGATTTAGGGCAGTCACATGAGAGTCAAGGAGAGACAAGTAGAGTTCAAGAACAAGTTCTAGATTCAAGAGGTGGTTTTAGGGGAGGAAGGTCAGATTCTAGGGGTAGATTTGAAGGCCAAAGAGGAGGATCAAGGGGATTCACCAGGAAATGGTATAAATGTAACAAATTTTTAGGCCACCAAGCATGGAAATGTACTAAGGAGCAACCATCTACTTAATTTGGAAGTGAAAGAAAAAATCAAATTGCACAAGATGGAGATGATGTTGAGAGTATACATTCTTCACCACACGTTGAAGAACTAGAGATGGGAGAATTTTTTTTATGAGAAGAACTCTAATCAAAGGGCCAATGGAGAAGGAACCAACACAAAGAAAGTCACTCTTCAAGACTACATGTAAAATTCAAGGTAAGTGTTGCAAGGTTGTTATTGATTCTGGTAGTACAGACAATTTGGTTTCTCTTGAAATGGTTGAGAAGTTGAAATTACAAATATTTGATCATGCTACTCCCTCCAAGGTTTCTTGGTTAAACAAAGGGCAACAAGTAGCTGTGAATGAACAAAGTTGGGTAGATTTTCACATAGGGGGATATAAGGATAAGGTTTTGTGTGATTTAATACCAATGGATGTTTGTCATTTTCTTTTGGGTAGGCCTTGGAAATATGATAGGAATGACAAGCATGATGGTAGGAAAAACACATATGTCATTGAGAAATATGGATTTTCATACACCCTTACACTATTAAAAGAGGAAAGTCATGAATCACAAGTGGGTTCTAGTGTTATGTTGGTGAGTGAAAAGGAGTTTGTAAAAATAATAGAAAAGGAAGACAAAGATCCAAAATTGGGGTCAAGGGTGATGTTAATGAGTCAAAAAGAGTTCCCACAATCCATGGAGGAAAAGGTGGATTTTGAAATCATGATCAAACTCCGGACTATCATGACAAGAGTTGAAATTTATGATTTTCCATGGGAGATCCAAAACATGTTGAAGGATAAAGTAGACATAGTTGTGGATGAGTTTTCACATTCCCTACTACCAATGCAAAGGATCAATCATTTACAGTTGTTTGAAGAGAGTGAATTTGAGTATAATGTGACAGTTAAGTAGGGTTAATTGCTAGAAAACACAGTGTAGGGTTTAGATTTTCAATTGTTAGACTGCAAGAATAAAGCTTTCCATTTAGTTCACCATATTAGGCATATCCCATTTGAGTTTGAGGATGCAAGGAGATGTATTTCTACTACTAGGATAGTAGAGAGGGTTATAGATGGGTAATATCAAGTTGCCATTGTGGATTTGCAAACCAAGATACTTCAATCAAATTTTTCCATGTTGAAATGGTCACTAAGAGAGTTTGATAAGAATAGAAATGAAGAAATTGTTGGGGATGGTGCTAAACAAGTAGTTACAAAGGACAATGTTGTTGATGGTGTTTTTTTGCACTTATCAACACAGGTAGTGTGTAGGTGCACTACCTCTCTTGAAAGACAATCTTCCACAATCAAATTGCAGAACACTATCCCCAAGGTCTCTCAGATGTCAAGTCATGGCAGTGCTTGGAATATCTCAGTTGTTTGATGTGATTTTCTGGAATCACAAGGGGGTCTTACGGATGAGTTACAAAGCATGAAGTTGGATCGTGAAAAGGAGTTCTTGGGATGGAAGAGTTCTTATGCATTAGCTGTATGTTCAGACAGTAGTCTAGAACTCCATTTTATCATTAGATTTGACTTTACAATGTGTAATGAACCTTAGCATAGGTCAGTCATTAAAAAAAAAGGAAAAAAGGGGCAAGGGAGAGAGAGAGTTCCTAAATATGAAACGATGAATGAACAGTGATCATGGAGGCTGCTACAGTAGACAAACTCCCTAAACTGAGTTTTGCTTGACCAAGAGAAACCTACACTGACACAAAACCAATGCAATCTTCTAAGGACTACAAATTTACATATCACATACACACATCATGTACATGCAATTGAACTAAGTTGCAGCAATAAAGGAAAGAGGCTCAGACTAGCTTTGCAAAGTGATTCATCATCAATGAACCACAAAAAGCATGAGCTAGAAATTCATCAAATACTAAAACACCAAACACCATCACCACTCCCATTCAAGAAACTAACACTAAAACTAACATGGAAGTAGAACCATGCATGCAAGATGAGAAAAATTAAAGAGAACATCCATAAAATCATGCAATGTTGTCTTCTATTGCTGCAAAATGCTTTTTACAATAGCTCTCCAACCCCTACAAATGAGGGGCAAGCCCCTATTTATAGTGTTCCAAAATTCAAATGAATAGCCAAGATCAATTCTTGTTGTGTGGCTAAGATTCATTACAAAATAGGTTTTCACCTACCCCCAATATATCACAATTTAAAATTACATCTTTGTCCTTTCCCTATTTTTTCCTCTACTGATGGCACTATAGCACTTTTGTCTTTAGTTAATTGTTGTTTCACTATAGCTACTCTTTTGGGAATTCTTCATCTTTGATGGGGTTGTCCTCCTGCCTTTTAGAAGCTGTGTATTCTATGAACTTGAGGATGACCGGCCGGAGCTTGTCTATTTCGATGATTTCATATCGCAGCACCTGGTAGCTCCATTCTTTTGCGTTGGATTGACCCTGACCCTTTGTGTGAATTTTTCAATATCAACATGACCTACGTTGGTGTCAGTGATTTCCTTCCAATCCGTGGTAACTTTTGAGTGTAGTGGCTCACCTTGAAACTAATATTTCATTTGGTCCTTGTCTTCTTTCCCTCAAGGAACTTTGCATGTCTTCTTCCCTTTGTCCTCCTCGATGGCTACCACTGAAGGTCCTGCACCCGATTCCATATATTCTACAAGAAAAGGCATAGTCGGCGTAATTGATTACAAAAGCATTCACATTAGTTGCAATCCCAAAGATGAAATCCATTTAAAATTATCTATCAAGCATATCATGAACTTTATCTCTTGACATCATTGATCTTTTGATTGGGGGCATTTGGTCAGTTCATGCCCAGAGGGCCGGACTTCCTTAGCAGAAATGTTGTTTGGAAGGGAAAATTGGGTGGGGACTCCCGGAGACTCCCTTCGGTCGAATTTTGATAACTCAAAAGTCTCGCAATGAAGAGGACCGAAATTGAGCACGTGGGTCAAAGTTTGATTTCAGATTTGGGCTCATTTGGATCGGTTTAGGAGAATCCGGAGGTCCCGAGCCGGAGAGATGTCTGGAGATAGCAGTTTGGAACAGCAAATTGAAGACGGAATTCTGAAGATGGAACTCTAGGGTCCAGGGTCCGGCGGGTCAAAGGGCGGTTAGCAGTTTTACTTTACCGGGTTTAGGAGGCCCAGGGGCCATGGTGCACTCTGGCGTTTGGGATGGAAAATGTCGGGTGGAAGTCTGGAGCTTTGGGCCCAGCAGGGGAGAACGTTGTTATTTCATTTTAGTTTTCAGTCAGCACGAAAATCTATTTCGGGGAAAGGTCTTAGCGACAGTCATGTGTTTTGCCAATAGCCGGGAACAAGACCGGACTCGGTAGCTAGGCCCGCCGTTTAATTTCATTTTAGTCCTGTGGCGTTCAGAAGGGTGGAGCCTAGAGCTCGGAAGGGTAGGAGACATTTTCCCCTCAGAACAACAGACAAGGAAAGGACTCTGGATGGCCCCACTGAATTAGTTAAGTTATGCATTTCGTGTTTGGGTCCATATCGACGTAAGCTCCAGGTTGTTTTGGCAATGATGGAGGTCCCTATCGGCATAAGTTATGGCTCCCGGGATAGCATCATACCGACAACCTCCTGTTTCCCCGACTTTGTGTTTTGGCGATTCATCTGTATAGATGGAATGCTTTCAGTATAGGGTCATGGCGACACTCACATGCTACACTGATGGACTTCAATGAGTTTTCTACAATCAACTTTCGATATAAGGTTATATCTCTCAGCGTAGGGTCTCAGCGATGTGAACATGTCTCGCCGACTTCGCATTTGGTTTTCTTTTAGCGTGAGTTTATTCCAGTCACACCAAAAATGCACTTTATAACCCTTTATCGGTGTAAGTCCTACTTTCTCTTGGCCACCTACAGTGCCGAAGTGACTTTCGTTGTGACTTAGCAAATTCTATATAAGGTCTTGCCAAGGGTTCGGGGTTATAGCGACATGTTTAAGGCATATGGGCTCCGTCGGGGAGAGAGATAAAATGTCTTGGAGACTGTGAATTAAATAACCACTCATCAGTATCCATCGGCCAACCTAAAGGATTCTCCTGGCGAACAAACATAAGTTCAGTATGCCCCGGTGAGACTTTGTGTTTTAGTATAAGTCTTGGCGAGATGCCCTGGGTCTCACCGAATGGAACGATGAAGCCTCCTCGTCAGCATGACTACAAGGTTGCTATAGCGACACACGAATGAGTGGGTGCCTTTGGTGAAACAACATATGATCATTATAGGGTCTCCCCAACATTTGAAAGTTATGCCAAATGAGGATGTCAGCGGGACAACCTTGTAGTGGGGAGATGTCTTGCCGAGAGGGCCAAGCTATGCTGACAAAGGGAGCCTTCGACACAAGATTTTCTTTCTCCTAGAAAACAAATGGCTAGCTCGAGGTGGCTTTCAGAAAAGTGGTAACATTCTATATAAGGCTTCCCTGACTCACTTATGTCTCACCAACATCATGATGAGGTTCCTGTCAACAAGAAGGCCAAATTGTCTTGGAAAAAATAGATCAAAATGTAAGTGTTCGGTGTAGGATTCTAATTCGTTGGAAGGTTATGCCAAACGTGGGTAAGTCTTGCCAACCAGAAAGGGCCAAGTGTGTTCGCTAAGAGAAGGAACCTCGCTAGGAAGTCTCGGCGAAAGGTCCTGCCAAAAAGAGCAGGGGCAGAATCCCGGGGATGGAGGTTCGAAGTCCTGGGCCTGAGAGACCCAAAGGATGTTTTGACATTTCTAATTTCCTATCAAGTCCCTAATGGCAAAGGAAGGGTCCAGGCCCGGAAGGTGGTGATGTGGGAGGTTCGCCATAAGAAACAGTGAAACACTCTCGAAACCCTGGGAGTGGAACTCCGGGGTCCTAGGCCTGAGAGGTTTGGTAGCCGTCAAGATTTTCATGGTTTCTAGCAGATGACTAACGGAGGTTTGGACCTCGAGGTCTGGGAGGATGTGAAGCAACATCGTTGGGAATAGCGGGAGCGACAGGGAAACCCGGCATGGGAAACCCAAACATCTGGGCCCGAGGGGGACCGGGGCTATTGGCAGGGGCAATCTGCCAGAGATACTCCGCGAGGCACCAAAACATAACAAAATTAAAAAGGGGAAGGCACGGTCAACTCATGGTGGGACTTTGAAGTGACATTGACCATCTGAGATGCCAAGAAGCGGGGCACGCAAAATGAGGCGGCGATGAAAAATGATCCAATAAGGTGAAAGAAAAGAGGGTCCCCATTCAAAATGAGGCGTGTGTGCAAAACATGCACAACAAATGTTAACATTGTTATCATCCAAGTGTAGGAGGAAGAGTATGAACAATCTACTGGGAAGACTGATCAATTTCAACTATCATTGCACATGGTATCTTTGGAAGGTGAATTACAATATAGTTTATATAACTATTATATATTTTGTCAGTGGTTATCAGTAGTTTCAAGTAGATTTCAATCCCTTCAAGTCAAATAAAACAAGAAAATTGAGTTTGATACTTCACATACACAACATAGAGCTACTATTTTAGTTGTTAAGGCACTGATGAAAGAAGGATTTAGAGGTACAGATGGGGGACAGGCTTATTTTGACAAGTTCAAATATCTTTTTCAAGTGTTCAAGATCTACCTAAAGTCAAGATGAAACAAGCATGGGACTTTTTCAAAGAAGACAATGTGCAGGGATTTAAAGACACCAGACAAGAGATTTCAAGCATGGTTCTCATGTTGCTACCCTCCATTTAAGTGGAACTTAAATCTTTTCTTCCCTTGGGATTATGGTGTAGGGGCACCCACAGTTCTTTCATGCCTCTAGGGTCAAGGATTTGTCATTTTTCTTTGTTCTAAGTTTCTTTCATGTAATAAGGTCTTCTTAGACTATTTCATGCGTGTTGGAGTCTAGATTGAGTCATTAGGTGCATGGTAGGGTCTAAAGGTACAAGTTGTCATAGTTGTCCAAATGTTGTGAAGCAATTTTGCACTTTTTGTCATAAAAGAGCATAATGAGGTTTTGTTAAGTATACAAATTGAAAAGTGGTTGATAACCATTGGGAATGATTGTAAATTATTTAAAATTCTTGTATGGTCAAAGAGGAGATTGGTTGATGAAATTTTGGAGTTGGAGCAAAAAAATAATTTTATTTTTTGCATTTCTAAACGTTTCCTTGTTGTTCTTTGATGTTGTATGGATATGTATGACCCTATAATGACTTGAAACCAATTGTGGATGGAATAAAATTGAATCTACTTTCTATTTCACTTGGTCTCATTCATTTTCATTAAAATTTGAGCAAATGAGAGCAACTTCTTCTCATACTGGTCTAAACCCTACATAGGGTAACCAGTGAGTAAGAAAAAATGAATTTCTTTCCATTCCACCAATAAAAACTCCTAAAACTTGGTGAAATGGCTTGTGATGATCTGTTTTTTGGTTTCCCAAACTTTTAGAGGTAGGAGATGGATTTTGGCATGTGTAGGAATGCTTAAAGGTATGATATCTTCATGTATCAGACCAAGAAGCCTTAGTGATTTGGGAAAAATTATTGTAAGTCATTGGAGGAATTATCCTTGATGTAGTAATTGATGATTCAGGCCATGTATTACATGTTGAAGGTGTTGGAACAAGTTTTGAGACAATTTGAATCCCTAAACCCACTTGGAGCATGTCTAGTTGCCAATTAGGCTTAGTCAAGACAAGAGGACAGTCAAATTTTGACCTATCTCGTACAAAGGAACCCTGGTTGATTTTGAGAATGGCCAAAGGGTATATATAAATGCTCTTACAGCTTGAATTTCATGCCTACCCCACAAGTTATGTCCAAAAAGCCAGTTTTTAAAGGCTACAAGAAAGAACAAGGGTTTGTGAAAGAGAACTCATAGTTTGATGAACAAAGGCACTTGTAAGTGGTTGTTTTGAGATTGTTGGAACATTAAAAGCCCCTGCTCTAAATCAGATTTTAGTTGTCAAATAAACTGGATATATTTTGTGTTGACAATGATTTTACTCACAGCAAGAAGGTGAATAAATTCTTCATAGATAAACCACAAAGAGCTTATCCTTCTTAAAAGATATGGAACAAACACAATATAAAAGGGGAATCTCCTTTAATAGGAAAAGATTGACTCAGTTCAATCCCAAGTCTCTGGTAATTAGGTCTTGACTGTACTAGGTTCGCTCTTTGGTATAATCTAATATTATTGTTAATCTCAAAGGGAATATGTTTGTTTGAAATCATATATAATAGGTACTGAGTTTTCAGTTGGAACTTAACAACAAATATCATGAAATCAAAATATTTGAAATAATATTTCATGAATATCAACAATTTCTTTGTTATTACTTAAGTAGATTTAGCATTAAGCATTCAACAATTTCATAGAAAACAAAATATTTTCAACAAATTTCCATCCAGTCACTTATTTTTTGGAATATTTTGAAAAAATTTAAACATCTATTCTAAAATGAAGCATAAAAATACTGAAAAATTAAAATTTTCTCCCGTTTATTCTCCATGTATGCCCCAAAGAATTAACTAAATCAAAGAAAATTGCTTTATACTTCACCAGATTGCTTCACAGCTACATATAAAAAGGTGTGAGCTTTTAACGAGAGGGGTTTTAGTTTGGACACCAAGTAGTTTTTGCATGCACCCTTAAACAACACAGCACACAGTCTTTTTTGGCTAAACTAACAAAACCAACTACAAAAGATTTGTGATATAGGTAAATATCTAATTGGATCTGATATTAATTAATGCCTACATGCATACAAATTTTTACACTAGAATGATTCAAAAACATGAAAAAATAACAAATGTTTAAAAAATTTGGTTCTTCCAACATCCACAAATTCTAAACTTAACTTAAAAAGAAAGATTCTCTGGCCTTTTATAGAACATAAAGCACAGGTAGGATAATACAAGTACATGAGAGGAAATCCAAGGGACAAATAACATCAAGGCATGTGGAATGTAGTGACTGATAAGAGAATTACAATCGAAGTTAGCGAAGGTCAACTCCAATTGCACATTGAAGCTCTTCAGTTTTAATCTTTAATTATCACCAGGATGATACTTTGAATTGAGATAATGTGTAGGAACTTCCCATACATTTAGAACAATTGCTTTATCACTCTGTTCCCACACTTTGTTTTTTTTTTGGGTCTGCTACTCTTGGGAATGGGCTCTCCCAAAAATTGGCATTGTCTCCATCACATGTACAATACCAAGATCTCCAACATTTTGGTGGATTCAAAGCCCTCTAACTTATAACCTCCTAGAGTACGCAACCTGACTTGGATATAAGTCTATCCATGATTCAAGTTTTCTTGACCGTCCATACCCGAACTTTGCATCATAATCTGCATCTTCTACAATCACAAATTCCACACATTAAATCTCTTTTCAAGAAAAATATTTATAAACATCTCATGTAAATAAAACCATTATTCAAATGTTAGTACATAAATCTCATAAATAACATGCTTTCTAGCATATCATATAAATCCTTGCATAATTATCTTCTACAAATATCGGATTGCCAAACTATCAGAATCATTAGATAACCTTAAGATTTTAAAAAAATTATTTCACATCGTTTCCTGGTACCCGGTACCCAGTATTCAGCTTTACCCATGAACTTTCCCTGAACTTTGGTTTTACTGGAACTTCCATTTTATCGAACTCCAAATATTAGACCAAAACACTCTACTCATATTTGCACCGCCTTTTCCCTTCCATACATATCTGGTTCCCGGTATCTGGTACTCGAAACACTTACATTACAAAGTACTATTTGATTAAAGATTTCTCTTTACTTTTCACTTCCAATTATCTTTTCAACTTGCTAGCTCTTGCCATAAGAGATATTATTTTTTCACTTGGAACCCCAAGTCTTACAGTCTTGGGGTGTGTTGTGAGAACACACAACTTGCAACCAATACAACCAAATTTAAACCAAACTTGAAATTAAATCACCAATTGTAAATTATAATGTATATATATTTTAAAACAATAACTTTCACCTTTACCTAGATTCTGGCATAAAAAGTAAAACTCCACCGAAATATCTGTGTGTGCTCTGATTAATTCTATTTTTTTGAAACTTAATGAAAAGAATCAGTTCATTGAAATTGTACTATATAATATGGTAATCCTCCAAAGCCAACCAGGGATAGAGTCTTGCTGCCAGTTAAGCGTCCATAGCCCCAACAAGGTTATCTCTATAATTCCCCCCAAACATAGTTCTACTACCAGCCAAGTGTCTATAGTCTCAGTAGAGTTATTTGGATAGCCTAAAGAGTTTATTTTTATATATAGATAGATATTGCAATAATAGCTCATTTTCAACTTTTGATATTTCAATGATAGCTCATTTTTCAACCTTTGATATTTCAATGATAGCTCATTTTCAACTTGCAGGCAATGAAGCCTGCTATAGATTGGGAATAATAGTGGTAGCGAAGGTCACCTTTTGATTTTTCATTCAATGAAAATCCCTTCTGTAACTATGGGAAATTTCTAGGTTAGTAGATTAGGAGCTAAATAAATCAAAACACAAAGTAATAATGAAGCACAAAGGAGGAAATAACATGAAAACAAGAAGATATCACCTTAAGTCTTCAACTCTATGATTGACCTCCATTATACCTTCTCTATTTGCTAAAATAGGAAGTTTTCCCTCAAATTTTGAGTGAGCAATATGTAACAATGTCAAGACCAAAACAAAATGTTGAAAGATTTGATATGAAAAATGCAATACTATGAAACTATGCAACTAGTAAGCGGGTAAAAGCAAGAAGTTGGGTACACGAAGAGGGGAAACTTCGGCCAAAAAAAATGTAATAGAAAATGTGTACACATTATTAAAAAAATGTGTATGCATTATGCTTCGGGTACCCAAACCTAAAATAATGTGTATGCACTAAAAAACGCGTACATGTTATATAACACATACGCATTTTAAAACACCTACAAGTCATTTATTTTAATAAATATAAATACCTTTAAGAAATGCATACACATTTTGAAACTCAAAACACGTACGTATTTCTAAAAAGTATTTTTTTTAAATAATCAAGAAAATAAAGAATGCATATGCACTTTTTAAAAATGTGTACGCGTTTTTAAAAAAATGCGTATGTTAAAAAATGCGTAAGTGTTTTTAAAATTTTGAATTCCCAAACCACATGCTGCCTCGGTTTTAGGCTTGGCAACCCAACCCTTAGCCTTGAACTTGCAACTAAAAAACTAAGGCAGATTGAAGAAGAATGTCCAACTTTGGCAATATGGGTGATGGACTTTTTTTTTAATCAATCTATAAAATTAAAACCCATTAGAGAACACGATGTCTACTTTCTAAATATATAATTTTTATTAAGATTGGATTATGTTTGTTATTTTTTAATTAATTTCTAAGCAAACTAGTCCTTAAACTTGAAATATCAAGCTTTATTTGTTTTTAATATTTTTTTTTGGTTAAGTTTCTTGTAAAAAAATTATATGACATCAAACTTCAAACAATTCTCCACAAAAAATTTTAAAAAATCAAAAAATGTTTAGCTTATGTCCAATTATGTTGTCTGTACACATTGATTTTAAAAAACAGTAATTAAAGCCAATTAAAATTCAATTAAAAAAAATATATTCAACAAAAAATTCTACATCAATATTCATGTTGTTAGCTCTCTTTTCCTAAAAGGAATTAGTAAAATACTTTTATTTGGGTCAAAAAGTGGAGTCCGTACACATGCTTGGTATAGTTAAAAAAGATTTTCTATACTTTAGGTATTTGAATAATTTACATATTTGGAAACTAAATTCAAAATGTTAAATTTCATATTTGTGACTTTTTTTAAGATTCATTGTGTAAGTGCCTCAAATTTTCAATCCAAGTGTGACAAATTTTGAAAAACAGCAAAAACACTTTCACTTTTTGAGCTTTCTATGTACCAACTTCTTGCATCAACCCAAGCAACTCTAAACTATGACTAAAATATGTCAAAATTCTAAAATGCTAAGATGTCAAGAGTGCCTAAGACAAGATTGCATGAGATGTAGATAGCATGAGGTAAGAGAATGAGAGCAAAATTGTCATTTTATAGAAAATGCAATTTTGGATGAATGGCCAAGATTGAAGATTAACAAATGCCCTAGAATTAATGAACAAGATTTAATGTGAGAACCCACATTTAGGGTTAGGGAAACATTAAGTCAAATTTGAAATGAGAGGACAAGATTCAATTTGAGAAAATCAAATCAAGGGTTGATAATGCATGTGACAAGGAGATAAGAATGGCATAGAAAAAGAGAGCTAGAAAATCAAATAATATTAGAAATTACTTGATTTATAGAGGAAAAAGACTATTTTGAATTAAAAATTAATTTAGAGGTGGGGTCAGGTGACGGTAAATAATTAATTTGAACTATTTACTAAAAGAGGGAAAATTAGAAACTGGGGCCATTTTAAATAAATGATTTTATTTAAAATGGGGAAAATGTCAAGGTGGACAATAATTAAATAAATTAAATAATTTATTTAATTATAAGAAGACTTTCAAGAATTAATGATGTATTTAAATAAATAAACAAGATTTATTTACTTAAATAATCAGGAAGAATTTAGTGGACAAAAACAATTAAATAAATTAAGGAATTTATTTACTTATGGAAAGATATTACACAATTAGTGACACATTTAAATAAATAAATAAATAATCAAGAGAAATAAAGACATGAATTAATTAAATAATTGAAAATAGTTGAAAGTGGACCCAGGACATAAATATTTCAATTATGTCAAGAAGAAATATGGTGACAATAGAGGTTGCAGGCTTAGCTCATTTTTATGTGTCTACATTTTTCCCCTCTTTGTCATAATGCAGCATGTTGCATTGTGACAAAGAAAATTTAGTCAGAAACATGCCCAAGCGAAGGTACAGAGTATCTATGCCCCCTTAGAAAAAAATTCAAATTTTGGCCTAAGGACAGAAAAATTTGGAAAGTGTCTCAACAAGTTAATTTGATGACCAAAAAAGTGATGGCGCAAGCAGTTTCAGATTTCAACATATTTAAGCGGTCAACGAGCTAGTCAAAGGTGGTCAAAAGAGCTTCCAATAATAAAAAGGTTGAAAAATCACACTTTAACCCTATAAATAGGTTGAAAATGGGGTAATAGTTAATTCATTTTCAATTTCACACTTGCAAATTTGGAGAGCTCAAAATGAGGAGAGCACACGCGAAGAAGGTGATCCCAGTCAAAGCATCAGGGCTACATCATCAGGACATTCTGATAGCCAGAGAGTGCGGAGCTGCTGGTAAGTACCTCGAACCCACTTTGTCATTTTGTCATTTTTTGCTCATTTTTAAGGTCCTAGGGAGTTAGACGAATGCGTCGCGATACATATGCATTCGCGTAAGTTGCACTTTAAGTCATGTTCGACGCATTCAATGCATCACAACACAAATGCAGCAAGTACGCAAGGTAGGCCAATTAGGTGCAACGCATTTTTAGGAAATCAAGTCGCATTCGCCAAGTCATGTCGCAAATGACAGCTAAAACACCAGATTCAAAAGATTATGACGCATGTGTTTTACAATGACGCATTTGATGATGGAGTGATGTGATCGATTGAGGATGATGCATATGTGAGGCCACACGATGCAAGTTCCATAGTGTGACACAATTGATGTACGAAACAATGCAAACACCAAACTATGATGCAAATGAAGTCAACATGATGCATTTGACTTTGACCAAGGTTGACTTAGCTTTAGACTTCACTTTTTTGCTTATGTTTTGCTAGATAGATGGTAATAATGATTTTCAAGAATATGCTAACTCGTGTTTTTGCATGTGCAAAATGGTCTAGTGTCAATCTACATGCGAGAGTTTACACCATCTACATACGCATTTTGGGACTAGCCGACAGACCAAGAGCAGAGATGACTAATGTGACTGGGGTTGTACTATGTCACCTATATGCCCATTATCTAGGATAATAGGGGACTGCTGATAGCACTAGTTGAGAGATGACACTCTAAGACATGTTACATTTTTTTACAGGAGAGGCTATGATCACTTTGGAGGATGTGTACTAGATTTTACATATTCTGATTAGAGGAGAGTGAGTGGTTTACGATCCTTAGTAGGGCATGCAAGCCATGAAAAAGTTGTATGAGGTAAATGACGATGCGGGCCTTAGTGTTGATGGATACAAGATTCAATGGGAGTACCTTGCAAAGCACTACCCACGATTGGACGCCATGTTGTGTGCATTGATTGTCGAGGTGTTGATTCCAGATCGTCGAGGACATGGATTCCCAATCGGATGGGGTGATGTGCTAATCCAGATGTGACAGGATAGAGTTGTTTTTGCATGGGGGCCTTGTTTGATTAGCATGAAGTACCATCAGTTACACGAGGTCACCTATAGAGGTGGGAGAAGTATTAGTTGTGGCATGACCTTACTTATGATTTGGGCGTGGGAGCATATCGTCATCTTTTGGCCACTGATCCAAAGGCTGCAACTAGCAAATGGGATATCATATGTATATTTATATGCGGGTTCCCTATAGTAGACCAGGGTTGGTGAGATGTGATTCTAGCAGCACCAGATTGACATGATGATGACATTAGTTTGGAGGCCATAGGAAGATTTGCATTGTGGGCTAATGAGGCTGATCATTTACCTTTTTTTTGATAGTTTAGGTATTTGATTACATGCATTGTTCAAAGTTAAATAGTCATTGAGATGTACCTACCCCAGTAGGTTCTTCGACAATTTGGTGAGCACCAAGGTGTACCCATGAGGATAGCCAAGTACACAAGGACATCATGAGAGCCTAGGTGGGGTCCAGCTATATCAGTGCCATTTGCTTAGCACCAAATTGATGGATTGGTGGCACAGCCATGGGGATGGATTGGAGGAGCACCAGATCCAAGGATGATGGAAAAATATGATTTATGGTGGTAGACTCATAGGTCAATACCCTTGATGGATCTTGATGCACCAACACCTGTTGATTGAAGATCTACTATCCTGAGGGTGCATCGAGGAGGCTGGAGAGGTAGAGGGAGAGGTAGAGATGGAGGCCGAGGAGATGGAGGGAGAGGAAATAGAGGGAGAGGAGATGGTGGGAGAGGTGGCAGGATGATGAAGGAGATGATGGAGGAGATGGCGATGGTGGCAGGCGGAGGAGGAGAGGGGGGACAGAGGGAGACAGGTCAGGATAGTTAGATAGCATGTGGAGAGAGTGCCACTAGATGTTATCCCTGAGGTGGTAGAGGAGGAGGAGGTTAGATAGGAGGAGGTGCATGTAGTGGAGGAGGCCCTTGAGGTTGGAGGAGGAGAGGAGGAAGTAATTGGGGGTGAGGAGGATACTTTGACGAGGAGGATGTGGATATTGGAGAGGAGATGGATGAGGCAGATAGGCAGCTCTGCGAGAGGATGATTGATGGGGATCCAAAGATAGCCAGTGTGCCACCGTATATTAGCAATTGGCATATATGCAATAGAGGCTAGATGAGGCCACAGTGGAGATCAGCACCTTATGAGCAGAGCTTGTGGTGACTCAGGTGGAGAGAGATCAAGCAAAGATCCAGCAGTGAGAGATAGAGACTTGGTGCAGTCAGTTTGTGCAGCTATGCACAGGGTCAGTTGCAGATGTTGCTTGGGAGTTGGTCAAATTCAACTCGAGCAAAGGACAATACAAGATGTTATATGAGAGCGTAATTCTAGCTAATTAGAGGGATCTCAAATTTTCTAGATCATCCAATCAGACAAGGATAGGGTCAGGGAGCAACCGCACCCATCGCAGTCATAGCCAGAGTAGTGTGGGTGGCTCAACTTCCTCAAGGAATACACCAGGTCATAGGTCCCATCACAGGCATTCCTCTAGTCACAGGTCAGGCCATTCACATGGATCATCAAGGTCAAGGCCCATATCAGCACATAGTCAGCCTCCAGTGATAAATCCATCAACCTCACAAACACATGTCGTTGTATCCTCACAGTCGCATGTTATTGTAGAGATGATGCCATCAGTGTTAGTTCCATTAGCTTCACAGACCCAGGCTATTGTGTCCCCATAGGTTATGTCAGTGCCAGCTATAGGTCATCAGTTACCATTCTCTTCTCCACGATGGGATGAGGAGAGTGCATCCTAGGACACTAGACATTTTTTTCTTGATACTATGTTTCATACGTTCTTTATTATGACACTTTATATGTTGACTATCGAGCCTGCGAGCTCTATTTTTGGGATGTCTTATGACTCTATCCTGTGACATTATATTTTTTTTAGATTATATATGTGATGCAGTTTTGATGTGGCCTATATGGTTTATGTTATGTGATGATGCATTATGTGTTGATGATGTTTTATGATATATACCTATGTGTTGGTGATTATGATGACTTCTATATGCAATGCCATGTATGCATTTTATGATACCTATTTATGATGAGATGCCATGATGATGTGATGGTTATTTATGTTTATCTATCATGACGATGTTATATTCTAATAATGATGATATGGATGCATAATGTATGATTTTAATGGATGCCATGTTTATGATTATGGATGTCTTAATGTATGACTATATATGTATGAACAATGCAATCTTATGACATAATATATATGTTTTAAATGATATGGATGTTGTATGTATTTACATGTAATGCGTAAAAACCCCATGCCATGCCTATATGATCATGTATCCACTTATGTTTTTGTATGTCAGAGGATATCATTAGGAGACAGACGATACAAGGTGACAAGACAAAAGGAGATGAATGTTAGCGTGGAGATCAAATCCTTCATCACATGAACATGGGACTTAACAATTATTGCTCTTATTCATTATTGGGAAAATTATTGTAATGGCCAACAAACACCATGATATGACATAGATCAATGTGTGCAAGGTCGTACCATCACATAAGACAAGCAGTCACCAACAAGGATGATCATGACTCATACTAAGAGTGCAATTGCCCCAATCTTTTTGTCACAACCAACCACAAGCATAAGACAAACAAGAAATACAAGTAATGGAACATCATTGTTCCTCTAAATCTTGTTACCAGGACATCCCCGAGGAACTAGCAACATGACTGCCTAAAAATGACAATACAAGCTAATCATCATGATACGTTGTTGCTTCTCTAAATCCTGTTGTCAGGCCATCATGGAGAAACTAGTATCCTGATGAAAGATCTAAGGACAAATTCCAATATAGAGTTTTCCAAGTGTGTTTGAATGTCGAGAGTTTTAAGGCTAATATGTCAAGTTTGATGGTATCAAATTCCAAAGGTGTCAGGTTTGACAATGTCAAGATGTTGAATGTTAAATTTTCTCAAATTCAGGAAGTATACATCCTGAATAGTTGTGATGTCAAGAGGATTGATCCTCAAATATTGAGAGGATCCCTCAAAATGCTAGATAATAGTGATGATACCTAGGAAGGACACATCCTAAGGTATAATTAAATGACAAAGGAAATCCTTCAGAAGGACACATCTAAAGAATAACCGAGAATTGACAGTTTGAACAATTTTGACTAAGTCTAACTGATGTTGTCAAAGTTGACTTTTTTTAACCAAATTGACTACATGTTGATGTTTGACATGCTGATGTGGTTGATATGTTGATTAAATGATTGTCAAAGTTTGGTTGAGGAGTTTTTCTATTTTGGAATGACCTGTTTGACTTGTATGTGCCAGTGTAGTGTCATGAACCCTAATAGACTGACCTAATGTGGCCTTGGGGGCTCATCGACAGATGGCCTTACCTACGTCATACACTCAGAGACCTCATAGTTCAACATGACCAATGACTTTGTCACAATGACTAAAGATTGAGTCATGATTTTTATTTTGAAAACCTAAAAGGATTGACCTAATGTATCAGGGAATCAAAAATGAGTCTTGTCTACATAGCAAATGTGTAGAGACAATGTAGTTCGACAAATGACAACGACTGACTGACATGACTGACTCGACAAGATACGACTCTGTTTTTGTGTTTTTGATATATTTTGATTTTATTTTTTTAGATTTCTTCAAGACGTTTTTCACTTTTTAGGTCTTTTTTCAGGACATTTTTCAATTTTTTTCTCTTTTTTTTAAGACATTTTTCAATTTTTTTGTCTTTTTTTAGGACATTTTTAAATTTTTGTCTTTTTAAGGACATTTTATGATTTTTTAGGTCTTTTTTAAGAAATTTTTCAATTTTTTGTCTTTTTTTAAGAACTTTTTTTTTTGTCTTTTTCAGGACATTTTCGATTGGTAGAACCATATGTGATACCCACTGCAATCAAGTGATAAAGGAAAATTCCCCCAGTTAGGTCCCAAACTAGTCAAGTTCGAAGGATGTGTAAAGGACATGCTTGGGGTGATAGATGGACAGTATGTAGGGCTTGATGTCAACCATTGTTAGCCATGAAAGGAATGTCAAGGTCTCATGATGTGGTGTCAAGATGGTGACAAAAAAGTGGTCATTTATTATGGACTAAGGTAGATAGAGTGATAGTAGATAGCAGATCAAAACCGACTACGCATGGCACCTATTTGTGAGGTTTTCACCATGGTACTTATCCAAAACACCTGTTTACCAGGTTTTCACTATTGGACGAATTATTTCTCTTTACTATTTTTGTCATTTTTTTATTTTCTTTTTTTGTGTCACCAAGACGCCTATTTGCTAGGTATTCATAAAAGTGACGATTTTTTATATTTTTCATTTTTTTGTATTTTTAAGGTTTTTTAGACTTTCTAATGTTATGCATAGAAATTTTGAAGATGTAGACTGTTGATAGGCTCTGTCAATTGGTCACCGTCTAGAGTGGCTAGTTGATATTTCCAAAACCAAAAGATATGATAATGTAAGGACCCAACCAATTTGGTTCAAACTTGCCAAGTTTTTCTTTGTCAAACTAATTCTTGGGGTTTTGTATGGGGACCAAGTCACCAATGTCATACTTTCTGACCATGACTCTTTTGTTATAACTATGATAGAGTCAATTCTAATATGCTTGTAAATGATTCAAAGCATTGTGTTTGTGTTCCTCTAGCATTTCCAATTCATGTAGTCGTGACTGTCTATACTCCTCATCATCAATTAGACCCTTCAAGGAGACTCGCATAGAGGGAATTTCAACCTCGATGGGTAGGATGGCTTCAGATCTGAAGACTAAGGAAAATGGAGTGGCTCCTGTGGGTGTGTGGATGCTGGTGTGGTAAGCCCATAGAGTAGGGTTAAGTTGGATGTGTCAGTCATGGCCAGCGTCATTGACTATTTTCTTAAGAATCTTGATGATGGTTTTATTGGAAACCTCAGCTTGATAATTTCCTTGCAGGTAATATGGTGTGGAGAAATGATGTTGGATATGGAACTGTTCACATAACTCACAAACGTCTTGATTTTTGAAAGGATGCCCATTGTCTGTGATGATGGACTAGGGTACACCATAGCGGAAGATGATGTAGTTGAGGATGAATTTGGAAAAAATTTGTCAGTTATATATGTAAGGGGGATGGCTTTGATCCACTTAGTGAAGTACTCAATGGTGGTGATAATGAATTTGTGACTGTTAGAAGTAGGATGGATTTTTCCCACAAGGTCAAGTCCCCATTGTGAGAAGGGCTAAGGAAAATTAATCAGTTGAAGTTCCTGTGTTGGTACATGAATCAAATCACTATGTACCTGACATTGGTGACATGTCCTAACAAATTCAAGTGCATCATTTTCTATAGTCGGCCAGTACTACCCAAATCTTGTTATCTTCTTGGCTATAGTAATACCACTTGAATGAGACCTGCATATACCCTCATGTACCTTGCGTAAGGTTGTTCATGGTTTGTTAGTTTTGAGACATCGAAGAAGGGAATTGTTAAAGCTTCGGCGATATGGGGTGTCACTGATGATGGTGTATCAAGCGGATTTTTGGATGGACTTTCGTTGATTATTGGATAGGTTGGGAGGAGGGGTTTGGGATTTGAGATAGTCATAGATGTCTTGATACCATGGGGAATTGGGACCAACAAGCTCATAGACCATCTTTGATTCTAGTATGTCATATGTAGGGACCAAAATTTGTTCCACCAAGAACTCAAATTGAGGGACATTGTCGGAATGTCTAGGAGAGACCAAATGTCTTCTACCTTGTTTTGTGCTTTTGGCACTTGCTCAAAATTCAACATGTGGAAATATGTCTAAAAACTATCAACCATTCATTTGCAAGGCATTAACTTCTCATCCTTGGTGTCATACTCATCATTGACTTGGTTGATAACCAACTGAGAATCTCCACAGACATGAAGTGTTTTATTTTTCCACTTTATGGCCATTCTCAATCCCATAACAAGTGTCTCATATTCTACAACATTATTTGTACATTGAAAAGCAATGTGGAATGACTTAGGGATGGAATCTCCTTGTGGCGTGATAAACAATATTCTTGCTCCCAAGCCATGACTAGTATGAGACCCATCAAAGTATATCCTCCAAGGTGACTTAGGTTCTATATGAAATATGGACTCATCACAGAATTCTGCCACCAATGGGTGATCACTTTTCATAGGTGTGTCTACCAGTTGATCTACTATTACTTGCCCTTTTATGGGCTATCCACATACTGAATGTTGTATTCACTCAAAATCATGACCCATTTCACCAGATGACATGTCAATGTTGCGTGACTTAGAAGATATTTTAGGGGATCAATCTTTGCAACCGGATGTGTCCTATGATTCAACTTTTAATTCCTTAGATTCTGGGCAACGAAGACAACTGCTAGGAAAGCATGTTCAATGGTTGTGTAACTTAGCTCATATCCGACCAGTGTCAAACTAATGTAGTATATGGCCCTTTCTTTCTCATCATGGTCATTTTGTACCAATAATGCCCCTAGTGCTAAAGTTATCATAGAAATGTCTAGAATCAAAGGTTTCCTTTCAATTGGTGGCATTACAATAGGTGGTGAGAATAGATAATACTTTACTAGTTGGAAGGCCTCTTGACATTTATTTTTACACACAAAGGGAATACCCTTGCATAGGAGATATTGAAATGGTTGACACTTGTCAGCTAATTGTACTATGAAGCATCAGATAGATTGCAACCTACCTTGCAATGTCTTGAGTTCACTTATTCCTTTTTGGAGGAGGCATGTCTAATATGGCTTTCACTTTGGCAGGATCTACTTCAATTCCTCTTCGAGAAACTATGTATCCCAAAATTTTCCCTGATGTCACACCAAAGACGCATTTCTTGGGATTCAGATGGACTTTTTACTCTTCCAGTCTCTTGAATATTTTGTCACACACATTCAAATGATATTTTTGTGTCAAATATTTGGCCAAAAGGTCATCCACATAATCTTCCATTAGCTTGTGCATCATGTTATGGAATATTGTTGTCATAGCTCTCTGATATGTGGCACCTACATTCTTAAGACCAAAAGGCATGGTGTTCCAATAGTATTTACCCGAAGGACATGTGAATGTTATTTTATATTGATATTCAAGAGCAATGTGAATTTTATTATAACCTTAGAAACCCTCCATAAGAGACAGCATCTCATATCTTGCTATAAGGTCAACTATGATATCTATGTTCGACAATGGAAGTCATCCTTTGGACATGCTTTGTTCAAGTCTCTAAAATATATGCAGATGTGGATCTGACCATTTGGCTTTGTGACTAGTACAAGATTGGATATCCACTCAGCATAGTCTATTGATCGTATGAATCCCACATCCAACAATCTCTTAAGTTTTTCTTTGACTAACAAGGCAATTTGAGGATGCATTTTACACAATTTTTGTTTCACTAGTTTGGCATCTAGAAGTAGTAGAAAATGGTGTAAGACTAGTTCTAGATCCAACTTAGGCATATCAACATATGACCATGCAAAATTAATCTTACACTTCGAAAATAAATTTGTTGAATTTAGGTTTCTCTTCTTCTATCAAGGATGTTGCAAAAAGGACAATTTTGGGATCTTTTGTTGTAGATATGTTGACTTCCATGGTGTCCTCTATGAGAATTTATGATTTCTCTTAAGTCACAAGAAGAAATTCCAGTCCTCCATCTTTGGGCACCTCAAAGATTTTTTCACCCACAGATACATCCTTTATTTTTACTTTTTTATCGTCAGAAGGTGCCTTTTGGTTTTCACCTAAAGATGTGTCATTTTTTATTTTATTTTTTATTTTTAATTTTGCAACTAGAGGATGAAACAGTCTCCCCAAAGTAAGTTGCACAATCTAGGTCTATGGAAAATCCATCCTTGTGATCTCCACTTGGTATGCCCTCATGTAGTCCCATGGATTTTGCAATGGCCTCATCATTCTGAAATATGTCCATAACTGGCGGGCCTTGTTGATCCCAATCAATTAGTTGTGGATAGACTGAGGAGATACTATCATCAGTATTGGAAAATGGTGGGGAGGACATAGAAAACATGCAAACAGATTTAGAGACATTGAAAATGGAGTTGTCATCATCCAATTCCCAATCAGACTCTATCCAATATTCTCCTTCACTTGATTCATACTCATTGTCAAAATAAGGGAAAAAACGACTATCATTAGGGTTAGTAGTGTCATGTGGCAATTCAAATGAATCTACATGATGGTCATTATTTTCAGATGATTGGACGGATATGTCAGGGTTATGGCTAATAGGACTGGAAGATGGTTTGGACTTGTCATTGTTCCTTGGGCAAAAGAGTCTATCCCAGTCTTCTCATTTCCTTGGGATCTTAGGATTGTCATTATTTTTTGTTGGATCAATCTTAAACATTTTCCAAAATATTTCTTCAGAGGTAAGTTCTCCATGTTTCAAGAACAATTCATCAAGGAAATAGTCACTTAGGGATCATTGGGAGCCAAATTCCCATTCATGGGATTCAGTTTTGGTAAGGGATTCCGTAATAGTCTCAACACTTTCCGAAGCATTCACACTCTCACTCGAAATTCCATTGGTACATCGATCATCATTTTTAGGTAGTCCATACCCTAACCCAAGAATTTTTGGTCTTCGGGGAGGAATTATTGGTTCGTGTCTTTCAGTTTTAGTTCTACCAAGGCCACTAGTTCCATCATAGCCTTTTGCCTTCATTATATCATATCCTTTCCCGTATATCTAAACTGGTAATGGGAATGGTTCCTCTTGGTCCTTATAAATCCATGTTGATATATCAGCAATGTCTTCTTTTCTCATTTCACCCCATTTTATAAAAATGTGTGATGGAGGAACACTGAAAATTTCCTTAGGCTCCATTCTAAAACAAGGTTGACCATAGACCTTAGGAGACTTGGGAATTTTGGTGATACAATATGTTGTGCTTAATTTAAATTCTCCACAACCTAGGTCCTAGATCATGACAGTGGACTCATCCTTAGGAAGTAAGCAAGATGGTGGTGTGGTGAAAGACATAGGAGCAGACGTGGACGAACAGGAAAGCATGGATGGGTCAATGAATTTGGAGGAAGAGGAACTTGGAGCTTATTGGTTGATGGTAACTTGATGTTCTAAAATACCCCTTAGATTGGTGCAATACCGAAATGGATCGAGGTCTCCATATATGGTTATTTTTGTGTCGTCAAAGGGAAACTTCAGGCATTGGTGGTAGGTGGATGGAATGGCTTTGAGGGCATGAATCCAAGGTCAAACAAGCAAGATGTTATAGGGTAATTCAAGATCTAGGACTTGGCAAGTTGTGTCTACAATGACTGGCCCAACTCTAATAGGAAGAGAGATAATGCCTCGAGAGGAACATTCTTCATCATCATACACCTTTATAACTATGCTCTTTGTTGCATCTACACAAGTATCAGAAAAGCCTAGAGCCTTAACTATTTTTAAGGAGCATATGTTCAGTCCTGCTCTGCCATCTACTAAAACTTGCCTCACCTTATGCTTATGGATAAAGACTTCAATGTGTAATGTGTCATTATGGTTAGACTTTGGTGATGAATAATCTTGATCTAAAAATGTTACATGATGGGGTGTAGTGAGGTATCCCACCATGGTTTCAAACTAGTTGACATCAATGTCTTGAGGGACTAAGGACTCTTGCAAGGTTTTTTCAAGTATAGCTTTATGCGTGGGGGAAATTCGTAGCAACTCAAGTATGGAAATCTGAGTAGGTGTTTTTCCTAGCTGGTCAATAAGGTTAAACTAACTCAAGTTGTGATTGCTTTGTGGATGAGCTTAATTATGATTGTTTAGCAAATGGATCAGGTATTGTAATTTTTGGTTGTCGGGGAGGAGGAGGACCAATTATACTAACTTTTCCACCATAGGTAGTGACATTGCATTCAAGTTCTCTTGTGATAGTGATGGTATTGATGTATTCATCATTAGTTTAGAAATGGTTGATAATAGTTCCTCCTGAATAGTCAAAGGCAATGTGAGTGTAATTGGCTCAGTTATTATTATTCTCAGGACCTGACGTAGAAGGTTTATTTGAACCATGGTCTTGTAGTGGGTTTTTGTGAATAGTATGGTCTACATTTGATGTAAATTATTGTCCACCAAGTTGAATTGTGTGATTTTCAATGAGATCTTCAACCAAATTCTTTAGTTGTTGACAAGAAGAGGTTTTATGCCCTTTTGCGTGGTGGTAATCACAGAATGCATTGTCATCTCACTGAGATGGCTTAAACTATCCTCGGTCATATGGCCTAGGGTCCTCTAATGTGATGACACTATTTTGAAGGAGCGTCTTAAGGATGTCTTTGATTGGCTCACCCAAAGGGGTGTATGTGCGACCCTTCAGGAATTGTCTAGGTTGACGAGGCTACCTTTGGTTTTGATTGTTTTGATTATTTTGGATAGCATTCACAGTAGATGTCTATGTGATTATTTGTGTATTTTGCGATGGAGCTCCTTTAAGAGTAAGGATAGGACCCATTGTGTTTACTTCCTTATCATCAACAACACCATCATTGGTAATGTGTTTATTCTTGACCTAGTATTTATTCTTGTTCACGGATGGCTTTGTGTTTGTGTTCCTAGGACCATATTTCAGTTCTTCTTTAGCAATAAGGTCCTTCTCAAGTTGGACACCTCTCTCAACTAAGTCTTTGAAGGTTGTGTAGCAATGGACTTGCTAGCCATATTTGAATGGTCCTAGGAGGTTTGGACAAACATGTCAACTTTTTCTTTCTCAAGTATGTCAATATGGCATCGACTTGCTAGAATTATCCATCTTTAGAAAAATGGGATAAAATTCTCACCAACGTCTTCCTGTGTAAGTGTGCATAGGTTGGTAATGGAGGTGTTTGTGTCAATGTTATAAGCATAGTTTTCCACAAATTTGTCTGCAAGTTTGTCCTATGATCTTATTCCATTTTGTAAAGTGGAAAACCATTCAAGTGCAAGGCCTGCAAGACTCTTAGGGAAGAGTCTCATCAAGTACATATGTTCATAGGCAATGTCCATGCAATTGGTTGTGAATTCTTGAATGTGTTCAATGGGGTTTGTCTTGCCTTTGTATTTAGTGAAGTTTGGTACCACATACCTAGGAGGAAATGGCAACATGTATAAACTGGTGTCGAAAGGGTATGGACATAGGTCATATGACATATGTGGCTTTTTGTCAAACAATTGCATAGTCTCTATTCGTTTTTGCAAGTTTTCCACTTGAGCCATCAAAGCATCAATTATGCGATTATTTGTTGCATCACACATGGGAGTGATGGGTATTCCATGAGTGCCAAATTGTTAGGATGATGTGTTCTAATTTTGTTGTGGAATGTGTTGCTACGAGATGTATGATGTGTTTTGATTTGAATGTTGTTGGTATTGAAATTTTTTATTTGGGACATGTTGATGAGTGTGGATATATGATGCATATGTAGGAATGTGCCCTCCTGCCATGCTAGTCGATATTTGTGGGATGTGTTGACCTTGAATATTTTGGTGTTCAAATTAAGTCATATGTTGTGTATTATGATTGCCTTGTCCAAATTGACGAAATTTTCCATGGGGAATGTTTGTGTTTTGTCCTTGAGAAGCATTGGTATTAAGTTGTGATGGCTGTTAACATTTGGTTGTGATCCTTGAATTAAAATACATCGTTTACTTCCTCCAGAGGGATTAAATGAAAATCCAATGAAAGGATTTGATGATGATGCTCCCATGGCGTTAGATGAAGCTCCAAATAGGGGATTTGAAGAGCTTTCCCCTATTGATGAAAATCCAAAGGTAGCTCCAATTGACTATGAGGATGTTGTTGAAATTGTTGGCATTGATTGTGACATGGCTTGTGACATAGTTGGTGTTCATCCAATGGATGTTGCATTGACCGATTTTTGATTAGATATGTCATTAGAGGTAGCATAGATAGTGTTTGTAGCAATTTGTGAGGTTGCACCAATGTTATTGTTGACATTTTTTGAGGTTGACTAGTGTTAGAGGCATTGTTTGTGTTGTTGTTGGTATCATTATTGGGAGTGGCTGCTCTTAAAGTATTAATTGCAAATCCTTGTGGTAATTTGGCTCCTTGATGTAAAAGTATGGCTAAATATTTGTCTTTATCATGCAAAACTATATCTTCTAAAAAAGAGGCTACTTCAAGATTTTGTGTTGCAACTTCTATGTCTTCCTCAAATACGTTTCTATGTTCATCTCTAGGTATGAATGGTTCAAATGGGTTACGTGAGGAAGATGGCATGTTCATGTTGCTGAAATGATCAATAAAAGATGTGTCTTGGTTCATGTTTTAATTCATGTCATTGGAAAAGATATAGGTGTTGGTGTCTTGTCAAAAAATTTCCATTTGTCTTCTTTTTCTTTGAATCCTAGTCTCAACCATATAAGGAGTTGCTCAAATTAGGAAGAGGATGAAAATGACAACTAGATGATGACTTATGTTTTTGGATTTTTTTTTTGACAATAAAGGATGCAAATGCAAACTATGTTTTTGGGGATTTTTGATGCAATAAGGGATGCAAATGCAAACTATGTTTTTGGGTATTTTGATTATAAGGGATGACAATGCAATATGACAATGTTGCCTAAAAGAAATGACAAATTCCAGAGGACAATAAGGACTATTTTTTTTTTGGATTTTTAAGAATAGGGAATGCAAAATGAGGACCAAGATGATTCGAATGTTCTAAAGTATGCAAATGCGAAGGTCTAAAGGACTTGGAAGAAAACCACCCTAAGCTTGATCTATGTCTTAATTTGGGTCATCAAAGGACTTACTAATGTGACTAAAGGACAAGATGACAAGATGACAAAGTGAGGTTTCCTAACCAGTATTTTGAGTTGGAAAGTCTCACAAAAAAGGACAATGAATAAAATAAATTATGTTGACTAAGTCCAATGACCACCTACTCTTCAAGGAAATGATTTTGCAAAGAATGGTAAGGTTTCCTAAGCCAAAATCTACAAATGAAGTGAGGACCTAAGGACTAGTTTATGTCTAAAATGAAGATGATAGACCCTAAAAGATGCAACCAAAATTTTTTAAAGTTATACCTATGGAAAAAATGCAAGCTAAAAATGCAAATGATGGAAGATTTGAGCAATTTTTATTTTTTTTGACAGAGACTGTTGGAAAAAGATGTTTAATGATAGATTGGACAATTTTTCTCTCGGGTTGGTCTGCAACAGTGTTTTAATTTTTGTTAAGAAAATGCATCACTCCAAGTTGTGAATGCATTATAGGTTGGTAGATGTGTTCCAGATTCAACGAATGTGGTGTTATAGACAGCAAATGCGACCTAGAAAAGAACTTATGGAATTATATAAAGTGAATGTGGTTCAGGCCAAGCAAATGTGTCACCAAAAATGACAAATGTGGCTTAGCAGAGTGATCGTGTAAAAAAAAAATGGAAAATGTGGCGCAGAAAGGTGAATGCATTTTAGCAAATGCGTTGCAACAGAATAAGTCAAGTTTGTTTGCAATTTTTCTTGCAAAATTTTGAAGTTGTCTCAAGTTGAATGTTTGTTTCCAAATTTGTGAGATGGCATTTGTTTGTTTGAATGTTTCAGAAAACACATGGCAAACACAATGTTTTGTCTTGATCATGCACAAAGAAGACAAGTACAACCCTAGGTTAGGCAAGGACAATATTTGCTAGATTTCACGTGGGTTTCCCCAACCGCACTTATTCTTAGCGGATAAATCCAAAAGCTTGGCCACACAGGCTCCCCCTTACAGTGCACTAATTATCAGGTCAACTAAGCTTTCAACCCCCTTAAATCTCCCATGGGAGGTTTATCACCTCTACTAAGAATTACAAGAATGTAGATGCCTTCACAATGACTATTGTTGTACTAGCAAATAGAAAGGGTTTTGGCAACTACACAAAAAAAATTTGTTTGGGACCCCCATTCAAGTGGCTATATATGGGGAAAGATTAGATTCAATAAGGAAGAATTCCAACCTGAAGAGGTTACGCTCAACAGGGTTTTGGGGAGTTCACTTGTTTGTGTGGCACATCTGCACTCAAAATCTTAAGTTTCCCATTAGGATTCACATTTATATACTAGTTGGGGGTAGCTCGGCCAAAGAGATTCATTGTCGGTCTGAGTCACCTTGGGGTGAGTACTTTTTTCGACCAAGGAAGGCCCAATTCCTAGAGTCAATAATCATTTCTCTTGCACCCAGGATCGCACAAGTGTGCAAGGGGAGAGGATACTTCGATTATTGAATTGGGGTGACACATAAAATAGATGGGTCTGGTTTTCTAATCACCTAGTTTACACAAGGTGAGAGCATAATCACCTACCACCTTCAAGCACAATCAAACAAAGTTCTTTAACCTCCTAATTAAATCTAAGTGAGACAAGAAAATGTTATATTTAGAGCACCAATGGAAATATTTTCTAATCTAAAAAAACAAACACAATTGTTTCAAAATATCATGCTTGGACATTCGAATC
Source organism: Sequoia sempervirens (assembly GCA_007258455.2). NCBI lineage: Eukaryota > Viridiplantae > Streptophyta > Pinopsida > Cupressales > Cupressaceae > Sequoia > Sequoia sempervirens. The sequence goes on along the minus strand of VDFB02000003.1, from coordinate 362,022,470 downwards.
TACAAAACCACTTGTTAGTAGTCTCAAAAAGATGTCTTGGACTCATGAAAATTCAATGCGACGTGTTGCAACAATGGATTAGTAACTAGAAAAACCCCTAAACTATTTTATTGAAATAAGAAATCTAGAAAATTTTGAAAAAATCTAAAAGAAAAAGTTTACCAAATGTATGCATCATAGTAGACTGAATGTGTTGCTATGCGCAACAAATGCAGCTCAGGTCTATATGCTAGAATCTATTAGACGAATGCATCGATATGCAGAACAGATGCATCGCAGTTTGTAAATTCATTTCTATGGATGTCAAATGTGTTGGAGGATTGGCAGATGTATCTCTACAAATAGTAAATATTATTTCAGTCTATGTATGAGTCATTCTACTTGTTGAATGCATCACGATGTAGTGATTGTGGTGTTGTAAACTTCAAATGTAGCTTTTTGTACCTGTACCTACAAAACACAAAAAAAATTGTACGAAAAAAATGTACACATGCACGATTTTGGCATCGGGTCCACCAAAGTAACTATGGGAAATTTCTAGGTTAGCAGATTAGTAGTTAAATAAATCAAAACCCAAAGTAATAATGAAGCACAAAGGAGGAAATAACATGAAAACAAGAAAGATATCACCTTAATTCTTTAACCTCCATGATTGATCTCCATTATACCTTCTCTATTTGCTAAAATATGAAGTTTTCCCTCAAATTTTGAGTGAGCAATATGTGACAATGCCAAGACCAAAGAAAAATGTTGAAGGATTTGATATGAAAATGCAATACTATGCAACTATGCAACTAGTAAGCAACTCTAAACTATGACTAAAATATTCCAAAATGCCAAAATGCTAAGATATTAAGAGTGCCTACAACAAGATTGCATGAGATGTAGATAGCATAAGGTGACAAAATGAGAGCAAAATTGTCATTTTATAGAAAATGCAATTTTGGATGAATGGCCAAGATTGAAGATTGAAAAATGCCCTAGAATTAATGGACAATATTTAATGTGACAAACCACATTTAGGGTTAGGGAAATATTAGATCAAATTTGAAATGAGAGGACAAGATTCAATTTGAGAAAATCAAATCAAGGGTTGACAATGCATGTGACAAGGAGATAAGAATGGCACGGAAAAAAGAGAATTGAAAAATCAAATAATATTAGAAATTACTTGATTTGTGGAGGAAAAAGGCTATTTTGAATTAAAAATTAATTTAATTCAAGAGGTGGGGTCATGTGACGGTAAATAATTAATTTGAATTATTTACTAAAAGAGGGAAAATTAGAAAGTGGGACCATTTTAAATAAACGATTTTATTTAAAATGGGGAAAATGTCAAGATGGACAATAATTAAATAAATTAAAGAATTTATTTAATTATAAGAAGACTTTCAAGAATTAATGACATATTTAAATTAATAAACAAGATTTATTTATTTAAATAATCAAGAGGAATTTAGTGGACAGAGATAATTAAATAAATTAAGGAATTTATTTAATTATGGAAAGACATTAGACAATTAGTGACGCATTTAAATAAATACATAAAATTTATTTATTTAAATAATCAAGAGGAATAAAGACATGAATTAATTAAATAATTAAAAATTATTTAATTAATAGTTGAAAGTGGACCCAAGACATAAATATTTCAATTATGTCAAGAAGAAATATGGTGACAATAGAGCTTGCAAGCCTAGGTCATTTTTACGTGTCTACACCTTCATCAATTCACCATTTCCCAAAAATTTATTTAATAATTCCCTATTGGTGCATGTCTTCAGCTAAATTTTACTACTTTATGCCAAATCCTAGCTAAATGTGACTTGCTATGTGTTAAAAAATATGCATAAATTAAAATTTAGCAAAAAACAATTTAATCACCAAATTTAAATCTAAATTTAGAAACATTAGTTAACACCCTTCCGATTAAATTTTATGTTAACTACTAAATATTTGGCAAGCACTCCCAATTTGAGAGCATTGCACCTCGTTAATGGATCGGAAATGTCATGATTACATTGAAACATGATCACATTATTCTGCACTAAATTTGCACGCCTTATTTTGCACTTATTATTTTTTTCAACTTACCCAAGTGATGACGTGTGCTGCCTTACTAGCTTCATTTTCCTTTCTACTCTGCATGCATAAGCACCTCCATAATTAATATGGCTCCAAAAAATATATATGAAATGACCACCCTTTACTTCGAACTCTTCAACTTGCTTGATTCACAATCTTCGTACTACTCAAATTTGAAGCAATTTATGATCAACTATGTGCAAAGAATTAATTTGATTTAACATTCCGCTCTAAAGATAATTGTTCAGTCGCCACCTTGCTTACAATTTCAAAGAATTCACTTGAGGCAACTATGTACCACAACTTCTTCATGGATTTCTATAAATTCTGCATTTTTTCTCGAATTCTTCACACTTTTTCTTAGCTTTCTTCTCTTGTTCTACATTTTTGCTTTGTTTATTCTCTTTTGCTTCTAGGCCATGGATACTCCAATTTGCTTAAGCTTCTCTCACCGCCAGAATATTTTCCTAGGACATATCACACCACAAAGGCTTGAAAAGGTTTTCTTCATTCAAAATTCTAACTTCATTGTACCAAATTTTTGCTTAGTTCTTGTGGAATCCACCCGCTACTTTCATTTTTACTTCAACGTGGCTTCTCATTTTGTAGTATCACTTCTAAATATTGGGTTACCTATTGAAGATGTTCACTTAGCTACCAATTTTATAGTAAGTCCTGAATATTTGGAGAATCTAGATACTATTTTGTCTATTGCACACCTAACCATTGGAATCCCTTCCATGGATAATATTCCTTAGTTCCTAGAACACAGGGAAGTGGTTCCACTTCGGTCTTTCCTCACTGACCTCCATATTTGTGACTTTGTAGTTCACAAGGAACTCACCTACATAGGGTATTTAGCCCTGGTAGATGAGGCATCCCATGTCAACTAAATGGATACTACTACATGCAGCTTGACTCAATCTTTTTGGCTTTTTTTATCTTTTTGAAGCAAGAATTTTGATACTTCAAGTATATACATGATATACACACACACATATATATAGCTTTTAGTACATCTTAAAGTGTGTTTTACTATGTATGGTTTTATCCTTTTGCATTTCACATTCAATTTTACAAATGTTTGAATTAACTCTCATGCATCAGATAAGTTCAGCAAAATTTGCTAATGTAGAGGCCAAACAAAAAAAAAGAAAAAGAAACGAAAAAGAAAAGCAAACAAAAACACAAAAAACCCTACAAAAAGAAAACTAACCCTAACTAACCAAAATTCTAATCTAACAAGCATTTCACCTTAACAAAAAAAATATTTTAATTTCTATGACTATTTCCATTGTTGTTTTGGTACGAATTATAGCAGATTTATCTTTAAATTCATTCAGAAAAATTTTCAACAACTCTACTATAACAATGAATTATCTTTTTTTTTTTTGTTTAATAATCATAAATTCAAAGGTGTACTTACCAATGACTTGGCTCATTTGTATGAAAATGACCTCATTAAAGGTCGATTGCACACACTTCATCTAATGTGACCATACTCTACCTTCTTCGAGCCCTAGTTCATTTCCATAAACAACTGTGTCTATTTCTCGCCTTTCATCTCTGAAAATCTTCATGTCTTTGATCCTGCCTTAACTTTGCACTATGTTAGACCCAAATATATTACAATTTATATTGCTATCAGAGAGAGAAAAATTAAAAGTTTGATACTTTGTATCTTGCATAAAATTAGGGAAATTTCCTTTTTTAACTTGTGAATTTTAAACTTGGAGCAAAATACAAGCGTCTCCCGCTCAATTTTCTTGCTCCTTTTCCTCATTTTGTTTTCCACGTATAAGGAGAATGATGAATCATCAATATTTTTTCCTCATTTCTGATGCAATGTCTCTGAATCTCAACATTCTTGCCTATTTTCCTACAAAATGTTAGGATTTTTTTTATAATAATTACAGCTTTCAAACTGTCTTGATGTATCAGTTAATATTTTAATGTTTCCAATTCCACTAGGGTTAAACATTTTTCTCGCTAATGGTTCTTTTCTTCTAGCAATTATAACTTCTATTAACGTAATCACTTTACACATGGCCAAGCTTACCCTAGTTTAAAAAAATTCACACTCAAATTCACTATGATTAGTTGTATCATGAATTCTTGATAGGGAGGTTAGGTGAAACTTTCACAGTTTCATGCCCTATGTCTTGTTAGAAAACTTTCAAGGTGTTTTCCTCCACCACCTTAACCTATAGTTCCTCTTCTCATGTTTAGGTACCCCTGGTTCTCCTGGCCAACCCCACTATCAACACTATTCAACCAACCAAGTCAAACTTGGTGCCAAAGCTCTAACTCTTCCTTAGCCTTTAATCTGCCCTAAAGACTAATAATACCTCAACTCTCAATTAGACCTTGTAGGGGTGTAGAGATACCTTCAATAGTTTCAAACCATCCTCCTATGGTTCTTGAAGGTTCACCACACTCCACCTTTTCATCGCTTTCACCAAACCCTCATCTAGGGTTAAAAAGGCTACTAGCCCAAGAGCCCCTATTAGGCCTCCATCTCTGAGAAAACTAGTCTTTGCTCAAACCTTTCCCAAGAACACCTCATTCTTTCTCTGAGGTCCTTGGTTCAAATGCACATGGCCTTTATCAACCGTACAAAGCCACAACTTGAAAATGGGCATAAACTAGGGTTTTTAAGCCATTTTATGTTTGCCTTCAATCTGTCAAGCCTTTCACCCACCCAATGAGTTAGTGGAACCTCCTCCTACTTACCAGACCTTGTTAAGACCTCCCCCTACCTTCTCAAAAAGGAAATACAACAAGAATCAATCACCCCTGCAAGTTAAGTGCTTTGCACTCCTTGTCTTCCCTAGTCGGACTCTTCCTGGCTCACCTAGGGCAAGACTTTGTTGATAGCTCCTGTGCTCACACCAACCCTAAAACCTACCATATGTACACACATGGAGTCTAGTCACTATTCTCAAAGGGCCATACAATTTGTACAATGGGAAAGTGGTCTAGCACTCCATTCTTTACAAACTATCTGGTTTAGACCAGCAACAGGGTTCAAATGAACTATTTACAAACAATGATTGAAAGCAAAACAAAAAGACTAAAAACTGGCACACTAAGCTTGAGAAAACATTAAACTACATCCTCCACAAAACACAGTAACAACTTCAATCCATTAAAGCTCTATTATGAAGCAAAAATCAAAAATACCCACAAAACACTATTTTTCTTTCAACTCACAAAATGTTTCCACAATACCAATACTTCCAACCCTACTCTCAAGTCGAGGCACACCTTAAATATGGTTCCTCAATCATTTATGCTCCCTTGGTCAGACATATTAGTTACATAATGGCAAGAGTTGTAAAATGCACTGTGTTTTTCAACCTTTTCCAATTTTTAGAAAACTAAGATGAGTTTCTAAACTCTTCCATACTTTCACAACTTCTATCCTAGAGATAAAACACATCCCTAAGCTATCTCCTCAACTCAATGGTCAACATGACCCTCATGATAACAAAACAAAATTTCATTCTAGATTTTCTAATTGCCTAGTGAAACTGCATGTTGTTCCTTATGTGCTCCTGCACCAATTCTACACTCGGTGACTCTACCAAAGGTGAATAAACTCAAAGGATGTAATCTTTGGTTAAAAAATTTCCAAAATTTTCTCAACTTTTATACTGAAAAACTAGCTTGCACTCAATTTCACTTTACAAGCTTCCTTCCACAACTCAAAACTAATATAAAATTCAAAGATAGGCCCTCCTTCTAGTGTCAGGTCCTGTTGATGACGATTTTACTCACAGCAACAGGGCGAATAAATTCTTCACAAATAAACCACAAAGAGCTTATCCTTCTTGAAAAATATGGAACAAAGACAATCTAAAAGGGGAATCTGCTTTAACAGGAAAATATTGACTCAGTTCAATCCCAAGTCTTCGATAGTCAGGTCTTGATTGGACTAGGTTCTCTCTCGTGTATAATGTGATATTACTATTAATCTCAAAGGGAATATGTTTGCTTGAAATCATATATATTAGACACTGAGTTTTCAATTAGAACTTAAGAAAAAATATCATGAAATCAAAATATTTGAAATATTATTTCATGAACATCAACAATTTCTTTGCTATCACTTAAGTAGATTTAGCATTAAGCATTTAGCAATTTCATAGAAAATGAAATATTTTCAACAAATTTCCATCTAGTCACTTATTTTTTGGAACATTTTCAAGAAATTTAAACATCTATTCTAAAATAAAGCATAAAAAATACTAAAAAATTGAATTTTTCTCCTAGTTATTCTTCATGCATGCCCCAAAGAATTAACTAAAATAGAGAAACCCCATTTATAGTTCACTAGATTGCTTCACAACTACATATAAAATGGTATGAGCTTTTAAAAAGAGGGGTTTTAGTTTGGACACTAAGTAGGTTATGCATGCACCCTTAAATGGCGCAGCACACAGTCTTGTTTGGCTGAACTAACAAAACCAACTACAAAAGATTCATGAGATAGGTAGCTATCTAATTGGCTATGATATTAATCAATTTCTACGTGCATACAAATTTTTACACTAGAGTGATTAAGAAAACATGAAAAAAGAAAAAAATTTAAAGAATTTTTGGCTCTTCCAACATCCAAAAATTTTGAACTTAAAAAGAAAGATCCTTTGGCCTTTTATAGAACACAAGGCATAGGTAGGATAAGACAAATACATGAGAGGAAATCCAAGGGACAAATCACATCAAGGCACGTGGAATGTAGTGACTGATAAGAGAATTACAATCAAAGTCAACAAAGGTCAACTCCAATTGCACATTGAAGCTCTTCGGGTTTTAATCTTTAATTATCACCAAGATGATACTTCAAATCAGGATAATGTGTAGTAACTTCCCATACATTTAGAACGATTTCTTTATCACTTTGTTCCCACACTCTGTTTTATTCTGGGTCTACTACTCTCGGGAATGGACTCTCCAAAAAATTGGCATTTGTCTCCACCGCATGTACAATACCAAGATCTCCAACATTCCAATGGATTTAAAGCCCTCTGCCTTATAACCTCCTAGAGTATGAAACCCGCCTTGGCTATAATTCTATCCATGATTTAATTTTTCCTAACCGTCCATACCTTAACTTTGCATCACAATCTACATCTCCTATAATCACAAATTCCACACATTAAATCCCTTTTAAATTAAAACATTTATAAACATCTCATTTAAATAAAACCATTATTCAAATGTTAGTACATGAATATCATAAATAACACGCTTTCTAGCATATCATAAATCCTTACATAATTATCTTCTAAATATACCGGATTTTCAGACTATTGGAATCATTAGATAACCTTAAGATTTTAAAAAAATCATTTCACATCATTTCCCAGTACCCGGTACCTAGTATTCAGCTTTACCCATGAACTTTCCTCGGACTTCGGTTTTACTAGAACTTCCATTTTACTAGACTCCAAATATTGGACCAGAACACTCTGCTTATATTTGCACCACCTTTTTCCTTTCATATGTTTCTAGTTATCGATATCCAGTACCCGAAACACTTACATTACAAAGTACTCTTTGATTAAAGATTTCTTTTTACTTTTCACTTTCGATGATTTTTTCAACTTGCTAGCTCCTACCATAAGATTTATTATTTTTTCATTTGGGTCCCCAAGTCTTATAGTCTTGGGGTGTGTTGTGAGAACACACAACAGTTTTCAGATTGAAGAAATATTTTTATGGATTGAAGCAAGCTCATAGAGCTTGGTACGCAAGGCTAGACAAGTACTTGATTCAACAAGGTTTCAACAAAGGTATAGTAGATAGTAATTTCTATTTTAAAATTAAAAATGACAAAATCTTGATTGTGGGTGTATATGTTGATGACATTATTTTTGGAGGAAATAAAACTGTGTAAGATTTTTTTGGAAGAAATGCAAAAATAATTTGAGATGTCTATGTTTGGAGAAATGAATTTCTTTCTTAGGATACAAATTAATCAAACAAAGAAAGGAATTTTTATTTCACAGTCTAAGTATGTGAAGGAGATGTTGAAGAATTTTGGGATGGATGGTTCCAAACTGGTATGCAATCCTATGGTGATTGGTTGCATATTAGGTAAATATGATGATTCACCTAAGGCTAATCAGAGAAAATATAGATCTATGATTGGTGGATTGTTGTAGTTGACTGCTATTAGACCAGATATTGTGCGTGTTGCCTATCTTGTGGCTAGATTTCAAGAAGATCCTAAGGAAACACATGTTTTTATTGTTAAAAGAATATTTATATATTTGAATGGCACTCTGGATTATGGCTTCCATTATCTTAGGGATACTAACTTTACACTAAGTGCTTATGCAGATGTAGATTGGGTTGGATGTGTAGATGACAAAAAAAGTACAAGTGGTGGTGTATTGTTTCTTGGTTGCAAATTGGTGGCATGGTTGAGTAAAAGGCAAGATTTAGTTTCCTTATCTATTATTGAAGTTGAGCATATTGTTCCTGCATCTTGTTGTGCACAAGTTCTATGGATGAAACAGACATTGAAAGATATCACAGTTGTGTATGATGATCCTATTTCTATCTTTTGTGATAACACAACTGTAATTAACATTTTAAATAATCCATTGATGCACTCAAGGACAAAGCATATATCTATTAGGTATCATTTCTTGAGAGAGAAGGTTATGGAGAATGAAATAAACCTTGAGTATGTCTCTATGAAGGATAGATTGTTGATGTATTTATGAAGGCTCTTCCTAAAGATACTTTTTATTATCTCTAAGAGAAATTAGGAATCATTTCCCCTCCTTTCTTGAACTATATGTATATGGAGATACATCAATCTGGTGGGTCTATGGATCTATCTTTCTTCTGGATTGATGTTTTGAAGGCTACCTCTCAAGGGGAGTAGGTAGTGTCATGTATTGTCATTGTATGAGTATTTTATTTTTAATGTCAAAGGGGAAATCAATGTAAAAAATTATTTTCCTTTACCATCGATGTCAAAGGGGGAGAGGAAGAAGATGAAAATAAAAAAGTATCATGTGAAAAATATTATCTACTAAGGGGGAGAAACAGAAAGCAAAATCGTGAGAAGTGTGTTCAAATCTAGTATGTTGTCTTTGATGGTTTTTCACATCATGCATGTTGCCATAAATAACAAAGGGGGAGATTGTTGTAAGAATTAAGGTGTTGTCATTGATGTCACCTAGTCAATCAATTATTAACTATTTTTTGTTGTCATTGATGTCATAGATGCAAGTTATTAGTTGTCTATGTCAAGGAAATTTAGAAAATTGTAATGAATAAAGGTTGCAGGTGTTCAATGGTTGCTATGAGTTTTGCCTTTATGTTTGTGTGGTTTTGATATGTTGATCATGGTTGTCGAAAGCTGCTATATCTAGATTTTTGGCTTCTGATTCATTTTTTGATGTGAGTTATGTTCACCAATTGTGAACCATGGTTTTTTGTGCTTCTAGCTAAGGTCCGAGAGAAATGTTCTTGGTTCAGGTTACTTTTTGGTTAAGTCTTATGACTTTAAGTTATAGATTTAAGTTTTTATGATCGTGTTGAAGATAAATTTAGCATCTGGAAGGATTTGATCATGCTAAGGGTTGCATGTGCTTAATTATTCTATGTGTTTTACAATAGGTTGGCTGACCTTGTGTTGAACACTACCTTCGAAGTTGACAAAGCATGTTGGGATTTATTTGGGTCATCATCAAGTGTGTGTTTGCGTCCTCATTCTAATTTCACCCTAGGATGTTTTTGCATTGACCTAATTTGAATTCAATAATGGATGGATGACATTGGATATGTTTCAAAGTTGAAGATGGTATAAATATAGGATGAGTTAGTGGTGAAAAAAGAACAAAAGATAAGTGCAAAGAAATAGAGAAGATAGATGTGAAGCAAATGTAAATCAGTGGGAATATGTGATGTGAGTGTGGCAGATTAGTGTGAAGTCTAAATGCTAAGTTTCTAGATGAAATGAGCTGAAGGTGTACTCTATCATTCATGCATGTCTGCAAGTGGTTGAGTGAATCGTGGTGGAAATGTCTATTTCATTGAGATTGTCTTTTCTCTATAACATATCTCTTCTATCTTCTTTGTATCTCTATGGTAGTGAGCCCTTCAGGTGGTTAACCTTGTTGGATAGTGAATCATGATCTAGACAGTGAGTCCTTTTTTTGGTAGTGATCGTTTTTCTCAGGTAATGAGCCTTTTTTAATCAATTTTTATATTCTTTGTAGTGTGATTTAATACTCGTCATGGTTTTTCCCTCATTTGGTTTTCCATGTAAATTTGGTGTTATTGTGTTTGTGTGATGGTTTTCAATTTCTGCACTTGCACTTAATGTTTAATCATTTTAGCAAAGTTAAATATTTTTTATTGATCTAAGTTTCAGTGAATGTTTTAAAGTTTAAATTTTCTACAACTGATCACGCCCCCCCCCTTAGTTGTATTTTTCAATAGTTACAAAGTGTGTTTATTTGAATCATTCTCATCCATTGATGCTTTCTTTGATCCATGTGATCTTTGATTCTCATCCATTGATGAGAATCCTTGATCCATGTTTCACCCTTGATTTAATATTGACCATTGATCAATCAAATCGATATGAGCCCTTGATTCTTCATTTTCTCTCCTATAAATACTCCACCATTTGGAGATAAATGGATCCATCTTTTCAAATCAAATTTATGTTGTTGAAATTCATACTCACTTGCATCCATATTTAGCATTTGTTAGCATTTAGCTAAATCTTCATCCATATTAGCTTAAGCATCTATTAATGGATTCCATTTTAGCTTAGTTTTCACCCATTTTAACATAAGTTTGCATCCATGGCTTGCATATTTAAACTTTGTTTCCATTTAGCATAGCTTGCATCCATCTCCATCAAGAATTTTAGCATTTAGCACTCATTTTCATCATGTTAAACTAGTTTTGCATCCATGTTTCCTTTATCTTTCATCAGTTTCATCAATTTTCATCAATAAAATCAATTGGAACAACTCATATTATCTAAGGGATTGGGAAAGGGTTTCCATTCCACATCAATGTGACACCATTTCCCCAATGGGATAGAGTTTGGAGTATTAGAATAGATTTTCTTTAATGCTTTCATGTTCATATCATGTTATTTTAATGGTTTATTTAGTTTCTTGATACTTTCAAAGATCTTATTGGGATCATGGCTTAGGGGATTAAATATAGTTTAAATTGATTTGAATCTAGTGTGTTTAATTTTTACTATGACTATGATCACATTTTGGCACTAGAGGGGGGCAATGCTAACCGAATCTAATGAATTTCTCTTTAGATTCTTGTGTTCTTGATTTTGTAGATACACCAATGCTTTTGAAGGCTACAACCATGCCATTGTAAAGTGTCACCATACAATGATGCCTTTGATAGAATTACAATGATGCATATTAAATTTAGCGATGCATTTAAATATAGCGACACATTTTACTTTTTTTATTTATTGTGAATTTAGTTATAATAACGCTATTGATATAGTGATGCAATTGACATCACTATTTTACTGCAGAGTGACATATTTCAATTTCACCAAAGTGACGCACTTCAATCATAATGACACTTGTGTCAATTTCAATGATGCCTTTGTGTTCAGGGACACTTTTTACTAGTAAAGAAAACAAAGAGATAATTTTCACATGTGTTTTAAATTTTTAACTTCATATGCTCTTTGATATTTTTCTAAGACCTAGTTTTATTTTGTGAGGCTAACTATTTTTGTAGATTTGTGAAAAAACTAGGAAATTATTTACCCCAACTTGTTGGGGTCATAACTTTCTACTCAATGCTTGGAATTTGAATCCATTTACACCATTGGAAAGGTCTCCAAGAGTACTAATTTAGTCCCCACAAAATCGTGCATTTGATAATGAATTTTTAGGGACCAACGCAAGTTTAACCCCAAATTCCACTATGAAGGCCTCCAAGAATGTGATTTACTAGAACATAGAAAAAAACCAAAAAAAATTGAAAACTTTGATTTTTGGTTTTCTTAGTTCTAGTTATTGTAAAAGTGTTTTCACACTTAGGGGATAGTATACTGCCTCATATTTTGCTTTGCTTTATTTTTTATGACTACTAAACTTTCATTGGGTTTTAAAACTTACAATCTTAGGACAACTAGCTTTCAATTGGGTTTAAAATTCACAAATTCTTTAAGTCTTTTCATAGTTGGTTAAAATTGAACCCATACAACCTCATTTAGCTATATCAGTTAAAATTGGACAAATTGGACAAAACAAATGAAAACTTCCATTGGTGCTTAAAATAAATTCATATTGCTATGTTGGGTTAAAATGAATGAGTGTTTGGTGTGCATGCTTTGCTTGTATACACTTGTAGTGTGTATCCACTCCCCTTGTGCTTCATGTGATATTGGGTGAAGAGAAACACTCAAGTGTACTTTCCTAATTTGAGTCACCCTAAGAAGCTTGCTACATATCCTCTCCCCTTGCGCTTTGTGCAATCTTGGGTGAAGAGAAATAGCATTTTTCTTATTAAGAGAGGACTTGCTATGAGATACATCCCGCAATGGAGAACTCATAGTCAAGTTCTTGCAAGAACATTTACCAGTAGGCTATATTAAATGTTGCAAAATCATGAGAAAGTAGCTTCAATCCTAGGTGACAACGTACTATACCTAATCTCATGCCTTAAGTGGAATTGGAATGGTTAAAGAGCCTTAAGTGGCTAGTGGATAGTAGTGTAACAATGGGTGTTCACAGTTTGTTGTCATTAAAAACCTTGTTTTAGTATCCAACCAAGTCCAATTTTGAAGTGTTCTTTAAAGTGGTACATTGGAACTTAGATTCCAAGAAGTTACTTACCAAGTCCAACTTCTAGGTCAAGGCATAAAGGCTTAAAGAGAATGGACTCTTTTGCTTTTATTCCTCCACAATGTTGCATGTAAAATCATTCCTTCGGGGCATAAGGTAATCCCACCAAGAAGATACATACCAGTTTGAGCTAGGAATGTTATTTTTCTTGTGAAACAATTTGATACATTGCTTGGTTCCAAAAACATCCTAAACACACATCAACATGATTCATAAAATTTCAAACCCTTTGGATTAAGTATGGATACCTTTTAAAAATTCTTAATATCATTGCTTGTCCCTAAGTATTTTATCCTTAGAGGCTTCTAAATATTTGATCTTATATCTAAAATCCACACTTTCCAAAGTTAACATAGGGAAATATGGCCTTAGCTTCTTGATTTTCACATAATGGACTTTGTGAAATGAAGGATGCTTAGACATAGACATTTTTAGTTTGAAATTAATTAAGAATTTCTTGATGTGGTAATGAAAAAATCTCACTTAAAATCAAAGATTAAATCAAATGAACATCCCACATTGATGTATGCTCAAACATTAACTCCCCAAAACAAGCAAAGTGGAACAAGGTAAGTATTGCAAAACATTTGAGTCCAAGTTCTATTTTACCAAATCATTGAGTTCTTAAGGTTTTATCACTTTAGAGGTATAGAATTTTTCTCACCATCTTGGTCTTAAAAAACAAAGGTCCCTTTTAGGTTAACATTTTGGGTCAAACATTTCATCCACCTTCATCATATTTTACATTTAACTTCACCAGCAACTTTGGAAAACTTTTCGACACATCAACACTTTTGACTTAGACATTTATCAAACCAATCCCCTAAATTAGATTTTTTTTTTGTGAAATGGATCCTTTTCCATACACTTAGTTGAGCTATTTATCACATTTGTGTACTAATTTATCTTAAAGGTCACAAATCTTCCTTAAAGATTTACAAGTTCATTGAACACCTTTCATCCAAAACAGCAAAACATCAAACCTATAGCCAAAAGTGTTGTCCAAGAGTTTATAAAGCTCATCCCTCATATCATTCACCCCTTTTCATAATCCAATCACATCATTGGTCCAAAATAAATTAGAGGGTCCCTTTTACCAAATTCTGAGTCAACTAGAGAGTTTCAACACTATAAATCTCAACACACCTCTCCCATAGTTGACCCACAATTCATGGTTACAACAAGGTCACAACATAAGAGAATCATAGAACAAACCTATTATGCCCTGCATACATGCCCCAAATTTTTTCTTGGAAAAGTTGGGGACCCCTTTGTTTTCCTTCATTTTGTTGTTTGGTTTTTGTCATGTTCACGCTTTTTCATTCTCATTTTTTTCCTTTACCGTGCCTTGTTCATTTTCTTTGTCTTTGTCAAATTTTGGTTTCAGACTAGAACTTGCACTCTACACCTTTGGAAATTTCAAGTTCTCATTTCTATCCCAACTTTGATCTTCACTTCCTTTGTGATTCTTTTGTTTTTGGGTATGGGTTTTGGACTAGAATGGACACCTTGCACTTTTAAAGGTTCAAGTTTTGATCCCATTCCCATTCCTGGACAAGTTTTGATCCCATTCCTAGGCAAGTTCTGATCTCGTTCCTAGACAACTTTCATTCTCATTCCTGGCCAAGTTTTATTCTTGTTCCTAGACAAGTTTCGTTCCTGTTCCTGGCCAAGTTTCATTCCCATTCCTAGACAAGTTTTGTTCTTGTTCCTGGAAAAGTTCTGATCCCATTCCTGGACAAGTTCTGATCCCATTCTTGGACAAGTTTCATTCCCATTCCTAGCCAAGTTATGATCCCATTCCTAGAAAAGTTTTGATCCTATTCTTGAACAAATTATGATCTCGTTCCTAAACAAGTTTTGTTCCCATTCCTAGCCAAGTTTCATTCCCGTTCCTAGACAAGTTTCTTGTTCCTGGACAAGTTTCATTCTTGTTCCTAGCCAAGTTTCATTCCCGTTCCTAGACAAGTTTTGTTCCCATTCCTGGCCAAGTTTCTTTCCCGTTCCTGGACAAGTTTTGTTCTTGTACCTGGAAAAGTTTCATTCTCATTCCTAGCCAAGTTCTGATCTCATTCCTGTACAAGTTCCAATCCCATTCTTGGAAAAATTTTGATCCCATTCTTGGAAAAAATTTGTTCCCATTCTTGGCCAAGTTTTGATCCTATTCCTAGACAATTTTTTATCCCAATCTTAGACAAGTTCTAATCCCATTCTTGGACAAGTTTCATTCCCACTCCTGGTCAAGTTTCATTCCCATTCCTAGACAATTTATGTTCTTGTTCCTGGGCAAGTTTTGATTTCATTCCTAGAAAATTTTGGATCCCATTCCTAGACAAGTTTTGTGCAGCTGAATTAAATAATTAATTATTCTTTTTTTGAATTGCAGGTATTGTCAAGGTCTGAGGAGCAAAGCACACTAGGATATGAAATCCTTACCAAGTAGTATTTAATATGCTTTTTTGGGTCAAAAAAAGATATTGAATCAAGATGGATAATTTTGTAAAGATGGCATGCAAAAGAGGGGAATTTGTTGAGAAAATATACTACTTTTATGTTTTACTTGACAAAGAGCATGAAGCAGATATAAATTCAAAGGATAATGGAAATATCACGTTAGAATCTAATTTCGTTTGAAATGTTAATACTAACGATGATATTGAAAGAGATGAGATATTCACACAAGATTGTTGACATGAAAAATCAGCAACTAAAGAATCTCCTTCCAATGCTTTGAACATTTCTTTTGAGCAAGATGCACAACAAGATGAGGGATGGAAAAAAGAGCACGGCTCATGTTGGATAGATATACCATGTATGAAAAATTGATTAAAGGAGAAATTGGAAGAATTAGGAGATTTGAAGCTATCAGAACTCACTAGTCCAAATAGATGTAGGATACATTCAACAAATCAGCATTCCCACATAGATTGCCATGTTTTTTTGGGTAGGATGGAATTATACTTTAGACAGCTAATCGTTGTTGAAGAAATACTTATGGAAGATCCCTAGAGTATGTATCCAATCAATGAGGGAGATGAAACAACTAGCACCCATTAAAATGATAATGACTCTATCTACAATGATGCGAGTAGCTGTCAGAAGATGTTTAGCTCTTCCCCATCATCTGATAACCTTGATCCTTGCATTGAAATGGACTCTATGACTGATAAATTTTCCCTACCTTTTTCATATTTGTTTGATATGGAAAGTGAATTTATTGATACATTCATAAACTCTTTCATGATCATTAATAATGAAGAAACATCTATTAATGAGCTAACACCAGAAAGTGAGTATGCTGATTTGAAAAATGAATGGATTGAAATAGAGAACAACATACTTTTGGATAAGATTTTACATGAACCTCATGGTCAAGGACAATGAATTGAATTCCAAAATGACTCTTCAAAAGAATAAGGTCAAATAGATATGTAGATTCATCAAGTGCTACGCAATAATCAATTAGATCAGATTTATGCATGTCATGAAAAGAGATTTGATTTCAATACTAATGAAAATTCTGACATGGAGGAGTTTAGTGCTTTGTTGCAGCAATGGATATATGATGAAATCCAAGAAAATGAAGTAGAAGAATATCAAATGGACTATCAAGAGGCTATTGTGGAAATTGAATCACTTCAGAATGATTTGTTTGAAGATGATACTTTTTTATCATTCTTTGATGAATTTGACTTTAACAACGGTGAACTTGACACTAACTTGTACTTTCATTTTGATGACATGAAAATATAGGAAAAGGAGAAGTATTTCCTTAGCCTTGATTTTGTGCAGCCAAATGAGCTATTTGAATAGAATCCTTGTTTGACATATACTGACACTGCTAGCATTAATTGTGATGAATTGGAAATTCATTCTCATACTCTTATAGGTGACATGTAGGGGGACGATACAAACAATGTTGTAGCACATGAAGGAGAAGTTTCAAAGACTTCACAAAATGATGATCGAGATGATTTGCAACTTTGTTCATCCGAGGAGACCAAGAGGATCTTTGAGCTCGTATCTAATTTGAATGCAGAAAGGTTAACGCATGGGTATTCTAATTGCATAACAAACCTTGCTTTATGTGATTCCTATAGGATTCATCCTTTTGGTTCACATTCTGAGGTAAACTATCTATATTTCTTGTTAGCTTGGGAGATTGCTATGGTAGGTAAAGAAGAGTTGAACCAATTGCTTTAAAAATCAAGGAAGATGACTAATTAACTGGTCAAATCTATGCTATTGAGAATGTAATCGAAGTTGATAGTCCTAGTGACACCAAACATACTAGTTTTTTGTTTGAAACTAGTTTTGATAGTGATGAGAATGTACATGAAAATTTTAAATGTTGTTTTGACATTCTAGATAATAATGATATACCACTAATGGATGCCCTTTATGTTGACATGCATGTAATAGAGCATAATGGAGTGGTATTCCATGAGCTGAGACCTCATGAAGATGACATCATATGACATGAGAATGAAATAGCAACTGAAGGTATTCTAAATCAAGTGGTTTCTTTTCATTACCCTCTGTGTTTCGATGATTTTTATTTTGGTTATGTTGTTGGGGATAATGAAATGTGTTTTTGGGTAAATCATGACAATTATGAGAACCCATAACTATTAATATTTCAAACTTTATACCTTCAAAATGAACTTACTAAACATAAACTTTACATTTTTGATTGTAAAGATAAATTTGCTAGGTTCAGTACCATACCTAGCAAATTAAGACTTTTGCACATAATGAAAAATCAGCCAGGATCATGTACAAATTTTCATAGTTTTATGTTTGTGGAGCTCATTTTGGAGTTAGTTTAGGATTAGGATTAGTTCGGTGTTAGTTTTTACTTTAGTTGGTTTTATTTTTGTTTTTGGTTTCTTTCGTTGGTTTTGGTTTGTTTTCTTTTGTTATATTGTTTTTCTTCTTTCTGTGTCCTCTCGTTTTTTTTATTATTTTTGGGTTTGTTTGTTTTCTTTTGTTTTGGTCTCTGGTTGTTTGTTTGCTAGTTTTGGTTCTCATTTTTTTGTTTTTGTTTTGTTGGTTCATCATGTATGTCTACTCTTTTCTTCTGCTCCTCTCTTCCCTTGCTCTTTTCTTTTGTCTTTCTTTTCGAGATTCCTCTCATTGATAGTGAAAAATATTTTTTTGTATTCAAGTTATGTTGAAAGGTGAATCTACTAAGAGTTTGTTGTTTGTGTTTTCAAACACTTGATCAATCAGTTTCTTTAAAACCTTTGATTTACCTTCATCCATTTCAAACTGGGGATTGTTAGCATAGATTAGGATTTGGTACATTATGAAGTTTCTGGGGAGTTTTTTGAAAGTCTACTATTCTTTTCACATCTTAAGAAATCCATCAGTTAGTTTACATTGAGTGCGGTAGTTTTATCTTAGGTGAAAAATATAAAGGATTACATTTCTTTCACAATGTCCATCATGGTTCTCAACCCACTACTTAAGCTTCACTACTTGAGGATTGAGGGAAAACCAAAAATTATACTTCAAAAGAATCAACACCTAAGAAAAAGAGGAAATAAAAGAAATCTGAAAATGGACTCAATCAGTAAGGGTGATTCTAGTATCTCTATCAGGGCTATAAACACCTGGCTGGCAGTAGAGTGATGCTTAGAGAGAATTAGAGGTATCTCTGTCAAGGCTATAGATGTCTGTCTGGTAGTAGAGTTATTCCTAAGATATCATTGCACGTGAGAAATGTAACTAAAAACTGCATAGCTTGCGTAGAGTCTATTCCACTTTTATCATGACAACACTTATGAAGTGGAACAAATCATTTGCACACACAAATAGATTTTAGTTTCATCTCAAACCTCTATCATGTCCCATTTTTTATTATGTTTACACTTCTTAGGTTTCCTTGAATGAGTGTAACCAAATATTTTGGGTATTTGGAGGGTTATGTGTTATAAAATGCTTTGAGCATTTTCCCAGCCAAGTCACCATTTGTTATGCCCTGCATACAAACCCCAACTTTTTGCTTGTAAAATTTGAAGACCCCCATTGTTTTCCTTTGCCTCGTTGTTTGGTTTTTGTCATTTTCACACTTTTTTGTTCTCATTTTTGTCCTTTCTTTTGCCTTATTTGTTTTCTTTGTCTTTGTCAGATTCAGGTTTTGGACCAGAACTTGCACTCTATACCTTTGGAAGTTCAAGTTCTCATTTCTATCCCGAATTTGATATTTGCTTCATTTGTGCTTCTTTTGTTTAGTTCAGGATCAGGTATCGGACTGGAACTAGAACAAGAAACCTTTCCAAGGTTCTTATTCATGGTTTCATCTCGATCCCATTTCCCGCATCCATTGTGTTTTTTTTTCAACTTCAAGTTTTGGACTCGAATCAACACCTTGCACTTTTGAAGGTTCAAGTTTTGATCCCATTCCTGGATAGGTCTTGATCATGTTCCTAGACAAGTTTCATTCCCATTCTTGGCCAAGTTTCATTCCCATTCCTAGAAAAGTTTCGTTCATGTTCCTGGCCAAGTTTCATTCCCGTTCCTGGACAAGTTTCGTTCCCATTTCTGGCCAAGTCTCAATCCCATTCTTGGACAAGTTTCGATCACATTCTTGAACAAGTTTCAATCCCATTCCTGGAAAAATTTTGTTCCTGTTCTTGGCCAAGTTCCAATCTTGTTCTTGGACAAGTTTCGATCTCGTTCTTGGACAAGTTTCGATCTCGTTCCTGGACAAGTTTCATTCACATTCCTAGCCAAGTTTCATTCCTGTTCCTAGAAAAATTCCAATATCGTTCCTATACAATTTTTGTTCCCATTCCTGGCCAATTTTTGTTCTTGTTCCTAGATAAGTTTCATTTCCATTCCTGGCCAAGTTTCATTCCCATTCCTGGAAAAGTTTTGTTCCCATTCCTAGCCAATTTTTGGTCCCATTCCTGGACAAGTTCCAATCCCGTTCTTGGACAAGTTCCAATCATGTTCCTAGACAAGTTTCATTCCCATTCCTGGACAAGTTTTTATCTTGTTCTTGGACAAGTTCCAATCCTGTTCTTGGCCAAGTTTCATTCCCATTCTTGGAAAAGTTTCGTTCATGTTCCTAGCCAAGTTTTGATCTCATTCCTAGACAAGTTTTGTGCAGCTAAATGAATTAATTAATTATGCTTTTTGTGAATTATAGGTATTTTCAAGGTATGAGGAGTAAAGCACACCAAGATATTAAATCCTTACCAAGTAGTATTTAATATTCTTTTGTGGTTCAAAAAATGATATTGAATCAAGATGGATGATTTTATAAAGATGGAATGCAAAAGAGGGGAATTTGTTGAAAAGATAATCAAGCTGGGAGTGAATTGAGTGTTTCATGGTTGCCACCTAGAGTGATTTTTGGAAAGGATGTTGATTTATGTAATGTGACACATTGAACTCAAAGTCAAACTAGAGGATGGAATTACAAACTAAAATCAACTAGAGTTAAATAAGGGTTGAAATAGAAAGTTACCTTTCTGATTTAATTTCCTACACACAAAAGCTATAGCTTTTGATTTCTTAGTTTTGGCAGAAATTATGGGATTAGCTAAGCTCTTTATTGTAAAATATGTTCACTTGAAATGGGTTAGATTTTTAGGAAAAGAGTTAGAATTTTTTTCTTAGAACTAATTAGAGTTTTGCAGTAGAGTAGATGATACATTTTTTTTATTTTCTTAGTTTAGCTGAGTTAACTCAAAGACATTGGTTTCTGTACACTGGTGAAGTTTTCTAGAATTGTAAATGGTGCTTATCTATTTTACTACATAGAAGCAACTAGACTAAAACCTTCTTTAAGTTGTTCTCTAGAATGGAATTTTTTTTGTTAATCATTTCATTTGAAGTTTTTCAAGGAATGAGTAAATTTTGTCTTTTCTTTTGTTTGAATTGTGATTTGCAATCTGCTATTAATATTTGCACTATGACTGAATGGATTTGTATTGATTACAAGTTTATTTATTCTATAGTTGAATTTAGGAATTCCTTAGAGAGTAATAGGTTTGGTTAACTGAATGAATCAACATTCTTTTCTTTCTTGCATCCCTAATCTATCTTGTTTCTTTTTTTATACCCCCCGGTTAGAGTAGGTTTAGATAGGAGTTCAATCTTGCAGCAAACAAGAAGCTCAATAACCAACAGGCCCCTTCAACATTACAACCTCATTGACCACTCAACAAAACAACAATATTGTGACCGAACATCTAGGACCTTGGAAGGTGATCAATTTAACAATCATTTATCTTTTTCAGGAGAGGTAAGGTGATTACATCTTGCTTGCATGTTGTTGTGTCAATTTGGCCATCAACATAACCAAAGGCACATCTACCACTAGTGATATTATCCCACAAGAATTTGATCCAAGGAGCCATTCTACCCCCTCATAACAACCACAAAATCCATTAGACAAATGCTATGAGGTAGAAGATGTCACAAAAAATCACTAAGGAAGAAATCCTTGATTATAAACAAAATCATCAAGCCTTAGAGAATGTGGCTTCAATTCCCCTAAATTTCATTGCACAACCCTTGGCACAAGTCTTGACTCCATCTACGATTCAAAAAAATTCATCCCTTGTACCAAGTCAAACATCAACTTCTAGTCTTGCAACTAGAATTTCCATCGACCTTGGTCACACTCTCCCTTTAGGAGGTAACACATTTTTTGGTACACAAGGCACCCCCTTCCATAAAACATAACTTGGACACCAACACTTGGCACCCCATCCCATTCTTTCACCACCATTCCTAAACACCCTCTACATCCACACGTACCACTTACATTCCATAACACCACAATGGTCTCAACATTTTGAGCGCAACCATCTTCATCCATCACCACAAGTACCACAAGTGTTCCTAATGTTACACAAGATAATGTGAACCAAGTGTCTCAAGTAGACAAACAAGGGAAATTTAACACCCTTATGTAAAATCAACCCTTAACATAACAAGCAACATCTTCATCCAATCACCCAATTGGCTCATCAAACCCATTGGTTTCACAAAACACATCAAACACATCTATCATCAATCCAAATCAAAGAAATGCATTGATAAAAAAACCCCATCAACCAAGGTAATACCTTGGTCCCACATCAAACACAACAAGGAAACCCTCAACACATCAGTCTAGGGAACCCTTCTAATTAGTTGATCTAAGGTTAGAATGTGACATTTATATCACAACACCAAATGACTCCATCATCTTTACCATTGGTCCCCTAAACAATGCAAAATCATACCGGGCCTCAAAATTACATTCCTCCATCCCATTCGACAATTTTATAAGGAATGATAGCACAAAACAACCTAAAAATACTCACCACACAACAACCATCTCAAATCAACTCACACCCACTCATACCATGATCACCCACAATCCATCTCACATATCCAAACACCAAAAACTTCTACGTTGCAAGCACAACAAGCTCAAGCTCAAGATTTGCAACAACAAGAAGCCTATCAGCAAGCCTTGCAACAAAAAGCTCACACACTAGCTTTTCATCAAGCACAAGATTCCTACCAACAAGCATTGCAATAGCAGCAAGCTCAAAAACAAGCCTTAATTGTGCAACAACAACAACATACCCAACAACAAGCCTTAATAGTGCAACAAAAACAACAGGCCCAACAACAAGCATTTCTCACACACCAACAACAACAAGCATTTCTCACACACCAAAAATAACAAGCATTGCTAGCACAACAATACGCCCAACAACAACAAATTCTTATGAAACAGCAACAAGGTTTGTACTATAATCCCCAAAAACATCATGAATCCAACAACACAAGGAGCATATATGCATCCACCCCTACCACCATCACCTTCACAATATCATAATCCACCCTACACACCATGTTACCAATTTTTTGCCTCGGCTCAATTGGTGAAGTTGGCTGAATGTTATTTATCATAAGGTAAAATTGCAGTTAAGTTCAAATGTTGTTTCGCATTATTATCATTATTCATTGAGTAACAGTTATGCATTTTTAAAGGAGAAATAGAGTTTCAGAAATACATTTTTCAGAATGCCATTCAAATGTTCCAGAAATGACAGAAATACATAATTGAACAAATGAGAAAAATAGAAATTCAAATGCTTTCATTTATTTCATAGAAAAACTCATATTTTACAAGGCTTCATTTGATTTCAACAATCAGAGTGATATTACAACATTGCATGTAATTGAATTTTCTTTTCAATCAAAAAGAAAAGAATTGAAATCAAAGATCCACACAAGTCGTGGATGTGACTGTTACAATACATTGCTAATAGCACATTGCATTACTGAAGATGCAGAAAGTAAAACATATAAGTGATGACATAATCATCATTGCCTGATTATCGACGTTTGATGTTGAATGGTGCACCTTGCCTTCTTGAGCTCCGTCGACCTGTAAGAGAAAAGAGGGGGTGTCAGTGGCTCCAATTATGACGTAACCTATATGAGGCACCCACAATAGTACAGCCTACTATTAACCATGCATTGAAACAATCAATCAAGTGCAGTACGAAAGAAATGAGCTGAAGGAGAAATAACAATATCATGATCATCACGTTCTATTTTTATGCTAACATTGTTTGTTTCCTTGTGCAGGTATAGGTAAAATCATGAAGCTGAACATTATTCGAAGACCAAGCATGTGGAGGAAAATGGGCTCCCACAAGGGTAGAGCTCGGCATGCTGCCCTATTCATTAATGGGCTAATTTCAAGATACATCATCATGTTCATGAAGTGAAATGAAATACAATTGAAGGAGTAAAAATAGAGTTATCCATCAAGCAACTAAACCAACTATACATTCATAACGATCAGGTTATACTTTCTGAAGGCTACAGGTGAACTGTGAATTTAGTTCACTTAAGGAATTCAACTAAGTACATTTACATCGGAGAGCAGATTTTGAAGACTGTTTGTTAAAAAAAACATAAAAATGCATGAAGAGTACCATGTTACAGCTGAGTACGAAATATAGATCAGACACTCAAGTGATTAATAAACTATCAATTTCAGCTTGACTGGCAATGCAATGCATTCAAATGACAAATGGTAACTAGTTCTAGTTGACCGATAAACAAATACAACTTTAAAAATTGCCAAGTGAAGGATGTTTGTCCTAGAATGACAAAGAAATGATAGCAGTTTCATTCCAGAATGATGTTTTGAGTTGTCAGTTATGTATATGAGTTGGTGAGTACAGGTGGTTCGTGGTGCTGCAATGTTTCAAGTTAAAATCTCTACAAAGTGCAAATACATAAAGCAATAGAAATGTTGCTATATGGACGAAGAAATACAGTTTTCTTTAGAAATAAACTAATATCTATGTTTCAGGAGTACGAAATAGAACCATTATCAACTATCTATAGTATCCACATGTGGGTTTGTTTTCAAAACACAGAAAAATGCAATAATGAAGATAACCCATATGGGTTTTTTACATAAAGCAGCAATAGAATGTAAAAATACAATTTATGTGATGAATCAAGCAATAGAAGAAAGGAAACACGGTTTTATTCTATTTCCCATGATACCCACAAGCAGATGTATCCTCAAATATACAAAAAGAAGAGTTTTCTATTCTGGTTCGAGCCCAAAACTCAAAGAAAATGCTTTATACAATTCATATCTGGTGCAGCCTGAGCATGGACAAGATTCATGAGTAAAGAAGAAACTCTTTAAGTCTCCAGAGAATAGATGTTTAGCAAAGGAGATTACCAGTTCAAGGATGAAAGTAAGCACTCTAGCTGCGGCCAGAAGCATCCATAAAGCAATATTTTGAGCTCTTAAAAAATAGTCGAGCTCTCACAGTGTGAATGGAACACAACAATGATAGATGCAAACACAGAAAAATGCAATAATGAAGATAACCCATATGGGTTTTTTACATAAAGCAGCAATAGAATGTAAAAATGCAATTTTTGTGATGAATCAAGCAATAGAAGAAAGGAAACACAGTTTTATTATATTTCCCATGATACCCACAAGCAGATATATCCTCAAATATACATAAAGAAGAGTTTTTTGTTCTGGGTCGAGCCCAAAACTCAAAGAAAATGCTTTATACAATTCATATATGGCGCGGCCTGAACATGGCCAAGATTCATGAGTAAAGAAGAAACTCTTTAAGTCTCTGAAGAATAGATGTTTAGCAAAGGAGATTACCAGTTCGAGGATGAAATTAAGCACTCTAGCCACGACTAGGAGTGTCCATAAAGCAATATTTTGAGCTCTTAAAAAAATAGTTGAGCTCTCATAGTGTGAATGGAACACAACAATGATAGATGCAAACACAAAAAATGTAGGGAAAATGTATTAGAGGCTATGTATAGCTATAGTCTCAAGGCTAGAAGAACAAAATATGAGGCCATAGAAACTATGAAGCTGTGTGCAGATGGCTTACCCTCGTGCTTAGAAGAGAAGAACAAAAACCCACAGGCGAGCTCTCTCATGGAGTCTCCACACAGAGGCTGAGTTTGGGCTCATTATGGCCAAGTAAGAACAAGCACAGAGGATAGAAAGTCAGAGAATATGAACAGGCTGCAGCCTTATCTTTTTTTGTTCTTTCAATAATAAAAAGAAGCTTCAATATAAAATAGAATAAAGCTTAACCAGATGAGATTCAACAGACTGAAGAATGTGAGGAAGATTCCCAAGACATACGAAGCTTGGTTTTGACACAATCATGGCAGTATATTCTTCCAGACAGAGCTTATTTCCTTCCAACTCACGGGTGCCAAATGAAATGATTTTTAGGGTTTGGTATTCTTTTCTCATGCCCTAATTTGAGCGACATCATCATCATCTAGAATGATCAGTTTAAGCACATGTTGAATTTTGAATGGAGGCCGAAATTTATAATCCTTTGCATTATGATTTATCAAAAGCCTAAATGTTAATATTTGAAGGGGTCAAATTTCCTAAGTTGGTCGATATGTTAAGTCTTTTAAGACTTATTTCATGTGCTTAGGTTAGGTTAGGTCATTAGGAATTTTCCTTATGCCTTAGTGAAGTATGGGTTTGTGCCTTATGATTAATTGCTTTAAGAGAAATGTTGAAGGTATGATATGCATAAGGAGTGCTTTATGATCTAAAAGTGATTATTCTTTTGTCACTTAGGTTTTGTATTCTTGAAGGGGCAATGATCCATTTAGGGTTCTTATTTAATTGATTTTAGAGAAATCAATGAGGATTGAAGATATGAGGGTAGATAATTGTGTTTTATTTTTATGATTTTGTGAGAAAATCAGAATATTGTAATGGAGCGATAAGGAGATTTTCTTTTTGCAAAAGATTTTAATCTTTAATTACAAAAATAAAGTAAATTGTGCAAATCTGCAATCCTGTAAAGCAAAATCATAAAACAATCTTTTATAAATTGTTTGTGATTTCTTGCTATTTTTAGCAATTTTTTGTTGACTTTTCCTCTTGGTCAGATTTGAGAACTATCTTGGAGAGATAAGTTGTTTTTTGAGCTTTTAAAGCAAGATCAGCCTATTTTTAGAGGCTTGACAGTGTGATCATAAAAGCATTGTGCTTTTTTCTACTTTGAGGAAATTTTTGAGACAGTTTTTGGCACACCTAGTGGGACCTTGAAAGCTACTTTCAAAGAATTTTTGATATTTTAGTTTGTTGTTTGGTATATGCAGCAGATTTTTTCTAGCCTTCTGGAGGCTATTACAATATACCTAGCCACTCTGGTTCTATTTTTTGCATGCTAGTGCAGATCGTGCATGAGAAACATTCAAACAAGGTCAAGTTCAGCACCGTTCAAGTATCGAGAGTTGTCCTCACCATGAAGAAGAGGCAGAACAGCGAGGAGACTTTTTGAAACTCCTGCAAGATCAAAGTCAACACCTCTTGTTCTTTGTGCCCTAGTTCTATCACCTGGTGCACCAATCCCAATCTCACAAATACCATTGATGGCAGCACCACCAAGGCAGCACCCATTCACACCTTTCAATGGAGGTACCCTGATAAATATACTTCAGCACAATGAGATTCTAGTAGCAGCCCTGAGAAGTCTATCATACTTCACCGAGGAAGATTACACTACGCCTGTCGAACACATCCATGATGTGGCCACACTATGTTTAGTGCACAATATCACTCAAGAGAATGTCACTCTAAGGTTGTTAGTTGTGTCACTTAAGGGCAAAGTGTTCCAGTGGTTCAGAGGCCTCATAGCCAACTCGATCGCAACATGGGATGCATTAGGTAATGGCCTATACCAACATTTTGCTGATAAATCTGACAATTTATCATTCTTAGAGCATTTGAGCACCATTCAAAGGGTGCCACACAAACACTTCGTGGATTTCAATTATAGATTTCAGAGGACCTGGGACAGGATCCTGGCAATGGTAAAGCCCTTGCCAACACATGCATTTTTATTTTATTTAAAAGCTTTAAATAGCAAGATTGTTGTTATGACTCGGTCTATGGGTGGTCTAATGCTCCCTAACGCTTATAATATTGTCATTAATGCTGAAAATTACCTAATTCAAGCTGGAGACATACCTCCTAGACCCCCTATGCCCTTGTTTCCAGAAATATAGCCACCTACCCCTACTGCTATACCTCCCTTGGATGTTGTTCTGCTAGTTCCAGTGATAGGATATCATAACACAGCCCAAGAAGTTGTTGTCCCAGCCCCAAATCAAGAGATGCAAGAGCTAAAGAGAATATTAAAGACCTTTGGGAATGATCTTGTAACTATTAAGAAGCACGTTGGCCAAGAACACAAGCCTTATCAATCCCCTTACCAGCAAAACCAGCAAAATAGGCCCACTTTTCAAAATGACTATCAAGTCCAACGGAAAAATTTTAAACCTAGGCCATTCCAGCCATACAACCCAAATGCAGCCAATTCGTCAAAGGACCTTGTGCCGCAAAATAATGTTGCCTAGGATTGCGATTGGTGTTATTCATGCAATCAGCCCCATAACTAATCGGCGTGTGCCAATGAAGTGAGAAATTAGGCTTTAATGGTGCAGAATATATATGTTGTTTCAGAACATGTTGCAGATCAGAATCAAGAACAGCAAGATAATCTAGAGGTTGCCTTTCCAAACTAGCAGAGCTTCGAATTCTGTGGTGTGAACGGCCAAAGTCAACAAAATTCTCCTATTTTGGCTAATCCCATATCTAAAAAGTGAGCTATGGATCTAGGACAGCAAGCTAGAAGTTCACAGCAGTAGCCAGTAATCAGTAAATAGCTTACATTATCAGATGTTAACGCTACCACACTACCTAAGATGCAGATTCTGCAAAGAGGGCAAGAGATACCTAACAAGGAGCTATCAAAAATGCATTCTCAGCCTCTGCAGAGGCAAAATGAAGTTGTCATAAAAAACTAGCAGAAGGTAAATGCTTTGTCATTCAATATTATCAAGCATCTCAAGAAATCCACTGTCAGAATGTCAATATTAGATGCTCTGCAGCTTCTAGGGCAAAAAGGTTTACTGCAGAATGCTTTGGCTGAGTTGTCTATCTCTGACAACGCTAATCAAGGAATTGTGAAGATTGTGCTGGCTAATGACCTGGAGGAGAAAAGTGGGTAGAAAGTAAAAGAGGTAAATCCCCCTCCATTTTACTTAAGTCTAATCATAGGTGATAAATTTATGCATAATTGTATGGTTGATTCTGGTCCCAGTAGTTCAGTCATGCCTAAAAGTTTAGCTGATAAATTAGGTCTTGTTTATGAGCCTAATCCTCAGAAAGGCATAGTGCAATTAGATGGGTCCACTGTTAAGACTGTTGGTATTATCAAAAATTTAGCCCTTACCTTGCACGCATCCCCAATTTTTGCCATTCA
The DNA here is from genome assembly GCA_007258455.2 of Sequoia sempervirens. Taxonomy (NCBI): domain Eukaryota; kingdom Viridiplantae; phylum Streptophyta; class Pinopsida; order Cupressales; family Cupressaceae; genus Sequoia; species Sequoia sempervirens. Next base: position 361,993,687 of record VDFB02000003.1, on the reverse strand, counting down.
TCAAGATATTCACATCATAGACTTACCGCTACACTTTGCCATTTGTCTATCAAGGGATTTTACAGCCAAGTTGGGTGGGTTTTTGTCTTCTGATTGGTCTCATCTATTTTTTAGAACAAGATATGGTACGAAAGTGACCATTAAGTTTGAGCCTCTCGCCAAAGACCATATCAAACAATACTCTCCAAATCCTATAAATGCTAACCTCTATGCCACCTCTGTAATGGGGGAGTAAACCATGACCTTAGACTATAGCACCTAGGAAGACTACATCAGTCTAGATGAATGGGCAGCCAAAGATCACGAGCTTGATCCATTTCAGAACACAAATGAGGTAGGATTAGGAGTCAGTATGATTTGAGAGTCTGATTTCGACATGCCTAATCTTTGTAAAGAGGATGAACCGTCTGCAGGAAAAGACAATGAACTTTGGAAGCTTTATTTTGATGGTTCTAGGAGCAGTGTTGGTGTTAGGGGTGGAGCCATGTTGATATCACCCAAAGGAGATAAGTATTTTTCAACTTGTAGATTTGCTTTCAGCTATTCAAATAATACATCTGAGTATGAAGCGTTGGCACATGGCCTTGAGTGGGCCCGCAAACGAGGTATTAAATGCTTGCAAGTTTATGGTGATTCCGAGTTGATTGTTAATCAGGTCAGAAATTTAAATGTTGCTAAGAATGATTTTCTTAAGAAGTACAAGCATCGTGTATGGGATTTAATGGAAGATTTTAATGCTTTTAATATCATGTCAATTCCTTGAAATCAAAATAAACATGTCAATAGGCTCGCTGCCATAGGAGCTTAGTTTGACATTCCCAAAGAAATTCATAAGGTAGAAGCACGTCAATATGTGAAAATAGTGGCCAGACCTTCTGTACTTGACAATAACATGAGTTGGCAGGTTTTTGACAGCGATGAGCAAATTGTGAATTTTCTGATTGTTGAAGCTAAGTTTGCAAATGGAAATCAACAAAAATGGCAGTAGCAATATGAGGACTAGATTGTGCAATTAAGAACAAATAAGCTACCAAAAGGATTAGTGACCTTGGAATCTATGTTTAATTCAGATGATCAAGTTCGGAAGGACAAGTGTAGCTTGACAGTTAAAGAAGAACATTATGCAGCCATCGAGATCTTCAAGGGAAAGCTTCTCAAGCTGGGTAAGGTATGCAGTCAAGAGGAACAGCAAGCGTTTATTCTGTTATGTTAGAAATTTAGTGATGTTTTTGCATGGGAATACAAGGATTTGAGAGGTTTTAACTCTGAACTAGCCCAGCATACCATTGAGCTTGATCCCGATGCAAAACCTGTGAGGTAGAAGCAAAGACCGCTTAATCCTAAGTTGGAGCACCTTATGAAGGTTGAAGTGAATAAGTTAGTTGAGAGCGGTATTATTTTTCCTATCAAGCACACCTCTTGGGTGTCAAATTTAGTGCCAGTCAGGAAAGAGAGTGGAGAAATCAGACTTTGTGTCAATTTTTGAGATTTGAATAGAGCATCATTGAAGGACCATTACCCACTCCCTTCCATGGAGAAAATTTTATAAGTAGTTTTTGGTTCTAACAGATTTTCTTTGTTAGATGGCTACTCAGGTTACAACCAGATTCTGGTTAAGCAAGAGGATCAGTTCAAAATAGTATTTACAACCAAGTGGGGCACGATGGCCTACAAGAAGATGCCTTCTATCTTATCAAACATTGGAGCAACCTTCCAGCGTGCTATGGATATGGACTTTCATGGCCATATGAACAAGTTTGTTTTGGAATATTTAGATGATATTACTATTTTTTCCAAAAATTCTAATGAACACTTGGATCATTTGGAACAGATTTTTCAGAGGTGCAGGGAGTTCAGAGTGTCTCTCAATCCAAAGAAGTGTATATTTTCGGTGCATGAAGGCAAACTGCTTGGACACATTGTCTCAAAGCAAGGTATTTCAATTGATCCTGAAAGAGTTTCTGCAATTCTTGAATTGCCATTACCAACTCACAAGAAAGGCTTGCAAAGCTTTCTTGGGAGAATAAACTTCATGAGGAGGTTCATACCGAATATCACAGCCTTGTTGCAACCTCACACTTCTATGTTGAAGAATAATATGCCATTCAGTTGGACCAAGGAAGGCAAGAGGAGCTTCGAGCAGATCAAAGAAGTGCTCGTAGTCGCTCCTACTCTCATTAATCTAAACTTTGACAAATACTTTGTTCTATATGCTTTTGGAGGAGTAGATATAGTTTCAGCTATGTTATGCCAACAAAATGATGAAGGCTTGGAGCAGCCTATAGCATTTTTCAGTCAAGTATTGCACGATTATGAGGTAAAATATTTTTTTTTGAGAAAAAAAATCCATTGTAAGAAGTTTGAAGAAGTTTAGGCATATGTTGTCCAACAGCAAGATTTATTTATTAGTAGCTCATTCGATTGTTACATATTTTTTGCTTAACAAGGATATTAATGATAAGCGTGTTGGTTGGATCACTAAAGTAATGGAGTTCGATGTTGATATAAAAGTAACCAAGCTCGTTAGAGGCAAAGATTTGTGTGAACAGATTGTTGGAAGTGAGGACAGTAGCTTAAAGGAGGCTACAAATATAGAAACAGTGTTCACTAATGATGTTCCAAGTGTTGTTCAAGCACCTCCTGCTACATGGTTGCAGCAGATGATACATTATCTGCAAACTGGTGAATGCCTCAAAGGCTTAGACAAAGCAAAAAGAAGATACTACGGATTACAAGCCATCCCTTATGCAATCATTGATGGCATTCTTTATAGGAGGGATTTCCAAGGTGTATTATTATGTTGCATTTAGCTTGATCAAGTTGACAAGCTGCTAGCAGAATTTCATGATGGACCTTCAGGAGTTCACTTTGCTACAAGAACAACAGCTTTGACAATTATGAGAGCAAGTTATTACTGGCTAGATTTATTTAAAGATGCTATTGCATGGGTCAGAAAGTGTGAGAAATGTGCTTTATTTGTTGGTAAATAGAGGCTTGCACTACTGCCCTTGCATCTGATTCAAGTAGAACATCCCTTTGCTAAGTGGGGCTTGGATTTTATTGGCCCTATAAACCCACCTTCAAGTGCAAGTCATAAGTGGATTCTTACTGCCACAGATTATTTTACAAAGTGGACCAAAGTTGTTTTAAAGGAAGCAAACGAGACTTCAATGCTTAATTTCTATCAGGATCTCATATCAAGATTTGATGTTCCAGATTCAATCATTTCAGATAATGGTTTAGCCTTTATAGGATTGAAGATTTTAGATTGGTCTGTCAGGAATAATATTTATTTGAACACGTCATCAAATTATTATCTGTAGGGCAATGGATAGGCGAAATCCACAAATAAGAATCTAATTCGGATAATCAAGAAGACTATTGAAGATAATCAGAGGACGTGTCACGAAAAGTTGAAGCTAACCCTTTGGGCTAATAGAATAACTCCTAAAAGAGCCACTAGTTGTTCACCTTTTCTTTTGACTTATGGCAGAGAGGCTAAGTTTCCTATTTCAATTGAATTACCAAAATTGAGTTATGTTAAAGAACTGGAGTTGTTGAACGAACAACCCCTTGAAGTGAGGTTTGCATAGCTGGTCGAGCTTGAAGAAACTAGAAAAGAAGCTCTCAGACAGCTGGAAATACATCAAGCTCAAATGAAGAATACTTTTGACAAGAGGGTGAAGCCTCGTGATTTCATTGTTGGAGATCTAGTTTTCAAGTGGAATGAATTTAAAAGTAGACCTGGATGACATTCCAAGTTCGATGTAATGTGGGATGGGCCTTATGTGATCATGGAATACAAGGAACACAACGCATTCCAACTTTCAAAGATGACTGGTGAGGTGTTGTCTATCCCAATAAATAGGATCCACCTCAAGCACTACCTTTGAGATAAGTTATCTCATAGATAGTAGAGTAGCTGCAAATAAGTGTGTTTCGCACATTTCATTTCAATAGATTTTTCTTTCTCTAAGCGCTGCTACGCATTGTTCTATTGGCCATCAGGGCCTGTTAGTTTGCTTTCAGTTCTATTTTGTTTTCTTGATGTTGTTTGGAGCCTTTTTCCTTGAGTTTTTTTTTTAGCTCAGATTAGGGTTTCTTGAGAGTTATTCCTTTGAAAATACTATCTTTTAGCTCTCCTCTCTTAGTAGTTCATATCAGAGTTTCTGGATCATGCACATTTTGTGAGCTTGTAAACCTTTTGGTACTCAGTTTCAAATTCAGGCAAACACTCTTCCAGTTTTAATAGAACAGCAGAATTTATCCTTATTTTCTATCTCAAATTTTGTAATGGCAATCTAATGTATTTGTGTTTTCAAATCAAAATCCTTTTATGTCTTGTTGTTATAGGTTGTGTTTCAGAATTACATGTTTCAGGTTGCGTGTTGTATTTTTTTTCCAGATCTCCATGCAAATCACTGATGGGATATGTGTTAATGAGATTGTGATAATTACTATAATAGAGAAGTTGTTATGAGTGGTTAGGTCTAAATTTTCATAAGTTTGGTGAATCATCTGTTAGTCATAGGCTTTATTTTCAAGTTATCTTTTATCCATTTCCTTAGAGGTTGTTTTAGAATAGAACTCATCATTCGGAGAACCAACTCACTCTGGAGATTCCTCTTTCATTCAGATCACCCACATCTGAAAGAGGTTTCCATGTTTCAGTAGGTTGTTGAATATTGCATTTAGCAGGGTGAAAATCTATTGACAACACACCATATAACACCCCATCATATAAAAATCCCACTTACACTTCATCCATCATTCCACAGTATACCACATATGCTCACCAAATCTACAAGATGATGTGTCATCACAGCTCAATGCACTCACACAATAGATCCAAGGCATTCAAATAGGAAAAAAAAAGCCATTGTTGGATGTTGTTGTGTTTCTAATATGTGGTTGACATTGATGTCAACACTATTGGCATTAATGTCTTAGAAGTTGTATATGTCAAGGATATTGAGAAAATTGTAATGAAATAAGTTGTAGGTTGTCAGTGGAGGAGTAAAGTTCAGTTTGTTGGAAAGCTCAGTACATTGATGATCAGAGGTTGTGAATTAAATGGTTTCTTTTCAAGTATATCTAGTTTATCCATGTTAAGTTTTAGAGGTCCACATGAAGATTTGATCAAGTTATGAGCAGTTGTGTTCTGACAATCATTTTGTTGCTTCAGTTGGTGTTCCTGAATGAAGATGATGTGATTTTAGTAATTTCAGTTGTTGTAAATACTTCTCTAGTGATACATGATGTTTGTGGATGTTTCTAGATCATTCTCTATCTGTGTGGCACATCCACATTGATCGTTGTGCTCGTGATTGGATATTTTCTCTTGCGTGTTCATGTTTTTCATGTCCTTGGCCAATAGGGTGTTGTAGCGCATTGTGGATCTTTGAGGAATAATTATTTGAAGTATTTTTTATGTTTGAGATTTTATTTTGGGTCTTCGCTATGTTGTGGTTGACCTTGGTCGATTTGTATTGTAAATTATTTATTGTTTTGGGCCGACAATTCGCATATGTTTTATTATTTTGTTGAGGCCAACATGTAGCGATGTAATTTCTTGTTGCGGATATATATAAGGATTGTTTATTCCATTTGAAGGTGTGTGTGTGCAAATAATGTCCTAATCATTTGAAGGTATAAGCAGAGTGTGAAGAAGTGTTTATGTGCTTAACCGGAACTATAATCGGGCATTAGCAGATGTTATTTTCTTAGTTCAAAATCCGGTGGATGTAATCCAAATCTTTTTTTAAGATAGTGAATCTTCCTTTTGTAATTGACTAGTGAGCTCTAGGTAGTGCACCTGAATGCATGTGCATTCCCCATTCACATTTCTTTATACTTTTATCAAGGTATAATCTTTTGGACTAACCTCCACTGTGGTTTTTCCCCTAATAGGGTTTCCACGTAAAAAATATTGGTGTTATGTGTGTCTCTTATGTGTTGTTGATTTATGCTTTCATGGTTATTAATCAGATCTATGAATAAAGTTTATAAGTTGAATCAGTTTGAAATTTTGTGACAACTGATTCACCCCCCCTCTCATTTGTCTATGCTTGTGTTTCCAACAATTGGTATCAGATTAGGTTCCTTGGAAGAAGTTTAATAGCTTGAGGTGATCCGGGATGGCGACATACAAGAAGGATAGTCTAAGATTTGATGGAACAAACTATTCTCTATGAAAGGGTTGAATGGAGTGTCATCTTAGATGCATTCATGAACCTTAATAGAAAATTAAAAAGAATAGGTATATCATCCCTCAGAATGGTCCTTCTACTGCAGAGTGATCCCACATTAGTGGTTTACAATTTTTGGCCAAACTCGACACTGAAATGTTTTTTTAACTAAATCTTCACTTTCGAGCACCTATAGTGGCTAAACCGTGAGGAATTTGAAGATGATGCAAAGTAGAGTTTCATGAAATTTTTTCTACAGATTCTACATATATTTTTTTCAAAAAAATTGGAAGCATATTGAACTTCTTTTTCCATCTCCCTCGAAAATTGGTTTTTTTCAGAAAACAACATTTTTAAAAAGTGTTGATCACTGTATAACGCATAACTTTTTTCCATGAAGGATAAAATTATAATTCTTTCAAATTTATATTTGTAACTCCAATATCTAGTGCTTCCACTTGGTTAGATAGTTTTTTATTGAATATTTTTTCTTTAATCAAGTTTCGAAGTCAAACCAATTACAATTCAGACATAGTGCGACTGTATAACGCATAAATGTTTTTGTATGTATCAAAATTCTTTTTTTTTTTTGGATCAAGTACTTCAATATATGGTGTACTCATATTTTTCAAAAAAATTTATTGATAATATGCTATTTTTCCACTTGTGCATAATAGAGAGCTTGATTTTCAATGAAAAACCTACATTCACAAGAAATAAAATATAAATATAATAATAAAATTATATTTATTTAAAATTATACTTTTTGGGAAGCTTATAATAAGGAATTCATACTTACAAAAAAAAAATTAAATAAATTAATTTGATCCCCCAAAAGGTAAATCAAAAATGGTTTTTTATCAGTATTTTGTTAGGTGTAAAGGAGACTCCATTACAAGTATGGTTTAAAACTAACGAGGTTCTATCCAAGGGGGTTTGATCTAAGGTAGTTTGATCAAAACCTCTTCAATTAGAATGCTTTAAATGGAACATTTCAAGGCTTAAATCATTATATTTTCTAAAAATATGTGATTTCAACAAAAATCAAAATCTCCCAAAAATTGTAAACCAGCTTTGTGGGATCACCCTGTAGATGAGATTAAGGAAGTCAAGTACAATATCAGGGATAAGGAAGCATTATTGAGTGCTTTGACTGATTATAAGATGAAAAATGTTATGGATCTGATGATTTCTTATGAGATCTGGAAAAAATTGGAAACTTTGTATGTAGGTGATGCTAATGTGAAAATTGCTAAGTTGCAAAATCTAAAAGGGAAATATGAAATGTTGAGAATGGGCGATGATGATAACATTACTTCTTTCATGGAAAGAGTGAATGAACTTGTGTGTGGTATCAGATGTGTTGGTGGATGATTGGAAGAATCAGAGATTGTTGTTAAAGTGCTTAGATTCTTTCCTTCATACAAAGTTAAATCTATTGTTATTAAGGAGCTCCAAACTGTAACAAAAGTAACTAGAGATATGTTGATTGGTAAGCTTACTTCTTTTGAGTTGAGTGAATTTGGTGATGCTCTTCCTAACATAGAATCTTCATTCAAAACTACTACTTCTAGAAGAGATAAATAGAGATATGATCTGAGAGAAAGTTCTTCTAGAAAGGTATTCAAGTATGAGGAGGAAATGAGAGAGATTGAAGCAGAGAGAAAAATAGAGGAGCTTGAAGCACTTATTGTCAAAAGGGAAGCCAGAGGAGAAGGTAAGTATAAAGGGAAATTTCCTATTAAATATTTTTCTTGCAATAAGATAGGTCATTTTGCATCAAGGTGTTCGAAAAGAGTTCCTAAGCCAAGGCCTAATAAGCCTAGATTTCAAATAAAGTGTTATTATGTTGCTAATGAAGGTGTGATAGATGATGAATCTAATAAAGGAAATGTAAGTGAAGATGAATGGGTATTTATTGCTATCAAGGAAAATAATACAACCCCTACTGAATCTGTTAGTTGCTCAAATGTGGAGAAATCCCTAGCCACTCGAGTTGAAGAAAAAGATGAATGGGTGATTGACTGTGGATGCTCACATCACATGATAGGTGATAAAACTAAATTTTTGAGCCTGGAAAAGTATGATGGTGGTGTTGTAATATTTGGTAATGAAAAAGTTGGTGTAATCTATGGTAGAGGATGTATTTCTCTTGATGGTAAGAACAATACTGATGATGTTCTATATGTGGAAGGTTTAAAGCATGTTGGATAGATGGTTGACAAGGGATACAATCTTCAATTCAAGAATGGAAAGTGCAAAATATTGGGGAGTTCCAAAAATGTGATTGCTTCAAGTACAAAAACAAAAGGTAACATCTTTCACCTAAATGCTACTAGTAAAAGTTGTTTGATTGCTCAAGTTGATGAAAGTTGGTTGTGGAATAGGAGAATGTGTCATGTAAACTTTGACAATATTATCAAGATAAGTTCTACTTAGAAAATGAGAGATCTTCCTAAGTTGGTAAATTTTACTAATACTATATGCAAGTAATGTCAATTAGGGAACCAAACTAGAATTTCATTTTGGAGAAAATAGCATTGTTCAAATGAAGTGTTGGAATGTGTTCATACTAATTTGTGTGGTCCTTCTAGAGTAGTAAGTTTACAAGGAGACAAGTACTTCATGTTACTTATTGATGATTACTCTATATTGATGTGGGTTACTTTCTTAAGGGAAAAATATGAAGCTCTACAGAAATTCAATATTTTTAAGGCTATGGTTGAGACAGAGACAAGTTTGAATATTAAATGTTTGAGATTAGATAGAGGTGGTGAATTCACTTCCCATGAGTTTAATTCTTTTTGTGAATTTCATGGGATAAAGAGACAATTATCTACCCCGTAGACCCCTCAGCAAAATGGAGTTGTGGAAAGGAAGAATAGGACAATTTAAGATGTTACTAGGACTATGATGTTGGAAGTAAATTTCAATCATATATATTGGAGAGAAGTTGTGAGTACTATTGTTTACATTCTCAACAGGGTACAAGTCAAAGGTGATATTGGTATGACCCCTTTTGAGCTATGGTTTGCTCACAAGCCTACTGTTAGATATTTTAAAATCTTTGGGAGTAAATTCTATATCAAAAGAGATGAAAAGATAGGAAAGTTTGATGTTAGGAGTGATGAAGGAATATTTCTTGGTTATTCTACTAAGAGTAAGGCCTACCAGTGCTACAACAAGAGATTGAGGAAATTAGTTGAAAGTGCCAATGTCAAGGTTGATGAAGACATAGCTAGACCATCTAGAACTTGTGGATATGAATCAGATGATTAGAATAATAGTTCAATCATAGGAAAGAAAGTTCAAACTCAAAATCAAGTTCAGATCATTTTGGTGAATCAAGAAAATCAAGAGGAAGGAACTAATGAAAGTGAAGAAGAGAGATCGCAAGAGCTAGAAGTTCAAGAACATCCTAATACTCCAAGGTATGTAATATTAAATCATTCAAAAGATCATATTATAGGTGATAAGATAAAGGTGTTCAAACTAGGAGAAAAATTGTAGAAGAATATTGTTTGATTTCAAAGACTGAGCCTAATAGTGTGAATGAAGCATGCAAATATGAGCATTGGGTAGTAGCAATGAAAGAACAACTACAAAAAATTGAGAAGAATAATACATGGATTTTTGTTCCTAGACCTAAGGACAAAAATGTAATTGGAACTAAATGGTTCTTTAGAAACAAGTTGAATGAGCAAGGTGAAGTTGTTAAAAACAAAGCAAGACTGGTGTGTAAAGGATATTCTTAGATGGAAGGAATTGACTTTAAAGAAACCTTTGCCCCTATTGGTAGGATTGAAGCTATGAGACTATTTCTTGCTTATGTTGCTTACAAAAACTACAAGGTTTATCAGATGGATGTCAAGTCAGTATTTGTAAATGGTGATTGGAAGAAGTGTATGTTGAGCAACCTGATGGATTTCAATTGATAGATTATGCAGATATGGTTTGTCAATTGAAGAAATCATTTTATGGACTTAAGCAAGCCCCAAGAGCATGGTATGCTAGATTGGACAAGTATTTTTTGAAGCTTGGATTCAATAAAGGTACTACTGATAGTAATCTATATTTCAAGATTGATGATGATAAAGATTTGATTGTTGAAGTCTTTTTTGATGAGATCATTTTTGGAGGAGATGATAGTTTGTGCGTGAATTTTTCTAATGAGATGAAAAATGAGTTTGAGATGTCTATGATTGGTGAGATGAAATTATTTTTGGGATTTCAAATTGCTCAGTTAGATCAAGGGATCTTCATATCTTAGTCCAAGTATGTGAAAGAATTGTTAAAGAAGTTTGGTATGGAAGATTCAAATCCAGTTGATACACCTATGGTGACCGGATGTAAGCTGACACAAGATGATGATTCTCTAAAAGAAAATCAAACTAGCTATAGATTGATGATTGGTGGATTACTTTATTTGAATCAAACTAGACTAGATATCATGAATGTTGTATGCATTGTTACAAGATTTCAAGTTGATCCTAAGGATTCTCATGTAACTGTTGTGAAGAGGATTTTCAAATACTTGAAGGGGACAGTTGATTTTGGCCTATGGTACCTAAAGATGATGATCTTACTTTGAGTGCATTTACCGATGTTGATTGAGTAGGTGATATAAATGATAGAAAGATTACTAGTGGTGATGCATTTTTCTTGGGTAAGAAGTTGATTCCATGGTTAAGTAAGAAGTAGAATGCCATTTCTTTATCTACTGTAGAGGAAAAATACATTACTGTTGCTAATAATTGTACTCAAGTACTGTGGATGAAGAAAATGTTGAAAGATATCATAGTTGTGTATGATGAACCTATTGCTATATTCTATAGTAATTCAAGTGCAATTAACATTTCTAAGAATCTGGTGTTGCACCAAGCATATATCTATCAAGTTTCACTTTTTGAGAGAGAAGGTGAGTGAAAAGGAAGTCAAATTGGAGTATGTGCCTACTAAGGAATAGATTGTAGACATTTTTAAAAAGCCTTTTCCTAAGGATACTTTTGAGTATCTCAGAGGGAAACTAGGGGTGTTTACCCATCCTAATCAAAACTAAGATACATTGACTTGCATCAATTTTTTCATTTCATAGTCATATCTTGATCTAGATTGATGTTGTGATGGTTGCTACTTAGGGGGACTAGTCAAATGTTCAGATATATGGTTCAAAGCTTGTGTGGAGAAAAGAGATCTTTGTCATTGATGTCAAAGGGGGAGAAGATTCATGTGAAAAATTGTGAATTATCTGGAGAGTAGAGTCATGTGGAGAGAAAATTTGTGTGAAAGAGTTGAGGAGAAAAGAGTTAGAACCTAAGGGGGAGTAAGTGCTAAAGATAGTTGTGTTGATGGTGTTTTTCACATCATGTGTTGCCATCAATGCCAAAGGGGGAGATTTTTGGATGTTGTGGTTGGTTGCTAATGTGTGGTTGTCATTGATGTCAACACTATTGGCATTAATGTCTTACAAGTTTTATATGTCGAGGATATTGAGAAAATTGTAATGAAATAAGTTGCAAGTTGTTAGTGGTGAAGTGAAGTTCAATTTGTTGGCAAGCTCAGTACATTGATGATTAGAGGTTATGGATTAAATGGTTTCTTGTCGAGTATATCTAGTTTATCCACATTAATCTTTAGAGATTTTCATGAAGATTTGATTGAGTTATAAGTATTTTTGCTCTGATATTCATTCTATTGCTTCAGTTGGTGTTCCTAAATGAAGATGATGTGATTTTAGTAAGTTTAATTGTTGCGGATGCTTCTCTAGTGATTCATGATATTTTTGGATGTTTCTAGATTGTACTCTATCTATGTGGCACATCCACATTGATTTTTGTGCTCACGATTGGAGATTTTCTCTTGCATGTTCATGTTTTTAATGTTCTTGGCCAATAGGGTGTTGTAGTGTATTGTGGATCTTCAAGGAATAATTATTTGAAGTGTTTTTGTGTTTGAGATTTTATTTTGGGTTTTCACTATGTTGTGGTCAACCTTGGTCGATTCGCATTGAAAATTATTTATTTTTTTGGGCTGACAGTTCGCATATGTTTTATTATTTTGTTGGGGCTGACATGTAGTGATGTAATTTCTTGTTGCAGATATATATAAGTGATTGTTTATTCCATTTGAAGGTGTGTGTGTGTGAATAATGTCCTAATCATTCAAAGGAAGAAGAAAATTGTGAATAATAATGAGTAGAGTGTGAAGAAGAATGAGCAAAGTGTGAAGAAGTGTTCATGTGCTTAATTGAAACTATAATCAGGCATTAGCAAATGTTATTTTCTCAGTTCAAAATCTTTTGGATGTAATCCAAATCTTTTTGTAAGACAATGAGTCTTCCTTTTGTAATTGAGTACTGAGCTCTAGGTAGTGTGCTTGAATGCATGTGCATTACCCATTCACATTTCTTTATACTTTTAATAGGGTATAATCTTGTGGAATAACCTCCACCGTGGTTTTTCCCCTAACAGGGTTTCCACATAAAAAATCTTGGTGTTATGTGTGTCTCTGATGTGTTGTTGATTTATGCTTTCATGGTTATTAATCTGATTTGAGAATAAATTTTATAAGTTGAATAAGTTTGTAATTCTGTGACAACTAATTCACCCACCCTCTCAGTTGTCTACCCTTGTGTTTCCACCAGCCACATACACAACAAAACTTGTGTCCATACCAATTCGATAGAAACATCGCAATGGTACCTTTCCCACCCAGTTTTGATGTCCCTAAGTTTGATAAATACAAAGGGAGGGGAAATAATATGGATCACATCAAATAATTCACGTCATGTGTATGGAGGTTTCCTACAATGATTCTTACTTGATGCACCTCTTCCCACGCAGTTTTCCAGGCCCAGTAATCGATTGGATTTCACAGTTGCATCCATGGATTAAGAACTTTCAATAAATAATCAATAGGTTCATAGACCATTTCTCCTTCAATATTGACATGGATGTAATCTTAGAAGAGTTGTACACTCTCAAGAAAAATAAAGGAGAATCCTTCACTAATTTCCTACAAACGTGGAGGCAAAGAGCTAGTAAGAGCAAGTGGCCCATTCCTAAAGAGCAACAAGTGAGGATTGTCAAAGAAAATGTTGATCCAGAGCTATCCTTCCACTTAAAAATTCAATATGTCACCACTTATTCTGAGCTTATCCCTAAGGCCCTCAAAATTAAGAGATCCCTAATCACACAAGGGAGCACACAAGTGTATAAAGACAACCACCTATCCACTAGTTCTAATGACAAACCTCAATTTTGGGCCAACAAAATGTTACTAGTGATGGTGTCGTTGATGCAAAGGTGTTCCTCATTTCTCCTAGGAAATCCAACACCCATCCCATGAACACACAACAACCATGCATACAACCCCAAAAAATCAACCAACGATCAATGCTACAAACACTCAACATGGACCGCAAAGAACAAACAGTGCTCCTAAGAAACAATTCACTCCCTTAGGGGAACCTATGGAGAATGTGTTGAAGAAGTTGATACATTATAACATTATCACACTCCAATATTTCTCAAACTATCAAGGACCACAATTCAAACCTCCTATCTATAGAGACGATCATTTTTGTGAATTTCATTGATATAAAGGTCATAACACACAAAATTATTTGACTTGTTATCACCTAAATACGCACCCTTACTAAGTTGTAAAACTTATCTTACTAGTGAAACATGGGATCCTTTCCAAGTTGTGGGTTACCTATGACAAAAAGGAACCTCAAAAGCGGGTTGATTCCCCTGGCTCTATCACCTAAACTAACTAAAATAATACATTGCGGGGGAAAAGAGTAAGAAGGAAATATGAAAAAGAACCTACTTTCCTACTAAGGTGATGCACCAAAAGTGTTTTTCTCAGACTTTGGACTGCTGTTTTGACAAACAACTAATCAATTTTTCAGCTTTTTATGCACAACAAAAGTGTTTGATATGTTTGTGTATAATTGTTTCATTGGAAGTTCTATGTTTCTTGCAATTTAGAAGGAAGAAAGTGTGTTTATCTTCACAACTAAAATATGTTTAAACTATGACACAAACAATAACCTACATAAACATATCATTTCTTCTTGAAAATGATGGAAGTAAGACATTTATTTGAGGATTTACACATAAAAATCACAAAAATAGCATCAATTACCTCACACACACAACCAAAACAGTATCTTTGAAGGCCAAAATGCTTGTTTTATTGATAGAAGATGACTATATAGCAATACATAATCTAAAAAACATGAGTCTCTTGCTTGATGAAGTGTTACAAAGTGCCTATTTTCAATATAAAAACTGAAAATATGAGGTACAATATTAGAAATGAGCAGAAAGAAACTTAGCCAAGTTTACTACTCTATTTTAGGATCTAAGACAATTTCTTTAAGAATGCATAACATTTATAGTTTCAAACTCCAAATTACTAAAATGAAATCAACAACACATAATTCAATGAACAGAATCAGAATTCAGAATGAGACAAGAAATAGAGAATGCAAACAACTTGATAACAGAGTTCGTCATAAGAATGACTACGTCTCCAGGCCCCTCTCCAAAGAGTAGACCAATCCAATTGAAATCTTCAAAAATTTGGCATTACATTAGTTTGCAAGCTCTTCCCTTCAAGCACGATAGAATTCTAGCATTCTCCCAATGTACGGGAACAACAAATTATCTCTCCAAAATGCTCTAAGTCTCCAACACCTGAATAGTTTTGAATGTCCCCTTAAGCCTCTAAAGCCCCCCTTTTTATACAAAAAAAAAAATTCTCAATTTGGTGTATAACAAAATGATTTTCAAATATTTCCCATATGCCCTTTACATAGAAAAAATAGTTGAAAATCCCCCCATTATAAACAAAAATCTACAAATCTCCCTTTTTACATCATTTAAAAATCATATAAAATCCCTAAATATCTTTTAAAAATTATTTCAACCCCTTTAAATTTTTTTTAATATTATTTAAGCCCCTTTAGAATCTCATGAATTTGGGCTAACATTATTTTAAGGGGTTCAAATCTTAATTAAGGTGTCAATATAGAAGATTTGGCATTATAAAAATAAGGGGCCCCAGAAATCTCTCACACCAAGTATGTGGTGCATTGGTGGAGAGTAAATTGTGTGGATGAAGAGGTCACAAGTTCAATCTTCACCCCCACCTTTTTCACTCTTACTAAATTTAAAAGATAACAAAAGTAATTGTCACCATAATATAGTTAAAGCGGATTTAGTGGCATGTTGGTGGAAGGCTTGCCTTGAATGTAGGAGGTTATGAGATCAAATCTCATCTCTATGACTTTGGTGGAAGTTGAAACAAACCTGCGGCTAAGCAAGGTGCCACATGTCAGTTAATGATTGGTCGAGACTGCCACGTGTCAACAATTGTATGGTGCCATGTGTCGACATCTAAGTGGTCCACGCCCATGCCACATGTCATACTATCATTCGCTAGTCAAAGACTTTGAAGGTGACTTTTCTGTTGACTAGGCTAATGACATGGTGTTGCTATGTTGATGTCATGCTGATGTCAGCATGGTCAACTTTTGACTTGATCTTTGACTACTCGTAACTTAGGCATATGACCTCCGATTTGCATGAAATGAACACCGTCAGAAAGCTCTCAATGATCTCTTCATGATAGTATTGATTCCATTCAATTTTGATGATGTCAATTTTTGGCCCTTTTTTTCTCTAGCCTAGCTCCAGGGTTGACCAAAGTTTGACTGAGCATATCTTGGGCTCCATAGCTCTGTTTGACTCTGTTCAAGTTGCATTGGAGTCAAAATTTCAGCCACTTTCTGATGATGCCATTTCTGAAGAAAAATGAGAAACTTCAATTTTTGGCAAAGATCCTCTGGATCATTTACAATGTTGCCTCAAAGTGAAAAGAACTGATTACAAAGTGAGTTTGGATTTCCTTTTATCTATCCTACGTTGGAGAAAAAGTAGGATAGACTTTATGACCACCTAAGACCACCAATTTTTTACTTTGACCAAGCTACTTGGGCCAATATTTATTTAGGTGTTGGAAAATTGCTTTACCTATTTTGACTCCAACTACTTTAAGATGGTGTTGGAAAAAGATAAGCTTCTGTGAAGAAAACTTGACCCTTTGACCTTGCTCTTTAAAATTCCTCCTTGATGCTCCCCACTTCTATCCAAGTCACCATATTTTCCTTTACTATTCAAAACCTTCCCCTAGATACTCTCCAACTATCCTTATATACCTGCAACCTACTCAACTACTCCAAACTTCAAAGACTTTATCGTTTACATGATAATAGGGAATATTTTGAACTAATCAACCACCTCTTGGAGGCATGGGAGATCTTTTTGAGTCATCTCATCAACCTCTAGTCTCATATCATCATTAAATTTCCTTTGTTTTCCATTCTAGTTGTCATACATAATGCTAACTATCTTCTAGTTGACCTCTCACAGTTGTGCAACAACATTTGTTACTGACATATCCATTTATATTGTGGAAAACTCATCATATTGTGATTGAACTATAGTTATCTTCATTTGACTTAGCATTTCTCCTTGTCACCATTACTCTTTTCAATGAAAATTTTATGTTTACTATCCTGATAAAATTTCCCAAGAGTTTAACACTTAGCCTCCTCCAATTTGTCTATTTTCCCTTCATGAAGTCACACCTCATTTTTCCTTGACCTATGGTGACTATCCTTTACATTTTCTCAGTGTATTGTGAGCTTAATCTTCTATCACATTTAATCATCCCTTTAGATAATGCATTTTCCTTGCATTAGTGGTTGTGTATCATGGCTTAATTTCCCTTTTGAATTTAACATAAAATCTTGTTTCTTCATTCTTCTTTCTGAAAGAAAGAAAAAAATTGTCCCTTGCACATGAGACTACCATTCATAAACCTAATAATCACATAGATAGTACTTTTTTCCTTCAATCACTGACCTTTCACAAAACCTTTGGTGATCTATGTATGATTAATTTTTCTATGTTCATTGTCCACCTTCATAGCATCATCTTTCTATTTGCATTTTTTTTTAATTCCATTGCCCTAGGTCTTATCATAGAACTATTAAATTCAAATTCATATATGACTGGCATACATCTCATAGTCAAAGAGAGATCACTTAGGAACCACATTCCTAAATAACTATTATCCACTTCATTGTGATCCAAAAAATCTAACAAGTTTACTCACAGGACCTCTCGCTTGATAGCTTCTACCTTTTGAAATAAGATCATACATGAAAATGGCCACTATCTTTTATACTTTCCTTGAAAAGCTTCATCAAATGTACCTTGGTAAATATCTTTGAGTTTGCATCAATGGAGGTAAATCTTTGAAATCCTATTTTCCAAGGAAAAAACCCTTACTATGTGACTCCATGAAGTACCTATGGTGCTATGTGTTTTACGATGGAATTCACTGCTATAGGAACTATCCTTCATTATTAATGTTGAATAGAATTTTCAACTGCTCACTTAAGACTCTCAAGTATAAATAGATCATGCCTATAAAATACCATCCTCTATGTCTTTATGTTCTCTTCCAAATAGATGCCACTCTAATAGCATTTACTCCTTGTATCATCAGTTTTTTTGTATGGTGATGCTACTTACTATCAACTCGGTCATGTGCTTGCTATTGTATATGTTCTCACCATACCCACTATCCTTGACATTTTCAATCAAAGCACTAATTGCTTCCTTGTAAATAATAGACCAGCACCATTCTTGGATATTTTTCTTGTATACTATTCTCCTTTCATTGACTTGTCATTGCTCTAGGTCTACAAGTCACATTCATAAGGAAAATTGATCAATGATCAAATATCTCCATAAAATAAACTACAAATCACTATCCTCTAAACATGTACTATGCACTATCTTGGTTCCAATGTCCTACTTTGTGAGGTTTCTATTGTGCTTTCACTACACTGCCCTTATATTCATTGCATGTCCTAGGACTATCCCCTTTATTCATAAATATTTCCTTCTATCCTTTGCATGGTGCTTGATTGTCACGATGTATTGCATATCATTTAACCCTTGATATACAAGGTGATTGCACATTCAACTACCTCAAATGATCAAACATGTCCATCTTTTTCAATAAATTTCTTATGCAATCAAAATAACTTCCCTACCAATCTCCTTCGATTCTAAAGATCTCACTACTTAGCCTCTATCAAGTTATTTAGAACAATTTGATCTTCCAATTTTCTCAACAGATTCAAGAAGGCTTCTCTCTTTCATGATTTCTAAATAAAAAAATTGTTCAAACTTGGCAGTCTTGTAGTAATGGTTCCTATGAAAGCCTTTAATGTTCTTGGGTAATATGTAGATATTATTATTTCATAGATAGAAAACCTTCATAGACATTAAAATTGCACACAGTGTAGGTACATCTTCAGTCTATAATAACCTATTGTAGTTCCCTTAGTTTTTTGTACTTATCACCCCATAGGTTTGCACTTTCTCTGATTTGACAACCACTTTTTGGTTTCCAATATTTCACTAGATAGACCCTACTATGGATTACCATGGGATATATATGGTTATCCTTAAAAAAAACTTATGATAGATCACCCTTTGAGCTTATCAAACTACAACCACTTTATTCTCTATTCGTATGCATTGTTTTTGCATAGTAGACCCCTATTATGAATGGTTAACCACTATCTAGCCTCTCTTTATAGTATGAATATCCTCTTTATTGCCCCTATTGTGGCCATCATATAGGGTTTGAGGACTAGTTGTAGGTTACATAAAGCATAGTTGAAAAACTCACCAAATTGAAAAACTTGCCATGCCCAAAAAAACATGACTCAACAAAAACTTAACAAAAAACTCGGCTACTTAAAAAATTACTTAAAATTCATTAAAAATGCATTTTTTTTGCAAAATTCAATGATAAGATGCATCCAATGAGTCAATAAATGAGTACATAAAATAAATAAAAATGAGTCCAGATGTATTTGATTGATTTGAAAGCAAATTGGTACAAAATGGCATCCTCATGTGGAATGTGTTGATACTAATATTCTAAAACAAAAATGAAAATAGAAAATTATTTTTTGTAAAACTAAAAGTAAATACATTAATATATTTTACAAATTTGCATCTTCCTCTTCCCATGTCTAGTGAAAACTATGGGGAGGTAGAACTAGACAATATTATAGATGAAGACCTATAGGAAAACTTGGAAACTTGGAAGTTTGGAGAGTACCTAGAAAATCAAATGAAATGAAAATGCCTTTTCAGCAGTGATGGGAGACCTTTTTTTTGGATGCGTGAGTTTTTTTTCGGACTTGTCGAGTTTTTCTCTGTTATTATGTGAGCAATTTTGGAGAGTAAATGCAATAAAAACTTGCCATAAAAAAACTTCAAGTTTTTTAAAACTCGTTGGTTACTCAAAGAGTTTTTCAACTATGGCATAAAGCATCTAAATATCTTCCTTTTTATTTCCTCCTTTGCATCTGCATCAAGGCTCTTCCCTTTTCTCATGTTACCATATTCCTTTAACTATCACTGTCATCATAGGTTGTCCATTTCCAACATCAACATGCAATCATACTACAGTCATAAAAATACTGGAACAACATCCTCTATACTTTCCATTGTACCTACTCTGAATGTCGTGCTTGCATAGAACATTATGGATTATCATATTTTTGATCTCCTTCAAAATCATGGTCATTTTTTTTATTTTGTTAAAAGGTATAGGACAACTAAGAGGGGGGGTGAATTAGTTGTCACCAAATTTAAACTCAAAACTTCAACACTTATCAATTTCACAACCACACTATTTTGTTATTAAGTATGAACATGAAATGCAGATAACAGAAAGAAAAATCAACACAATGAACACCAAATTTTATGTAGGAAACCCAATAAAGCAAAAAACACGATAAGGATTAACTCACAATATAAATTGATAGAAAAATTGAATAAAAGAGGCTCACTACCCAAATACAAAGGCTCACTATGTATAGAAAGGACTTACTGTCCAACAAGGACACTCATTGCCTACTGATACAAAAGAAAACAAAAGATCCACCATATAAATTTACACACATTCACAACCTTGATCATAAGATTGTAGAAATATTTAGCTCACTACTCTTAGGAATCTAACACAATGAAGTATTGTTGCCTCAACTCACTTTCACACAACTCTACTCTTCACTTGTGGCTTTCTTCATTTCATCTAAGCCTTTGCAACTCGACTTGCATTTATACCATCTTCAACCTTAGAAACTTTCTCTAAGGTTTGCCACATACACCTCAATTCATAAATTCAAATTAGATTGGCAACTCAACATTCCCATGGTGGAAAGGAATGAGAGTGGACCAATTAAACGCTTAACCAAGACCAAAAGCAACATCTCAGATCAACCACACGCTTCCTTAATTAAATTTTAAATTCTTCATATGAAGTGTATACACTAGGTCGGCCAAACCTAATGAAACACAAATGAACATTGAAGTACACACTTTCCAAGATAACATGTGGATGATGTAACATGCTTAATCATGCATGAGAAAAAATCTTAGATACTTCTAGATACATCTACAGTAGGTGTAACAACCTTCAAACATAGAACACCTTTCAACAGTCCATCCAGACTATACAAATCCACACAACAATTATGAAACTCAACTTCGGGATCACCAAACCTTGAACATTTCTACCAGAATGTAGAAAACACCATTACAAGACATATTCTAGATCTGCAAGACCTAAAACAAAATAGTGGAGGACTGCGAAGCAGAAACATTTCTCCAAGTCCATAGATAACCAATTCTACCAAAATAGTTCACACACCAATGAACACAACTTTCTCATCTCACAAATCAGAAGCTATAAATTAGAAGATGTCACCAACACATCACCAACAACAAACATTCAGATCCACATGAGCATAGGATCAACATAGAAGAAACATGGAACACATACCATAGCACATTCTAAACCCATACATAACTCTAACTTCACTCTTTATTAATTTTCTCAAAAGCACTTGGAAACTTATCATTTCAGCACATCTGCAACATCATAAGGATAGCTCCATGTACTCACAACACCTCAACAGCATCTCAACTATACATACACAATCTGCAACACACTGAACTTTGTTGACATCAATGACAACACCACCAAACTTGCTCATACTTGCAACACATTCTTCACTCATTTGCATCATTACAACATTTCAACATTCTCAAAGGATCAGTAGCATCAGTCATTGATGCATACTATTGGAATTGGTGCTCTTCATTATGACTATCCAAAATATTTATTGTAGTTTGTAACCAACAGCCCCTTTCATCCTTGTATGAAATTTTGATGCCTTAAACCTGCTTTTACTTTTGAGTCACTGCTTTCTTTTGGGTGTCATCCATTCTAGAGAAATACGAGGTCTCAATTTTTGAAAACATCCAGAGACCTCTATATTGATATTTATTTTCCTAAACAAGACTCTTTGCAAGACATGTTGCAACTCATTTGAGGTTTCAAAATATCTTCCATATTTTAATGGATTTTTATCTAAGTTTCTAGATCTTAAAACCTTTTGTTTTTTTTTTGTTTTATGACAAGTTACAAGCCCCAAGATAAAGAAAAGAGAAGAAAATATCACATACCTTCTTTTACTTTTCCTCCACATGCATTAATTTGAATTGATGAAAGAAGAGTGATTCCCAAGAGACTTCCAACTGCTTCCATGCATCCTCAACCTATTATGTACATGTCTCTTCTTGAACATTCTTTGTCACATCTTCTCAAGGAATTGAAAGTGGAAAGCTCTTTTACTAACTCCATAAAATGCGCATAGGATAACTTATTAATTTTCCCTTTTTGAACTTCAACTTTGGAAACATTTTACATTGGCTATTTGGTGTAGCTTATTTAGACCAACTGGAAAAAATAAGCTAACAAGACTCAAACATCTAATACAAGATCTTATTAAACAAGGAGACATTGATGTCGACACAAATCTGAGAATGAAAATCTGAAAATTTACACAAAACCTATACCTAATCATGGAAAAACAAAAGATTTAGTAAAGGCATCAACTTCAAACAATGTAAAACATACCCATGATACAATGGTGGGAGATATTTGTGTTATTAATTCATCACAATATGAGGAATTAGACACGTATCAAGATACTATTTTAAAACAAAGTCCAAACCCATCAACAATTTCTAGCAATATTTCATACCGTAATGGTATCAAATTGTATCATATTGTGATATCTATCCCACATATGACTCAATAACTAGGCATGTTGAAGAAGTTCCAAAGGAGCAAGAAATATCCCTTATTACACCCATACCTACAAAATGTTGTGAAGAGTCTTTTACTGATGATATATCATCCACCCAAGATTCATGTCAAAACGATGCTCCTAAATATAATGGAAGTGGTTTTGAATCAAGTCAAGATCAAGAACTTATATCACAAAAGTATTATCATAACTTGATGAACATTTTTCAATCCATTAAAAATTCCAAGTATATATCAGACACTTATGAGATATTTTCCTATGAGGGGCATATAGACATTCTTCATCCAAAACTAGAATCCTTTACTCTTGACATCAACACACAAGAGCAAGCAACGGTCCAAATTCTTGATTCTTACAATTATTATGCATCATCGACATCTTTTGAACCAACACCAACATCTTTTGAAGCTGTATCAATAAATAATGATGTCATAAAATAAGAGCAAACAGTTCAATTCCTTAACAGCAAGAACCCATAGCAATATCATGTGTTCATGACAAGTCATATTTAGTGGCTATGGATTAGAGGATATATTATCAAGGCAAAGGATTAGGTATTGATAATACCTTCACAATTTTGGGGGCTATCTTGTCTAATGAAAACGTTAACATTGGGGGCACGAAGGATCCTTATGATGAAAATATTGTCAACACTACAATTAGTCGTATCATGAATCATCATCCACCCATCATCTCATACACAAATTGGGACCAAGATAAAAAGAAAGATTCCTATCAAAGCAAGGAGAACACCAAATAAAATGAAGCAATAAAGCAAAAAGGATAAAGTAAATACAAATGGATACCAAAGGATACAAAAGAAAATCATCCTAGTCATACTCCATTAGTCAAAGAAACTATGGGGCATAGTCCAAAAGGGAAATGTATCCATCAAGAACATCCTCAAATACAAAAGCAGTCTTCTCAAGTAAGGAACAAAGTATATCTAGTGGTTGGTCTTAATTCCATGAAAACCTCCATTCCCACCCATCATTGCTATCTTCCCAATTTTGGAGATTCAAAGGTTCAAAACCATCACCCAATCCATCTCATAATCTTTCATGCATGACACCATACACTCCATTCAAGATATCCAATTCTCGCATTGACCATGTGTTGGTAGCTACTCTTCATCATAAGGATTTTGAAGGCACTCTATCACAATATGCACACATAGACACGGTTAATTCCAATATCCACAAGACAATTCAAAGTTATTCCAAGTTGCATTCACAACAACACAACAGGAAATTAGCGTTGAATTTTGCGCTGAATTTTAGTGTATTTGTGTTTGTCATTTTGGAGTCATCTGATAGTGCAAAAGTTGGTGAAAACCCATTTCTTCATTCCATCATCGTATTTAGCATTGAATTTAGCACCGAAATTAATGTCAAATTTTCAACCAAAAATTTGGTGGCGGTAGTAGTATCCCCTTTAACGTCGGGAATAGCATTGGGAAAATAGCACCTAAATTGGTGCCCAAGTTGGCTTCCATTTTTTCTTCCATGTCTACTCCCATTGTTGCTTCTAGTTTTTCTCCCAATTTGGCATCCAAGTTTTCTTACGATATTGCTTCCACTATTGTTTCCAATGTGACGTCCAATTTTACTTCCAATATTACTTCCATTTTTGCTCCTATTTTTGCTCCCATTTGTGCTTCTAGTTTTTGCTCCCAGTTTTGCTTCCAATTTTTCTTCCACTTTTGCTTCCAATGTTATGTCCAATTTTGCTTCTAGGTTAACTTCCAGTTTTGCTTCCAAATTTGCTTCAATTTTTGCTTCCAGTTTTGCTTCTCATTTTGCTTCTATTTTTGCTTCCATTTTTGCTTCCAATTTTGCTTCTAGTTTTGCTTCTGTTCTTACTTGTGGTTTTGCTTCTAGTTTTGCTTCCACTTTTTCTTTCACTTTTGCATCCACTTTTGCTTCCACTTTTGCTTCCACTTTTTCTTCCACTTTTGCTTCCACTTTTGCTTCTAGTTTTGCTTCCATTTTTGTTTCCATTTTTGCTTCCAATTTTGCTTCCAATTTTGCTTCCAATTTTGCTTCCAATTTTGTTCCCGGTTTTGCTCCTAGTTTTTCTCCTAGTTTTACTTCCAGTTTTGCTTCCATGTTTGCTTCTTGTTTTGCTTCTTGTGTTCTTTCCATTTTTTTTCTGGTTTTGCTTCCAGGATTGCTTATGGTTTTCTTCCAATTTTTCTTACAGGATTTCTTTTGGTTTGCTTCTTGTGTTCCTTCCAATTTTTCTTCTAGTTTTGCTTTCAGTTTTTCTTCCAATTTTACTTCCAATTTTTATTCCATTGTTGCTTCCTTTTTGCTTTTGGACATGCTTCTTGTTTTGCTTCCTTTTTTGCTTCTAAAATATGCTTCTTGTTTTGCTCCTGGTTTTGCTTCCGGTTTTGCTACCGATTTTTCTTTCAAGATTGTTTCTAGTTTGTTTCTAATTTGACCTCCATTTTTGCTTCTTTTTTTGCTTCTAAAAATTCTTCTTGTTTTGCTTCATTTATTAATTTAATATGTTTTAATTAAATTTAATTAGTTAAATATATGATGCCTCTTAAATAACTCATATGATTATAGAGTAAGTAATTTAATTATTTAACTCATATGATTAAATAACAAGATAATTATTATAACATGATCATAATCTATAATTAAAACAAGTGAGTCAAATATTTATAATTTAATTGAATTTGACAACATCCATCCTGAGTGATAAATTAAAATCATCATACATAATAAATATCTATCCAAAAATCATCGACCACTTTTAATATATATAAATTGACAAGTCAATACTGATAAGATCATCATCATATATAACTAAAACAAATGAAAGTCAAATATGCCAGTAGATCAATAACATGTGAAAATGATACATGTCCAACAGTTGACATAACTCAAAATGATACATGTACAAATGATATAAGTAAAAATGATAATTTATTTAACTCAAATGTATACATGTCCAAATAATATAAGTGAAAATAATAAATTTCAATATGATACAACTCAATAATATGGTAACCATGAAAAGAGGCATCATAACGATATATCAACAATGATCCATGATATTGTCTATATGATCATGAATGTCACTGGGTACTACCAACAACTGCCTCATCATCACACCACCATTGTGATCATCATCATCATAATGATATATTAGCAATGATCCATGACGTATTTATATGATCATGAATGTCGATGGGTACTACCAACAACTGTCTTATCATCACCACCACCATCATGATCATCATCATCATTGTTGTTGTCGTTGTTTGTTGGTGTAATTAATTAATTAATAAATCATTTAATTACAACTACCATAAGTTAACTTAGGTCATAAATCATTTAGTCCTAAGTTGCACCATTTAATAAATTGGATAATATTTTCTTCCTAGTTTGTGGGATAAGATTCCTTCTAGAACTTATCTCATCATTTAATGATCATCTACATAGGGTTCACATGTTGTCACATGTTGTTAGATTATAACACTTGGCAACATCTCATGCATATTAGGGTTTACTTTTTGCCTATATAATCAGGCATCTTGTTCATTTGTAACATATCATATCAATCATATTATCAATATAGAATATTTAATCAGCATTCCATTGTTACAACACTTCTCTTTGTGGTTGATTATCTTTCATGGCTAAAGTCCTTCATTGAAAATTTTGGAGCTTCAAGGGTTGTGCATCCATTAATTTCTACATGGTATCAGAGCTTTAGTGCTGCAAACTTCTTCTCAAATATGAGAGATCATTTTTTGGCATGAAAGTCTTGTTAGATGCAAGTAGCCATTTTTCATTTTTGCTTCAAACATTCAGCTTCCACTCAGTTCCAATAAAAATATTTTTTGGGTTTTGTAACCAGAGTCAAAATCTAAACTGGGTATCTTTTAGATTTTTGATATCTTGTATGGATCTGGAGAAAATCACTAAACAAAAATCAGCGCGCATCATTTTTCTCCTGGCTGAAGGTTTAAAAAATTATTTTTTCATTTTCTGCTTGTTGGATCAAAAAAAATATTTCTGGGTTTTATTCTTAGCTTCAAAATATTTCTAGGTTTCTATTTTTGTCCACTCATTGTGAACAGATTTTGCAAAAATTAAATCAAAAGAAAAAAAAATTGCTAGAAAATCTATTTCCTGCAAGCTAAATTCAGCTTTTTTGAAAAAATAATAACTTTTGGCCATGATATCAAAAATTCACAATCAAGATACCATCAGAAAGGGAATTTTGTCTACTTTCTAGTGGTGAGATCCATTCTATGAAATTTTTCTCACAGAAAATTCTATAGCCAACTGAAATCAATCCTCCACTTTGGACTCAACAGCCAATATCTTTGCATCAGATTGTCGAAACCCAGAAATTCCAGCGGCATTCGGGAGATATTTCAAAACTTTTTTCATCAGTCTAGATCCCTTCATTAGTTTCAGCTCCAGGTACTCTTACATTAATTTTTTCAATTTATTGCATTTGTTCAATAACCTGGACATCCTGAAGCTTGGGAAAATATTTTTTGATCCGGGTAGCATCACTTCAGTTGCATATCATCTTTGGAAGTCTTCTATTTATTTTTGAAGGTCAATGTCTTTGTATTTTTTTGGAGAAATTTTATTATGGGGCTTGCATATACTCCTTCTTTGGTTATGTTGCACAAGGGTAACTATCAACAATGGCGAGATGGGATCTGCCACCATTTATTGCCTCATCTATTTGGTATAGTTCCCCATCCAAGTGAAGGTATTCATGAACTTGCTTGGAGTTGCAGCAAGTACACTATTTTGGAGATCATTTCTATGCAAGTTGATTCTGATGTTTTGAGATCTATTGATCATTGTGATTGTCCTCACATATTTTGGACTGAGATTTGGGAGATCTATGGAGATTCAGATACTCCACCATTCTTCAATGGTCATTCTTCATATCAAGTACCCTATGATGATATTGTTGTGCAGGAGGTTGATTGCCTTGACCTTTTTGAAGAGGTTGACAAGGTTCCCTTAGGTGTTTCTTCTCCATTAGAAACTATTGGTATCCCTTCACATTCAATGATTCCTTGTCCAGATTCATTGATTGAAGCTTCCATTATCATCATTCATTAGGACACATTCAGTTTTCCAGACTTGCAATCACAGGATGGCTTCGTTTCAGGTTTCACTGACTTGGCTACTTCTACAGGTTTGGAGGACATTCTTGAGGGGATATCACTCCTCTATTTATAGATTTCATATCTGATACTTCTTCCCTATCATTCCATTTAGGACTTGAGGTTTCTTCAACATCTACCATTGGATTTGCTTCAGACTTCTTTCAGTGGTTTTGAGGACACTTCATTCAGGGGGGCTATCAAGTCTCCATCATCACTATCTTTGGATATTGTTCAGCATCAGTATCCACATCATCCTGGTTTGTCACCCTCTTCATTGTTTGGGACTATGGCATCTTCATATTTAGACAAGGAGACACATGAGAAAAGTTCAGAGACACCATTGACATCCACATTCATCCTTCCTTCCTTCAATTCCTATCCAGAATGGGAATCATCTCTGCATTTGCAATTGGTTTTGTTTCTTCTGAAAGGGAGACAAGTTGTTTGTCGACATTGGATCATGTTTTGTCTTCAGACACTTACCAACTTTGCAGGTGATTACATCTTCTGGGGGGGCTATTTAGTCTCTCTATTGTATCCATGTGATGGATGGTGTACTTGGGGGTATTTGGGAGTCCTCCATCCTTCCTATCCTATCTCACTTTTTTTCATTTTCATCTCCTTTTTGGAGAGGGGTTTTGTTCCCACTGGGTTTTCCCCTTTTCTCCAGTTGTGGGAGATTTTTTGCATCTTCATATACATGGGTACCTAACATGGCCTCGTAGCCAGGACCCATCATCATCTTGCATAATCATTGCATTTTCCTCCCTAAGTTGAACTTATGGGGGGGTGTTGGTGTAATTAATTAATTAATTAATTATTACACTAACATAAGTTAACTTAGGTCATAAATCATTTAGTCCTAGGTTGCATCATTTAATAAATGGGATAATATTCCCTTCCTAGTTTGTGGGATAAGATTCCTTGCAGAACTTATCTCATCGTTTAATGATCATCTACATAGGGTTCACATGTTGTTAGATTATAACACTTGGCAACATCTCATACATGTTAGGGTTTACTTCTTGCCTATATAATCAGGCATCTTGTTCATTTGTAACATATCATATCAATCATATTATCAATATAGAATCTTTAATCAGCATTCCATTGTTGCAACACTTCTCTTTGTGGTTGATTATCTTTCATGGCTAAAGTCGTTCATTGAAGATTCTGGAGCTTCAAGGGTTGTGCATCCATTAATTTCAACACTGTCATCATCATCATTGTCATCGACCTCAGGGTCTTCCGTATCTACATCATCATCATCCTCTGCCATGTGATTTGTACCAAGAGAACCAATATTTTTTGGATCTATATCATGATGAGGATCAGCTTGATCTTCTGGAAGACTCGTGTTCTACAAAAAAAAAACATTTAAAATGAAAATTTATTATTTATTTCATGCAATAATTTATTTTTCTCTTATATATCTAATATTGAAACATATAAGACAAAACCATAATCATATTACATCATATCAAAGTGCACATACCATAATAAAATTTCAAAAAAGTTACAGCTAATATGTGATTCTAATGATGTAAAACATGCAACAATTCTAATAAACGTTAGTAAAGATCATAAAAAAAAATGTTATACAATTTAACTATCAACTATAAATTCTATTACATAACCTTAAGTACCAACTGTCTACAAAAGAATGAGGATATTGTAAGAACATTGGCTACAAGGGGAATTGGTATAGGAGATGGACATGGCTCTTCCAAGCCATCCACTAAGATGGTTTCATACAAAAATGTGGAAGATATCCTTGTTTCTAGAGAGCTCTTTAGTCAAGTTGATATGAAAAATGATGTTGTTCTAGTACCCATATATGGCATCATGGTTCCATTTCACATAGCCACCATCAAGATGGAGGGAATTCTTATATAAGGATAATTTTCAATGTTCCAGGTACTGGATTTAATGCCATCTACATGCCAACATTGAAATTCCCTGGCAATATTTATGTCAAGGAAATTTCCTTTAGACCCAAGGATTCAAAGCACATCAACCATGTGGTACAAATGATTAAAAACCAAAGATGATCTGTAGCAATGAAAGAGTCTGAAAAGGAAAAGAGAGCTACATTGGTGACTCAGGAGAAACTTCATCTTTCAAAAACGAAGGCAATTACGTTGGCAGACTTGTGGATCAAGCTAGCATTTGGTGGAAGAGGAAGAAAGATGATTGGAAATATGGAAGCCCGCCATAATGGACTTCAGTATTCAACCATGACAGTAGAAGAGAGAGTTGATATCATGTATCAAAACATTAAGCATGCATTCTTCCAGCCAGTGGAGAAGGAGATGATTACTTTGCTTCATTTTCATTTGCATAATCATATCATGGCATGGGAACCAAGAATACCAAGGATGTCCAATTTTATGTGGAGGTAATGGATTTGGTCCAAACTTTAGGAGCGGCAAAAAGTTCAATGTATGATCCTAATGAAATTGAGGAAGAACAAAAAGAGAGGGATGGGAAAAATAAAATCAATGCAAAGCTTCAAGGATTTGTCAAGCGAGTAAGAGAGCTATGGGATCAACCTCATCTAAAAGATTTTGAACTAGAGTTTGATATACCATTTAAAGAGCTTGGTTTTCATGGAGTTCCTTTCAAAGCCCCTACTTTTATTATTCCTACAGTAAATTGTTTGGTAGAGTTGATGGAACTACCTTTCTTAGTAATCACTATTAGTGATATTAAGATTGTTAATCAATTAGGCGCTAATTTCCTGTAGCAATGAAAGAGTTTGAAAAAGCAGAGAGAGCCACATTGGTGACTCGGGAGAAACTTCAGCTTTCAAAAACAAAGGCAATTAGGTTGGCAGACTTGTGGATCAGGCCATCATTTGGTGGAAGGAGAAGAAAGATGATTGGAACTCTAGAGGCCCACCATAATGGATTTTGGTATTCAACCATGAGAGCAGAAGAGAGCTGATATCATGTATCAAAACATTAAGCATGCATTCTTGCAGCCAGAGGAGAAGGAGACGATTGCTTTGCTTCATTTTCCTTTGCATAACCTTATCATGGTGTCGGAGCCAAGAAGACCAATGTCTAGTTTTATGTGGAGGTAATGGATGTGATCCAAACTTTAGGAGGGGCAAGAAGGTCAATGTATGATCCTAATGAAATTGAGGAAGAATAGCAAGAGAGGAACAAGAAAAATAAAATCAATGCAAAAATTCAAGGATTTTTCAAGTGATAAAGAGAGATATGGGATCAGCCTCATCTAAAATATTTTGAACTAGATTTTGATATACCATTTAGAGAGCTTGGTTTTCATGGAGTTCCTTTCAAAGCCTTTTCTTTTATTGTTCCTATGGTAAACTATTTGGTAGAGTTAGTGGAATTACCTTTCTTAGTAATCACTATTAGTGAGATTGAGATTGTTAATCAATTAGGTACTAATTGCCTGTAGCAATGAAAGAGTCTAAAAAGGAAGAGAGAGCCACATTGGAAACTCAGGAGAAACTTTAGCTTTCAAAAACAAAGGCAATTAGGTCGGAAGACTTGTGGATCAGGCTAGCATTTTGTGGAAGAGGAAGAAAGATGACTGGAACTCTAGAGGCCCACCATAATGGATTTTGGTATTCAACCATGAGAGTAAAAGAGAGAGTTGATATCATGTATCAAAACATTAAGCATGCATTCCTCCAGCCAGTGGAGAAGGAGATGATTACTTTGCTTCATTTTCATTTTCATAACCATATCATGGTGTGGGAATCAAGAACACCAAGGATGTCCAGTTTTATGTGGAGGTAATGGATGTGGTCCAAAATTTAGGAGGGGCAAGAAAGTCAATGTATGATCCTAATGAAATTGAGGAAGAGCAGCAAGAGAGGGACATGAAAAATAAAATCAATGTAGAGCTTCAAGGATTTTTCAAGTGAGTAAGAGAGCTATGGGATCAGCCTCATCTAAAATATTTTAAACTAGATTTTGATATACCATTTAGAGAGCTTGGTTTTCATGGAGTTCCTTTCAAAGCTCCTACTTTTATTACTCCTGCGGTAAACTATTTGGTAGAGTAGATGGAATTACCTTGCTTAGTAATCACTATTAGTGAGATTGAGATTGTTAATTAATTAGGTGCTAATTTCCTGTAGCAATGAAAGAGTTTGAAAAAGGAAGAGAGCGCTACATTGGTGACTCAAGAGAAACTTCATCTTTCAAAAACAAAGGCAGTTAGGCTAGTAGACTTGCGTATCAAGCCAACATTTGGTGGAAGAGGAAGAAAGATGACTAGAACTCTAGAGGCCCACCATAATGGATTTCAGTATTCAACCATGAGAGCAAAAGAGAGCTGATATCATGTATCAAAACATTAAGAATTCATTCCTCTAGCCAGCAGACAAGGAGATGATTACTTTGCTTCATTTTCATTTGCATAACCATATCATGGTGTGGGAACCAAGAAGACCAAGGATGTCCAGTTTTAAGTGGAGGTAATGGATGTGGTCAAAAATTTAGGAGGGGAAAGAAGGTAAATGTATGATCCTGATGAAATTGAGTAAGAATAGCAAGAGAGGGACATGAAAAATAAAATCAATGCAGAGTTTCAAGGATTTTTCAAGCAAGTAAGAGAGCTATGGGAGCAGCCTCGTCTAAAATATTTTGAACTAGAGTTTGATGTACCATTTAGAGAGCTTGGTTTTCATGGAGTTTCTTTCAAATCCTTTGCTTTTATTGTTCCTACAATAAACTGTTTGGTAGAGTTGGTGGAATTACCTTTTTTAGTAATTACTATTAGTGAGATTAAGATTGTTAACCTTGAGAGAGTAGGACTTGGGAAAAAGGAATTTGATATGGCTATTGTTTTCAAAGACTTCAAGCGAGATGTACTCCGCATTGACATCATTCCTCAATCTTTTCTTGATGGTATCAAGGAATGGTTGAACTCCATGGATATAAAGTATTATGAAAGCATGATGAACTTGAACTGGTGGCCAATTTTGAAGATTATTACTAATGATACAAACAAATTTATTGAAGATAGTGGTTGGGAATTTTTGAATATGGAAGCTAGTGATTTTGATTCTGATAATTCAGAAGAGTCAAATCAATGATATGAACCATTTGATGTAGAAGAGGAATCGAAATTAGATGAGGAAGGTTCAAAAGATGAATCTCTTGTGGAGTTAGATGAGGATGATGAAGAAGAAGATTTTGAATGGGAGGAAGGTAAAGCATGAGATGAATTAGAAGTCAGAGCCAGAAATGTAGATAAGGAAAAAGGAGATGAGTCTAACAGTGAAGAGGAAAGGCGGCAACGAAAGGTAAAAGCTACAGGGAAGTCTCAAGCACCTGATATTATAGATTCAAGAGGAATGCCTACCGAGAGGCATAAAGTCAAATGAATTGATTTCATCTACATCCTTCTACTATTTATTCATGCACATAAATGGTTCAGCTATTTATGCAAATGATGCATATATGTTAACTTGATCAGTGTTGTTACTTCGATAGTTTGACTTCTATGACAACCAGCCATTAGGCCATTCTATGTGAGAGCACGTTTGTGTTTTTAGTTAGCTTTTTTGGATATCTCTACTTGGTGTTAAGGACATTCCATTTATCTTTTGAATGTTAAGAAGTATAGTATTACACGCTTCTCTATGTTGATCAGATCAGGTTGTAGGTTTTTTACTATTGATTTCTTTATTTATGGAGTTTTTTTAACTTGGAATATAGGAATTTACTGCCTTTTTTTAAATTAGATGGAAAAATTAAGTGGTTGGTTAGCTACACCAAGTGATGTAGACTAGAAGGATGTGTTAGATTTATAGTATGTCTACCAAGATGCATCAAAACATTCTTACATGTTAAAAGAATGGCAGCATCATGAGGATGGATGGCAAAGATGCATGTGGATCACTTAGCAGAATGGCAACATGAATTCAAGGAACCACTCCTTGAGATACCATGTTTGAGAGAAAAGAAGATAAATCAAATCAACATAGGACTAAGTCACTTTGATACAACTTATAACTTAAATGAGGACACTTAAGAGATATTAAAAGACAATGGTCATTAATTAAAAGATGCGGTGAAAATAAGGTATGAATATCACCCACTACTACCCTTTAAGGCAAACAATTTTTTTTCCTCAACATGAAATAATGGGACAATTGAGTGGGATCTAGGGCCAATAGAGAAGCACTTTAAAACTCATCTTATGCATCAATAAACAATTGAACACAAGAAATGCAAATTGACATATTAACACAACAAAATCCAACTAAGTTATTGAAAGTCAACTATTGATACCTCATTCTCCATCCAGATTAAAAAATCGGCCCACTTTTTTCTTTGTAACTTTTCCTTTTCAAATTACTTTGGATGTCAGCCATATTTATCCTCCTGTCAAAACATGGCACATGGACTAGTTAAACTAATTAATATGCAATCATTTACTTTTTCCTAGGGAATTGAAAAAAATATCATTTAACATATTAAATATACTTACAAAATTATAGATCAAGGCCAGTAAACATCTTTGGCCACTATGATGTGTGGTATGAAGTTTTTGAAGCCTAGCCTTGGAGGCCTTGTCCTAAAACATATACTAATTCAATTTAACTATGCACAAATAAAATTTAAAAATCATTTAATAAATTTGATATAATCTTATGAGAAAATTCAAATACCTACGTACTCTCCTCACCGGACTTCCACTGTCCTTTGAACTTCTCATATGCTTTTACAAGCTCTTTTCATACTTTAACACTTACATTAATTGGCATTTTTTGAGCCTTAGCTCGGGAGGGATTTTTTTTATCTTCCTTGTTTGGTTGCACTAAAATTTCTTGCAATTTTGAGACATTCATAGCTTCACCTTCTTCATAAACCAACATGTGCCAAATTCAATCTCCATGTCATTGATAATTTCTTTTTGCAGGTGTATGGGTATCTTTGAGAATGGAAAATGTAGATGGTATTTGAACCGTTGAAGCCATGATTCCTTCAACCTATTCACAAACCCTTTTCCAGCATCTATTATTCGGGCTTCCCCTGAAACCACATCATATTGTATCTTCTTATTGTAGGTACCAATGCAAGAATGAAAACTTTTCATGGTGGAAGAAGTATGTGTCCCAAGAGTGGGTGGGATAGTGGAAGCCTTTTCTCCCTATTCTACACTCCTAGAGTTTATTGTTACTAATTTCCTCCTAGATCTTTTTCTCAATCTAGGACTGCTTGGGGAACCAATTGATTCCC
The DNA here is from genome assembly GCA_007258455.2 of Sequoia sempervirens. Lineage (NCBI taxonomy): Eukaryota > Viridiplantae > Streptophyta > Pinopsida > Cupressales > Cupressaceae > Sequoia > Sequoia sempervirens. The sequence continues at coordinate 361,958,827 of VDFB02000003.1, read as the reverse complement.
TTTGACATAGTTGATTTGGTTGCAATGTTTGAGGGGATTCACTAGATTGGTTTTCTATGTATCTGGCAAGCATTGTCCAGCGTGTATTATCCAAATTGTTCACTGCCTCTATCCCCAGTATGGAATCCAATGCCTCTTTATCTTTGTCAGTCACATGTCCCTATATATATATATAATAAATTTCTTCTTTTAAATTTAAAAATTAAAAACTAAAAATTAAAAAGGAAAGAAACAAGGGAAACATTTACAAATCTATAAATTGACAATGAATTACCTCATTGTTCCCAGAGTTTGCTCCCTTTCTTATCTTCCCTCTATCACTTGACATTTTGAGGTGACCTAGGGCAAATTATTTTCATCTAGTTTGTGGAGGAAAACAAAGTACACATTGTCAGGTATGAATGTTTTTGTCCAATTTTTGGTATGAAATTTTTACCTTGAATGACTCTCTTTCTGGATTTAAATGGTTATGAATCAATTTCTTGCACACTTGTATAGAATATAAATATATTTGAAAGGATATAAATATATGCAAAATGAAACAAATTTATTGTAAAAAAATCAACACTTGTGCACCTGTATAGAATAGTAATCTTTGGGGGATAAAAAGGGTGTGGAGTGTGGTTTTATTGAGAGTTAACATAAATAGGTCTCATGCTTGAATCACATCTGTTGATTAGAAATAAAATGAATGTGTGCACACAATCAATTCAAAACCACGAGCTCATTGCTCTGTAAAAGAACAAGTGAAAATTAGTAATAGCTAATTTAAGCCTGAATGTCTCACAAATTTGAGGAAATGATCTATTATTCAGTTTTCATCTCAAAATCCATATCTCCTCATATTTTCTCAACCAACCTCTATTCCCATGGGACTTGGCTATAGTGGGGTGGATGTGGTTTAACGACTTGTCTTGAAAGCACTCAACTACTTTTTTATGGAAGGTCAGTCCAAGAAATTGACCCAGAAACTGAAAGCTTGGGATTGGGATGATAAACAAACCAGGGAATTGGGGTTTCAAAAATGTGTTCACTGCTCTTGGATGCAGAGGAAATAATGCAATGTCTACAATGTTACCCTCCTTTGCAACCACATGAGACTTGAATGATTCATGTGTAAACAAAACAATATTCACAACCCTTTCTTCACAATCTCTCCATTTAATCCAAAAAAAAATATTTGTGGGAATGAAAAAACAAATTGTAACCTTACCTATGGTGTTGCAAACTAAATTGAATTTCTGATCTACTTGCTTGGAGCCGTCCGTGTCGTTTTTCCCTTTTTTCTCCTCTCTTCCATCACACAGTTGTTTTCTCCTATCATCTCTTCCTTCTTGACACAGGAAGTTTTAAATTTTTCTTCTTGATTCAGTAGTCAGCACAATAGTCAGTGTAGCAAAGTGTGCCTAATTTAGCACCACCTTCTAGCCAAAAAAATGTAATCTGTTTGGGATGCAAAAGGCGATACAAAGTGCACCTAATTTAGCGCCTAACAATGCAAAATGATGTATTTTTCTTGGAATTTGATAAATAAATTGATCCTAAATTGACTTCATCTTCATAAGTACCAAGGGATCAATCATGGTTCCCTATATTATCTATTCCTTATCCCATATCAATTTTTTTGGGTGCAAAAATAATAGAGGTTAGAGTTGTGAACTCAAAAATGACCCCTATACAGCTAGATGAGTCATCTAAGGTGTGAAATATATGTCTAAAGTGAGGTTTTGTGTTGGATAGCATATTCATTGAAATGATATAATTGGTGTACTAAACATTATTTACTATGTTGTGTATTATAGGGGTGAGACAAGGCCATGGCAACAGATCGTGTCATGTCAAATGAGGACACAATGGCTAAAGTGGGACATCAGGTACTCAAATTTTGACTTAACTTAGGAAAAAATGATCTGATGGAATTTTGTGATACGTCCATTTTTTTCATGTTATTATTGAAATTTATAATGTATTATCCAATCTTGACATAAATTAATGTATGTTGTTGATTATTTTAGATGGAGATTGGAGCAAATGTAGAGCTTTTTCCTTCAACTAACAAAAGAGGACGTGGGCATGGACATGGACCTAAAACTGTTAAATCAAGTAGAAAATAGTAGGTGTTTGAGGATATGAAAGATCATGTAGAAACAACAAATGATTGCACTAAACAAGAGGTTGGTCAGGACTATAGTACATGGGATAATACTTTGAGAAAATATATGACTAAATTGAGGTTTTATGTTGGATAGCATATTCATTGAAATGATATATTTGGTGTAGTAAACATTATTTACTATGTTGTGTATTATAGGGGCAAGACAAGGCCATGGAAACAAATCGTTTCATATCAAATGAGGGCAGAATGGATGAAGCAGGACATCAGGTACTCAAATTTTTACTTAGGAAAAATGATCTAATGGCATTTTGTGATACATCCATCTTTTTTCATAGTATTACTGAAATTTATAATGAATTATCCAATCTTGACATACATTAATGCATGTTGTTGATTATTTTACATGGATATTAGAGAAAATGCAAAGCCTCAGTGTTCAACTACCAAAAGAAGAAGCTATGTACATGGACATGGACCTAAAACTATTAAATCACATGGACAACAATGGGTGGAAGAGGATATGACAATGGATCTTCCAGACACAATAGATGATTGCACTGAACAAGAGGTTGGTTAGGACTATAGTACATGGGATGAATACTTTGATAAAATTGTTGTTTCTGAATGTTTTGTATGTTGTAGAAAGAAACAATTCAAACAAGCAATTGTACAAATACATTACATATATGATGAGCTTCCAATCAGTAGTATGCCTCTACAATCAATTTAAATCCAATAGGAATTGTGGTAAGGAATTTTCCAATTTGATATAAATAATATGTATACTTCATTTAAACATTGTTTTATATTATTTAAATAAATATTTTTTTCTCAATGGATACTTTTAGGATAAAGTTCTTAGTTTAAATTTTCTTGGATCACTGACTGCCAACCTAGAGGGAAATGATCATTTATCAAATGATACATCTAACAAAAATATGTGTCAATAGACCAGCTCAGAAGATGAGGAATTGATGAAAACAAGTCACAAAACAAGAATTGGTTTAAAGGTGCATAATTTGCTTAAAGACAGGGGGAAGGTGGACTATACCCTATGAGAATGAATATGATGGAGATGATGACCTGCCCCTAATTTTGAGATCAATTTACAAAGAGACATTTGATCATCGACTATATTATGCTTGGCCTAGTGATCAACAACTACCTAGAGCATATGAGGTGTTTCAATTTTGGGGATACAGCTACATGATACAACCCTCCAATATTCATGGAGTGAATCTAGGCCTCTTTATTTTTGAAAATTTACATGTGGGATCTAAACATAGAAACAATTTAGAACAAACCACTAGGAGATTAATGCCATATTATGGTCCATCATATTACAGTGGTGAATGGAGAAGGATAGCAAAATATAAGCCTATCATGTCAACATATGGACTAAATTTGAATATGTATACACATCACCTCCAATTGGAAAGTGGAAAATAAATTAAGAGAGGTCATCTTATGTATATAGATGGGCGTGCATATACACACACAAATATTGCAGGATTTATAAATAGTAGTAAGGGAAGGGACCCTAATGTAAGACTGAATTATCAATTTGTTGAGGTTATAAATGATAAAGATGGAGATATGGAAAGAGAGGTTGATAGATTGATAATGGTTGAGGGTATTAAGGACCTTACCATTGGGGATGAGTTATTGATTTATTACCCCTTATTAAAATGCACTCTTGCGCAAAAGAAAAGGGAAGAACAAGGTCTCCCTAAGGATGTTCTTAAGGGGAAAAAAAAGAATAATAAATGAGTGTGGGATGATGTTTTATAAACTATGTTGTCAAAATTGTGTTTTATTTAAATTATTGTATAAAAAAGGTGGTCTATAAAATAATGTTCCATTATTCAATTGATGTATATATGTTCATACAATTTTTATTTTTATTTTTTAAGCCATATTTGATTATATTTCTTTGAAATTGATACATTTATGATTTATCCAATTGTTGGCAAACATTAAATAATGCTTGTGTTTGTTGATAGGTAAAAGATGTTGATGAAACACATACTAGTACCCATGATCCAACTGGGTTATTCAGATTTTGATAGAATGATCCAAACCATCCTTTAAATAATACTAGGGTGAAAAGAGAAAGTTTTAAGATATTTCTACCACCTAAGAAATTTGAAGAGCTGATGAGATATGCATGCATTGAAGAGATGCCACCTAGCCTTAATGATGATGACCATGATAGGGAAAATGCAATGCATGAAGAAGGATTGAATGAAATGCTTACAGGTTTATTTAGGGATGGAAACAATGATGCCAATAATGTTGGATGTTGTGGTTGTGTTGTTGATATGTGGTTGTCATTGATGTCAACACTATTAGCATTGTTGTATTCAAGGTTGTATATGTCAAGGATATTGAGAAAATTGTTAAAGAAAATGTTGCAGGTTGTTAGTGGAATAATGAAGGTCATGAAGGTGTCTTGCTCAATATGCCAATGATCAATTGTTGTGGAATAAAGGGTTTATTGCTGAGAATATCTAGTTCATCTAGTGGAAGTTTCAGAGGTCCGCATGAAGATTTGATTGTGTTATGGGAATTTGTTTTCTGACAGTATTTATGTGGTTTCTAATAGTGCTCCTAATCAAATTTTATGTGATTCTAGTAATTTTTGTTGTTGTGGATGCTTCTCTATTAGTTATTATTGCTTTTGGATGCTTCTAGATCATTCTCTATCCTTTTTTTGTGTCTGTGTTGATCTATGTGCTCATGGTCGAAGAATTTTTCTCGATGTGTTCGGGTTTTCATGTTCTTGATCGATATGATGGTTAACGTGTTGTGGATCCTTGGAGACTTAAATTTGAATGTTTGGAGTGCTCAAGGATTTTTTTTTGGGTCACATTATAATATTAGCCGACACTGTATGATTTGCATTAAAAATTTATTTGTAAATTTGGCCCAACATTGTAAACTTTTTTTATACTTTTGGCCGACAAAGTTGTTGATGTAAATCCAGGTTGCGGAAATATAAGAGTGGTTTTTTGTGTGAATTTTGTGTGTGTGTGAAGTGAGGAAGAGCTAGAGAAAGTGCAAGTGTGCAAATAAGTGATCTATTCATTCGATTGCAGAGCAGAGTGTGAAGAAGTATTTTTGTGCTTAACTGGAATTGTAATCAAACTTTTGTAGAAGCTATTTTCTCAGTTCATACCCTATAGATCTAATCCGAATTGTTGTGTATTCTTGGGAAGTGATTCCTCTTGTATTTGAGCAGTGAGCTCTAGGTAGTGTGCCTAAATGCATGTGCATTCCCATTATTTTTCATTATACTTTTAATAGGGTATAATATTGTGGACTAATGTCCACCGTGGTTTTTCCCTTAACAAGGTTTCCAGGTAAAAATATTGGTGTTCTCTATGCTCCTAATGTGTTGATTGTTTATGGTTTTTTGTTCTTTCATCAGATCTAAGATAAAGTTAAGTTTAAAAAGTTTAAGTATTTTGTGACAACTGATTCACCCCCCTCTCAGTTTTTTGTCCTTGTTTTTCCAACAATTGGTATCAAATTAGGTTCCTTTGAAGAAGTTTAAAAGCTTGAGGTGATCCATGATGGCATCATACAAGAAGGACAGCCCTACATTTGATGGAACAAACTACTCAATGTGGAAAACTAGAATGGAATGTCATTTGAGATGTTTAGGTGAACACTTCTAGAAGATCACAAAGAATAGATATGTTATTCCTCAAAATGGTCCTTCCACTCCTGATGAAATTAAAGAGGTTGAGAATAACATCAGGACTATGGAAGTATTGTTGAGTACTCTAATGGATTCATAAATCATAAATGTGATAGGTCTGAAGAAATATCATGAGATGTGGATGAAGTTGGAAACTTTGTATGAAGGAGATGCACATGTGAAGATGGCTAAGCTACATAGTTTGAAAGGAAAGTATGAAAATTTGAAGATGGGTGAAGATGAAAATATTTCATCTTTTATGCAAAAAGTAAATGAACTAGTGATGAGTATAAGATGTGTTGGTGGTACCCTGGAAGAGCAAGAAATTGTAGCTAAAGTGCTTAGATTATTTTCTCCCTCTTACAAAGCAAAGGCTCATGCTATTGAAGAAATCAAATAAATGACGAATGTGACAAGAGATACACTGATTGGAAAATTTGTTGCCTTTGATTTGAGTGAATTTGATGAATTTGTTCCCAAGATTGAATCTACATTTAAGGCCATTGTATATGGAAGAAACAAACAAAGATATGATTTGGGAGAGTGTTCCAAGAAGTCATTCAAGTATGAGGAAGAAATGAAACAGCTTGAAGATGAAGAAAGAGAAGTAGAAGAGTTGGAAGCACTAATTGTGAAGAAAGAAGGCAGAGGACAAGATAAGTATAAAGGAATGTTGCTTATTAAATTTTTCTCTTGCAATAAAATAGGTCATTTTGCATCAACATCTCTTGAAAGAGTTCCTAGGTCTAAGCCTAAGAAATCTAGATTTCAAAAGAAATGTTACTATGCTAAAGGAGTGACTAATGAAGAGTTTGATAAAGAAAATGGAAATGAAGATGAATGGGTGTTCCTTGCTATCAGGGAAAATGGTCTGGTGGCTATTGAATCTGCTAAAGTTGAGAAAGCTCTTGTCACCTTAATTGAAGAAAAGGATGAGTGGGTTATTGAAAATGGATGCTCACATCATATGACTGGTGACAAAAGCAAATTTTTAAGTCTAGAGAAATATGATGGTGGGGTTGTAAGATTCAGAAATAACAGTGTTGGTGTGATTCATGGCAGAGGATCTATTTGTCTTGGTGGTAAGCATAATATTGATGATGTCCTTTATGTTGGCGGCTTGAAGCACAACCTATTGAGTATTGCATAGATGGTGGACAAGGTTTATGATCTTTAGTGTAAAGGTGGAAGATGCAGGATACTTGGAAGTTCTGGTAATTTAATTGCTTCAGGTAAAAAGACAAAACGTAATATTTTTCACTTGAATGTTGCTAGTGAAAATTATTTAATTGCTCAAGTAGATGAAAGCTGGTTATGGCATAAGAGGTTATGTCATGTGGATTTTGACAACATTGTCAAAGTATGTTCCACTCAAGCAGTAAGAGATCTACCTAGGCTAGTAAATCCTACTAACACAATTTGCAAGGAATGTCATATGGGAAAATAGACTAGAGTTTATTTTCAAAGCAAACAGCGTCATTCAAATGGATTATTGGAGGTAGTGCATACTAATCTATGTGGTCCCTCCAGAGTCAAAATTCTTCATGGAGAAAGGTACTTTATGCTACATGTTGATGATTACTCTAGGATGATATGGGTTGCTTTCTTAAGAGAAAAATGTGAAGCATTAGAGAAGTTCAAAAGTTTCAAGGCTATGGTAGAGAATGAGAAAGGTCTTAAAATCAAATTATTAAGATCATATAGAGGTGGTGAGTTCACCTCCAAGGAGTTCAATTCTTTCTGTGAAGAGCATGGAATCATAAGACAATTATCTGCTCCTTGAACCCCTCAACAGAATGGAGTTGCAAAGAGAAAGAACAGAACAATTTTGGATGTTGCTAGAACAATGATGATTGAAGGAAATGTACCTCACATCTATTGGAGTAAAGTTGTAAGTACTGCTATACACACTTTAAACTGGGTAAATGTCAATGGAAATTCAAGTAAGACTCGTTTTGAACTATGGTTTGGCTATAAGCCTACTGTTAAATATTTCAAGATCTTTGGAAGAAAATGTTATATTAAGAGAAATGAGGACATAGGAAAGTTCGATGCAAGAAGCGATGAAGGAATCTTTCTAGGTTACTCTACTAAAAGCAAGGCCTACGAATGCTATAATAGAAGATTGAAAAAAATGGTTGAAAGTGCAAATTTCAAAGTTGATGAGGACTCTACTAGATCATCAAGATACTGTGTATATGATTCAAATGACCAGGAAGTTAGTACAGAAAAAGGGAAGAATTCTCAAACATGGAATCAACTTCAAATTTATCTGGTAAATCAAAAAAGATGGGAAGGAGAGACAAGTGCAAGTGCAGAAGAAAGAACAGAAGAACCAGAAGTTCAAGAGAATCCTAAGGTTCTGAGGTATGTAAAGCTAAATCATTCTAAAAATAAAATTATAGGAGACAAGAATAAAGGTGTACAAACTAGAAGAAAGATTGCAAAAGAGTATTGCCTGATTTCCAAGATTGAGCCTAAATATGTCAATGAATCTTACAATGATGAACACTGGATGGAAGCTATGAAGGAAGAACTGATGCAGATTGAAAAGAATAATACATGGATTCTTGTTCCTAGACCTAAAGATAAAAATGTGATTGGTACTAAATGGGTCTTTAGGAATGTTGATGTATTTTTTATGCACTTCTCAACACGGGAAATGCATAGATGCATCACCTCTCTTGAAAGATAATCTTCCACAATTAGATTGCAGAACACTATCCCAAGGTCTCTAATGTCAGGTCTTGATAGTGCTTGGAATATCTCAGTTGTTTGATGTTATTTTTCTAGAATCACAAGGCGGACTTACGGATGAGTTACAAAGCATGGGAAGTTGGGTCTTGAAATGGAGTTCCTAAGATGGGGAAGTTGTTGTGTGTTTGTTGTAAGTTCAAACAGCAGTCTTGAACTCCATTTTTATCATTGGATTTAGCTTTACAATGTGCAATGAACCTTTCCTAAGGTACTTATTAAAAAAAAGGAAAAAGGGCAGGGAAGAGAGAAGGTTCCTGGATCTGAAACTATGAATGAACATTGATCATGGAGGCTACTACAGTAGACAAACTCCCTAAAACTAAGTTTTGCTTGACCAAGAGAACCTACAGCTACACAAAACTAGTGCAATCTTCTAAGGACTCAGATTTTTAGATTACACACACACATCATGCACATGTAATTGAACTAAGTTGCAGATATGAAGTAAAGAGCTCAGACTAGCTTTGCAAAGTGACTCATCATCAATGAACCACAAAAAGCATGAGCTGGAAATTCATCAAATACTGAAATAGCAATCACCATCACCACTTCCATTCAAGAAACTAACACCTAAGCTAATAGGGAAGTTGAACCATGCATACATAAAGAGAAAACTCAAAAATAACACCCATAAATCATGCAATGCTTCTTTCTATTGTTGCAGAATGTCTTTACATCAATTCTCCAACCCTTACAAATGAGGGGCAAGCCCCTATTTATAGTTTTTCAAAGCCCAAATGAATGGCTAGGATTGAATCACAATGAGTGGCTCAGATTTGATTACATTAGGGTTTCACCTACCCCACAATATTCAGCAATTTAAAATACATCCTTGTCTTTTCTCTATTTTTTCATCTAGTGCCAGTCACTACAGCAATTTCATAATTTAGTTGATTGCCCTTTTACTATAGCTAAAACTATCTAAAAGATGCCTTCTTACTTGATGTGTTTGTAGTGTTCTTCCTTGGATCGAATGATCCCATTGACGATTGGATCAATGGATTGGTTGCCCCTGACTCGAGCGAACAACTCATCATCATCTGGTGAAAAGTAGGACAGCTCCTTCATGCCTTCTTCAAGACCATCCCCTTTCATTTTTGTCATTGACTTCCTTGGCACAGTCCTTCTAACATTGACCCTATTGATGGGTGCTAGCGGGAGAGGTGAACATTAAATGAATGGTGACAGGAGCGATGTGCTTTCCTTGTTCAGCTTTCTCAATGGGTCTCCTTGACGGACCCACGGTAGGCTTCTTGAATCCTGCACACATGAAGCATCGTAAGTTCTTTCATACACAAATCAAGGAAAACATTAGTCAAATCTTGCAAAATCCTTGTTAGATCCAACCATGCATCATCAAAAGATCATAATATTCATATTTGGAGCTCACTCGAATCATAAACATTAAAGCGGGCCCAAGGGGGCGGGCAGCGAACGAGGGATAGCAAACCGAAAGGGAAGTTCCCAGACCTCACAAAACATAGCAATATCGAGATTTTTCAATTATAGCGCATGGGAAAAGGGGAAGGAAGAGTGCCCAGAAAAACTTTCTCAAGATTGGACTCATTTCAAAAAAAGCGGAAGTTCAAAACGGCCACAAAGGGACGAAGTCTCAGAAACGGCCACGGAGGGGCCGGGCTCCGGAGGTTGGGTCGCCGAGGCTCCACGGATGTTCAAAATGGCCAAAGAGGGACAGAGTCCCAGAAACGGCCATGGAGGGGTCGGGCTTCAGAGGCCAGGTCGTCGAGGCTCCACAGATGTTCTAAAACAGCCAAAGGTGGACGAAGCTCTAAAACCACCAAAACTTAATGGAATGTTGACGAAACCTTGGTAGTTCACATAGCACCACAAACACATCCCAGATCCACCAAAAAGTTGACCCCAAAGTCAAAAATGTGAAAACCAGACCAACGAGGGTCCACGAATGTTTCCAAAATAGCCAAAGAGGGATGAAGCTCCAAAACCACTGAAACTTAATGGAACGTTGACAAAACCTTGGAAATTCACTTTGGCACCACAAACACATCCCAGATCCACCAAAAAGTTGGGTAAAAAGTGTGGAAACCAGACTGACAAGGGTCCACGGATGTTTCCAAAACAGCCAGAGACGAACTCCAGAACCACTGAAACTTAACGGAACATTGGGAAACCTTGATAGTTCTTAGGTACATCCCAAATCCACTAAAGTTGGCCCTAGAGTCAAAAATGTAAATCAAACCGACAGGGGTCCACGGATGTTCAAAACAGCCAAAGAGGGACGGATCCACGGAGGGGCCGGGCTCTGGAGACCGGGTCGTTGGGGCTCCACGGATGTCAAAACGGCCAAAGAGGGATGGAGTCCTAGAAACGGCCACAAAGGGGCTGGGCTCTGAGGCTGGGCCGCCAAGGCTCCACGGATGTTCCAAAATAGCCAAAGGGGATGAAGCTCTGAACTTAACAAAATGTTGATGAAACTTTTGGCAGTTCATTTAGGCACCTCAAACACATCCCAGATCCACCAAAAGTTGGCCCCAAAGTCAAAATGTGGAAACCGAACGGTAGGAGTCCACAAATGTTTCTAAAACAGCCAAAGAGGAAGGGAATTCTAGAGGGAAAGTTTTAAACCATCAAAACTTACGGAACATTGATGAAACTTTGGCAGTTCACTTAGGGACCCCAAATACATCCCAAATCCACCAAAAAGTTGGCCCTAAAGTCAAAAATGTGGAAACCGGAAGCAGGGGTCCACGGATGTTTCCAAAATAGCCAAAGAGGAAGGGAAGTCCAGAGGGAAAGTTCTGAAACCACTGAAACTTTACGAAACATTGACGAAACTTTGGTAGTTCACTTAGGGCCCCTAACACATCCCAAATCCACCAAAAAGTTGGCCCCAAAGTCAAAAATGTGGAAACCGGACCGGCAGGGGTCCACGGATGTTTCCAAAACAACCAAAGAGGAAGGGAATTCTGGAGGAAAAGTTTTGAAACCACCGAAACTTTACAAAACATTGACGAAACTTTGGCAGTTCACTTAGGGACCCCAAACACATCCTAAATCCACCAAAAGGTTGGCCCAAAGTCAAAAATGTGGAAAAAAGTGAATCGAGCGATCAAGGACCAAATTAGCAAAAACAAGAAAATGGGAAAAAAAGGGATGGGGGACTTCATTTCTCCGCAGATTTGAATACCCTAAGTAGGTGAATTTGGTAAGGGGAATTTGATCGTTTGAAGGAACATGACCAATTTGGGCTTGGAAAATGGGGCACGCAAAACAAGACAAGAGCAAAGCAGCCTACTGGGAGCAAAAAAAAAGGGGGGGTCCCTGCTTATGGCGAGGCGTGTGTGCAAAACATTCACAACAAGGAATAAGTTGAATGAACAAGGTGAAGTAGTTTGGAATAAAGCAAGACTAGTATGTAAAGGGTATTCACAAATGGAAGGTATTGATTTTGAAGAAACTTTTTCCCATGTTGCTAGAATTGAAGTTGTAAGATTATTTTTTGCTTATGCTACATATAAGAACTATGAAGTCTATCAAATGGATGTGAAGTCAGCTTTTCTGAATGGTGAGCTAGAAAAAGAGGTATATGTTGAACAATCAGATGGATTTCAACTGACTGACAAGGAAGACATGGTTTGTCAATTGAAGAAAGCTCTATATGGACTCAAGCAAGCCCCCAGAGCTTGGTATGCTAGACTAGATAAGTACTTATTGAAGCTTGGATTCAATAAAGGTACTACTAACAACAACTTGTATTTCAAATTGGATCATGACAAAGAGTTGATTATTGAGTTCTTTATTGATGACATCATTTTTGGAGGAGATGATAATCTATGTATGAAGTTTGCTGATGAAATGAAGAGTGAATTTGAAATGAGTATGATTGGAGAGATGAAGTTATTTCTGGGATTACAAATTACTTAGTTAGAAAATGGATTTTTCATATCTCAGTCTAAATATGTGAAAGAGTTGTTGAAGAAGTTTGGCATGGAAGACTCAAAGCCTGTTGGTACTCCCATGGTAACTGAATGCAAGTTAACATAGAATGATGATTCTCCTAAGGAAAATCAAATAAGATACAGGTCAATGATTGGTGGATTGCTCTATTTAACTCATACCAGACCAAACATTATGAATTCTATATGTATGGTTGGTAGATTCCAGGCTGATCCAAATGAGTCTCATGTGACTGTTGTAAAGATAATCTTCAAATATCTAAAAGGAATAGTTGATTTTGGGCTTTGGTACCCTAAGGATGATGATATTACTTTGAGTGCATATACTAATGCGGATTGGGCAGGAGATGTAGATGGCAGTAAAAGTACTAGTGGTGGTGATTTCTTCCTAGGGAAGTAGCCGGTGTCTTGGATGAGTTAAAAGGAGAATTCCATTTCTCTATCTACTACTGAGGCAGAGTATGTTGCTGTTGTAAATAATTGTACTCAAGTGATGTGGATGAAACAAATGCTAAAAGATATCAGAATAGTATATGATGAGCCTATTGCCATATACAGTGACAACTCAAGTGTAATTAACATATTGAAGAATATGGTACTACACTCAAATACCAAGCATATATCAATCAAGTTTCACTTCTTAAGGGAAAGTGAGTGAGAAAGGAGTCAGACTAGAATATGTGCCTACCAAAGAAAAATTTGTATACATTTTCACCAAACCGTTGTCGAAGGATACCTTTGAGTATCTCAGAGGAATGCTAGGGGTGATTACCCCTCCTAATATGAACTAAAGATGCATTTTCTTGCATCAATCTATATGCTTCATAGTTGTATTTTGATCCGGATTGATGTTTTCATGGCTCCTACTCAGGGGGAGTAGTCAGATGTGCAGATATGTGGTTCAGATCTTGTATGTGGGAAGATAATGTTTATCTTTTCCATTGATTTCAAAGGGGGAGAAGAATCATGTGAAAAATTATTGCTTATCTTGGGAGAAGAGCCTTGTGGGGTGAAGATCTTGTAGAAGAGGTTAAGAAGAGTCAAAATCTAAGGGGGATTAAGTGTTGATTGAGAGTTGTGTTGATGGTGTTTTTCACATCATGTGTTTCCATCAATGCCAAAGGGGGGTATTGTTGGATTTTGTGGTTGTGTTGTTGATATGTGGTTTTCATTGATGTCAACACTATTATCACTATTGTATTGAAGGTTTTATACATCAAGGATATTGAGAAGATTGTTAAAGAAAATGTTGCAGGTTGCTAATGGAACAGTGAAGTTCATGAAGGTGTCTTACTTAGTACCTTGATGATCAGTTGTTTTGGACTAAAGGGTTTATTTTTGATAATATCTAGTTCATCTACCAGAAGTTTTAGAGGTTTGCATGAAGATTTGATCGTGTTATGGAAATTTGTGTGATGACAGTATTTATGTGGTTTATGATAGTGCTTGTGATTAAAGTTTATGTGATTTTGGTATTTTTTATTGATGTGGATGATTCACTATTAGTTCTTATTTCTTGTGGATGCTTCTAGATCATTCTTTATCCTTGTTGTATGTCTGCGTTGATTGGTGTGCTTGTGGTCGAAGAATTTTTCTTGATGTGTTCGGTTTTTCATGTTCTTGGCCGACATGATGGTTGTAACATGTTGTGGATCCTTGGAGACTTAAATTTGAATGTTTGGCATGCTCAAGGATTTTTTTTGGGGTCACATTATAATATTAGCCGACAATGTAGGATTCGCATTAAAAATTTATTTGTAAATTTGGCTAGACATTGTAAACTTGTTTTATACTTTTGGCCAACGAAGTTGTTGATGTAAATCCAAGTTGCAGATATATAAGAGTGGTTTTTTGTGTGAATTTAGTGTGTTTGTGAAGTGAGGAAGAGCCAAAGAAAGTGCAAGTATGTGAATAAGTGATCTATTCATTCGATTGCATAGTAGAGTGTGAAGAAAGTGTGAAGAAGTATTTTTGTGCTTAACTGGAATTGTAATCAAGCTTTTGTAGAAGCTATTTTCTTAGTTCATACCCTACGCATCTAATCTGAATTGTTGTGTATTCTTAGGCAGTGAGCCCTCTTGTATTTGAGTAGTGAGCTCAAGGAAGTGTGCCTGAATGCATGTGCACTCCCATTATTTTTCATTATACTTTTAACAAGGTATAATATTGTGGACTAACATCCACCATGGTTTTTCCCTTAATAGATTTTCCACATAAAAATCTTGGTGTTATTTGTACTCTTGATGTGTTGATTGTTTATGGTTTATTGTTCTTTCATCAGATCTGAGATAAAATTAAGTTTGAAAATTTTTAAGTATTATGTGGCAACTGATTCACCCCCCCTCTCAATTGTCTATCCTTGTTTTTCCAACAAATAATGATCATATGGCTGACAGTAACAATGATAGCAAGGGCAATTACCACCAATGTAATGTTGATGATAACAACCTGAAAGACTCCATCAAGCAAGCAGTGAAGACACCCATGTTCAAATCAGGTGTAAGTAGAACCTAACAACTAGCATGCATATTAATAATATTAGAAATCAAGTCACTATTTGGTTGGTCAAACAAAGGATTCACTACCCTACTAAAGTGAGTTGAGATATATGTTTACTTTGAATTGTCAATTGGTGTACACAATTCGTAAACATTCTTCGACTTCGTTTATATTTCTTTAAGGGGATTTTAAAACCATATATTGTATATAAACAGTCCTAGTATAGATTGACATATCAAACATGTTCATCATAAGTCAAACATTCAATTGATTTAATCTTTGGTAATCTTACAAGGCACTAAAAACTAAAATATTCCTTGAAGAGAATGTATTTCCATCAACTTGCATAGAGGTGTGTTTGTTGGTTGAGTTGGGGATTGAATATAAGAAAATTCATTCATGTAAAAATGATTGCATTTTATACAAATATGAATATCAGACCAAGGTGGAATGCCATGTATGCAAAGAGAATAGATATTGTACAGATGTACAAGGTCCTATAGTTCCAAAGAAATTTTTACGTCACATTCCAATTATACCTAGACTTCGATGAATGTTTCGTTGCAAGTCACTTGCACAATTGATGGACTGGCATGCAAAGAATAGGAGTAAAGATGAATTCATGTGAATTTTGGCTAACTCCAAAGCAATGAAACACATAGAGGAAAAATGGCCAAGAAAATTCAAAGATGAACCTCGTAGTATCAAGTTTGGTCTTGCAATTGATGGAGTGTTCCCATTCTCTTTCCTGAACTCAAATTATAGTGTTTGGCCAGTTGGATTGATAGTATACAATATTCCCCCATGGATGAGTGTTAGAAAGGAGCACCTTATGTTGACTCTCATTGTTCTAGGAAAACATCAAGTTAAAAATTTATCTTGCACCTTTTATTGATGAGATTCAACTACTATGGAAAGGCATAAGAATGTATGAAATATCACGCCCTCCATCAAATAGGTCCTTCATGTTGTATGGTGTGCTATGTTGGACTATTCATGATTTCCCAAGACTTGGCTTTTGTTCTAGTAAAATAAAATATTTACGTATTTACACTCATAATTTATTTTCATCCCAACTTTCATACTTAGTTTTATACTATTATTTTGATGTTATTAACATTACTTGTTGAATTGCATGGATTCAAACAAATGGGATATTTTCATGTCCAAGATGTGAAAAACAATTTCAAGGGTGGTATTCTAAAGATCTACATAAATTTATTTATGCAAAAAATAGAGTTTTTCTACCACTAGATCATAGGTTTAGAAATTGCCAGAAGAATAAATTTGATGGAAAAGTTGAAAATAGAAGCCCTCTCATGATTATGGGTCCAGGTGATTTGCTTAAGAAGTATGAAGATGTTGAATTGAAAGCTTGGGAGGATTTTTTTGATCGAGGCGATTTAATTGAAGAACCATAACAAGTTGCAGTTGATATGCTAGAACGAATGAAAAGGAGATCCATATTTTATGAGCTCCCTTACTGGAAGGATCTATTAATATCTCACCTATTAGATCCTATGCACATCTTCAAAAATGTCCCAGATTCTATATTTTGATATATATGAGGTAAAGAGAAGGACACCTTGTCTTTGAGGAGAGATATTTCTCTTTCACATACCAAATTTGATAGAAAACATTTGTGGCCAAGTAGGGAAAATGAAATATATGCAGAAGCTCCATGGATTTTGAAAAAAAAAGAGCTAGACCAATTAAAAAATTCCATTCATTCAATAAGGACACCTACTGGCTATGGGTCTGATGGAACCCTCAAAAAAAAAAATCCTTGTTCCATGTTAAAACCCTTATCACATTTGGATATAGGGTTGATATCTACAAAAGCTTATATTATTCTATTGGGTTGTTGACTCCCTATTACCCATTGCTATTTATTTTAATGTATCTCTACTCATTCATTGTCACTTAATAACCAGCCCTTTCTAGCCTAGATTCAGACATTTCTATTTTATAAAATTGGGTAAGGATCCTTGAGCCCTTACGCTCTTTATATATTTTATAACTTAGAGTTTTTTGAGTTAATTATTTTCCTAGGGAGTCCCCTTCATAAGAACAACTTATGATCACGTGCCTAAAACTTTCACTTAAGCCCCGATGGCCCTTGTAACTATATTGCTCATCGTTGATTTACTCATAGGTTTACACCTTGAATTAGCAATGAGAAACAGCGCTTTCCTTTGATATTGCTCATCACTAATGGAATTCGATCACTCAAATTTGTAATAGAGATGAGCGATGTTCTTAACCTTATGCTCTTATCACTCATTGTGAATGGCCATTAAAAATAAAATTTGTAGTAGTGATAAGCAATATGTTGTTACACCGTGTGATCGCAGATATGTTGTGAAAATTAGTTCTCACATTAGTGATGTGCGATGAACCCTATAAATAATGTAAACCATTCATCACTAATTTCTTGCATAATATATGAGGAGAATTAGCGATGAACGGAGGCCTTATTTCTCATCGTGGATTTATCTCAAAACTTAAGTTCTAAATTAGCGATAAGTGATGGGTGCCTTCTAAAAGTGTTTTTCTTTCACTAATTTGATATGATATTATGGATGATGTATTTGGCACTATTTATTCTATGCAGGTGCACGTGACCAAGATCTGGTGTTTCCATAATGTCTCTCATCGCCAATGGGATCCTAGGCATGAAGTTTGAATATGTGATGCACAATGAAGGAACAGATGTGACCAGAAGTTAGGCCATAGAATCAAGGGCTAAAGGCCATCACAAGTATGTTTTCATCATTGATAGAGTCGAGTGATGATAAAGTAAATCAGCGATAGGTGATAACCATTAATGGAAGGAGCAATGTGGCAGTATCCCTGGGATCTCGTGCAAAGCAAAAAGGGGATCAGCAAAATAACTAGAGGACTATTGATAAAGCTTTAAAGTAGGACAATCCAATGAACAAGAAGTCATCGCATAAGTAATTTCATTGCTAATGAGCACCTAAAGATTAGGGAAAGATCAGTGATGAAGAGATAAAGTGTATAAAGAAAGTTTCCCTCTAAGAAAAATTTTCTTGTGTACTTCGCTAATATTAATGAAAGCATAGATTAGGTTGGTGATACATGTTGATTGATAGATCACAACACTTGAGCTAGCATTGTTGTTTTCCATGGATGAAGTTTTAAGTGCTTTAAAAGCAACGGCTTAGATTCAATCTTGAGCTATAAGTTATAAACTTGCTCGCACAAGTAGATTTCAAGTCATTAATCTTGCATGCTTCAAATTTCTTATTTAATGCAAATTACTTGAGTGATTTTCCATGTCATAATTCATTTTGCAATGAATGAGGGTTGAAGGCTGATAAAGAAGTGTGTGGGAATTGAATTATCCTAAGAAGTGTGTAGACATTCTAGGTGAGTAGGTATGTCATGATGATTCAAAAATATAAGGGGTTGTGTTTGTTTGAGTGCCTAAGGAAGGTCTTGAGAATAAAGTTGGAATGCATGGAGCTCCTAATATGCCAAAAAGAAGAGTAGTATTAGGGAAATTCAAGGAGTATAGTACCAAGGAAAATTACCATCCAAAAGAGCAGATAGTTTCAGAAGAATTAGTCAAACACGGAGAGAAGAGGATGGTAAAATATGAAAAAAGGGCATGGATGGAAAGTGAACATTATAAGACCTATCCAAAGGAATGAAAATCTCCTTGTGAGGTTCTTAATAACCTTTAAAACAATGAGGGTGACACTGAATTAGAGGGTGATTATTATCCCCTCTCCCTGGTACTATCGAGGAATCCTGATAAAGAGGTGGTGACAGTTTCTCCAATCCCACCACAAGTAAAATGTGGGTGAATATCCTCTGAGGTTGATGACTCAGAGTGATGATTGCACCCTATTTTTGTTTTTGATGATACCATGCCCTTTATGTTAGGATTTTCCTATTCACCATTCATGTGATTTCTTGTTTCATGTGTTGAGGTGGAGAGTTTTTGGGCTGGTATGTAGGAGAAGTGCCAGACTAGTTAACCTTGGCGGTGTGTATGTCATTTACAGGCAATATACGAGTTTGTGTTGGAGCTGCTATTGGAGAATCTTCTTTGGTCAACAAGGATGACGATTCAACACAGTTATAACAAACTCTACTTTTCAAGGATTTGGTGTGTCTTCATTCAAGGAATGTGGAATGCGGTCTTTTACTCTTCTATTTTCCTCAAATAATTACATGTAACAAACTAAGAATATCTCGAATTTTGGTACAAATGAAATGAAATATAAATGTAATTAAGCTTGATGCTTGTTGTTCCCTTATCCTATAAAAGGTATTTCAGGGCTTATTACAAATGTCAAATTCTAAAGTCTTAATAGAGTTCTAGGAAAAAGATAAGTTCTAAAAGGGCATTTAGAATAGAATTCTTAAGTAGGCCAGTAGTTTGTCTTGGAAAAGGAGTCATGTATGTAATGATCTTAAATGAGTTTTATAGAAATTACTGATATCAAAATAAATATCATTCAAGAAATTTATACTCTCCTATGTATGTTCATTATGGAGTTATGAATCAGAAATACCAAAGGTTTTATCATCTGTCTTCAAATATTTCATTTGAATGTGTTACTCTATTTTCAACATTAATTCAAGAAATTAATTAAAATGCTTGAATAAGGTTATAAAATTTGTAAGGAATGGCTTAGGATTACTAAGAAGTGAATGTTTCTTGCACAGTAATTTTTCTTAATGCAAAGCACTATGAAAATAGTTTGTTTCTCCCTTAAAAGAGTAATTTGTAAATTATTGATCCTCTTGTGTACTTGACTCTGTTGCTCCAATTGATTAGACATTGATCGTTCTATAAGAAAATATTGCATAAGATGAACAAATAGTGTTCCTGGATCTAGACTTATGAGAAGAACAATACTCACAATAGAAAATATTTCCAAAGGTAGTAGAAGTGGAATTAATCTTAATTCCTAGCAAATAGCTAGTCCTTCATTTGAAAGTTTTTCAAATTTTCAATAAAAATGATTCCATCTGCCACAGAAAGGAATTAACCTATGCATAAATGTGTTAACTAATTGATTATATTGCACGAAAATGCAATTAGGATTACCCTCCTAGGTTTCATAGAGCTTGAAGTGAAGGATTATGGACTTTAAAATCCTATGCTCATTGTGTTGGTCATTAACCTAATAGTTCATCATAGGAGTTGGCTACTTCTTAGAGGATTGTTCGGTTCTGCTAGAAAAATTACCAATAGAAATGGCAACTTTGTTGGGGATGTACTACAAATCCCTAGTTGTAGACTATCAGAGTCAGGAATTTGGTGGATCTAAACATCTACTTCAAATACTGAGGAATTACTAAACTTGGAAATGTTCCTATTGAGCAATTTTGAAAAGATATATGTGTGACTCTAGTGTGGGAGAAAATACAGAAGGAAATTCATCTTTTAAGGAGCTTCATACTGCTTGAAGATCATTCCTCTGAAAATAGTTGGCAACTCTATTAAAGAACTTGATGAAGATGTGAAGAACGTTCATATTTCCAAGTGTTTCTAGTCAAGGAGAAGAACTCTTTATTGCAAAAAATCCAGGTATTCTCCAGTTTTTTGTTTTCAAGAAAGACAAATTTGTATATGAAAACCATAGTTATAAATCTTGTAAAAATTTGATCCCCTATTATGTGAATTAGCACTAAAGAAGGGAAATATTAGTAGGTTTGCATACTTCCTTATTACTAAAAGACATATTTCTTTATGAAGTTATGTATGCAATGAATTCATTTAGAAGATCTTAGGCAAGTTAAGATAGAAATTTGTATTATAAAAGCTTAAGGTTGGGTTGTAAAAGAAGTTTGAAATACCCAGTGTAACTAAAAAACTAATAGAAAAGGGCCTGTAAAGGTTTAAGAAAATGTATCATCAACCTATGCATCCTTGTGTGGACCCAAATATAACAATGCATAGTGCTCAAGCCTTCTCATGTAATAAAAGAATTTTTAGCATCAAAAGGTATATGGCCATAAATTTTGATGGAATTTCTAGTTACCCAAATATTTTTCCATCTGAAATCATAAATGAGCTACCAAAGTTTAATGTTACAAAGAGTGAGTCAGCAAGTAAGCATTTGTAAGAATTTAGTAATTTAATGGATGAATATGAGATAGATCATGAGGACATGATCATGAGGTTATTTTTCCAATCCCTAAAGGGAGATTCAATAGATTGGTTCTCTAATTTACTGGCATGCTCGGTCTACTCTTGGGAGGAGTTCAAAGTAGTGTTCATGGAGAAGTTCAATGAAAGAATTAATGTTGGCTATTTTCTCAATAAATTTATGAACATTGAGAGAGAAGATGATGAGTTAGTCCCAACATTTAACCGAAGATTTTATAAAACAATAAGAGATATTCCTGATGTTTTGGATCTAAGTGATGTAGTATGTTTGGTTGTTTATTTGGGAGCTTTTGATAAAAAAAATGAGCTATTTGCTGAGAGATAAAGATCCCAAAACCTTAAATCAGGCCTATGGGATAGCCATGAATATTAAAAACAACTTGAAATATGGGATGCAAAGGAATCATTGGGATACACATTTTTACTGCCATAAAATGCCTAATATTTATGAATGGTGTAAACCATAAATCAAAAATGAATGTAAAAAAATTTGTACCCCTAGTGTTTCAGCTTGCATAAAATTTTGCGATACTGATCTCATAAAGTCTCAAACACATCATCAAGAAACTATCAGGTCTTCAAATTACAATGATAATAATTTTACTACTTTGCATGAATCGAGTAATGAAATATCGGATGATGAGGAAGATAGTAGAGCAAACACTGAAAATATATACTTCAATGAGGCAAATGAAGGGTGTGGTTCTAGTTCTACTGAATATTCCACTACCTATGCTCCTATGGATGACATAAGATTGAGCATTCAATCCAAAAAATTTGAACACAGTTGCAATTTTGATGAGTCCTCTTGCTATAGTAATGATAATGGCATTAAGTATGCTCAAATCTCTATTGAATGTGATTATCCTCATGAAGAAGAGATAGATTAATTTGTCGCAGATGATAAATGTGTTGATAATGTTGTAAGTGCATTAGAAAATGTGCCTGTTTTCTCTTCTAATGATTACAATGATTTTGGATGTTGTAATGACTTGGAGGAATTAGACATCCATGTTGAGAAAATTGAGGCTCTTATGTCAGAAATAAGTGTAATGTAAAATCCATTGTATGATGAGCCTCCATCTTCACCAGAGATGAGAAATAATGATCCTTATTGGTGCAGATATAATCCACTCTTTGCTGAGGATTCTGATGATGCATCTAATACAGGGTCAAAATATGGTCTTGAGCATACAAAGAAACGCATTGATGTGCTCCCTAAGGGAATCATTTATGAACATACTACCTTTGATACAAGTGTTGAAGATAAAGTTGAGTATCAAGGTGTCAATCACTTGGGGGAGTATGAATGTTTTCAGTTTCTAGTTCAGTGGGGTGGCATTTTGATGAAGCATGACAATGGGATGAATAACGAGAAATATTATTTTCAATATGAATATAACACATATGTGTCATGTGATGATGAAAATATGCATTTTATGCCTAACTCTACACTATAGGATGATGAAAGTTACACTAGCATTTTTATACTCAAAAAGGCCATGAGAAACAAAGATAACAAAGATTATAATTAGACAAACTCTCACTTGTTAAAAAGAGGCCTAACATTTGTTCTTGTAGGATTTAAATTGCTCTTACTTCAGTGGTACAATAAGGACAAATGTGAATGGAAAAACATTAGCTCCTTTAGAAGGTTGGTTTTTGACAAAGTCAGGAGCATATTTAGCATTTTTGTGGCTTAGTGCCACCAATCAGGAGGGAAAAATCTGGTTGAATTGAGGAATGCATAACACAGTTTGCATCTTTGAAATTTTTGTGTTGTTTGGGTGGAGATTGGATCTCCCTTTTTAGGTCTTCTTTTCTTGTGTAAATTTTGTACATATGTTGTTTCTTTTATTTTGTTTTTGTGCCTGGTCTGCTTCACCTAAAATTTTGAGATCTCAACATGCCTACAAGAGGCATGTGTCCCCAGTCAGAGCCACTGATGGAACCCTCAAAAACAATTCCTTGTTCCATGTTAAAACCCTTATTACATTTGGATTTAGGATTTCTATCTGTAAAAGCTTATATTATTCTATTGGTTCATTGACTCCCTATTACCCGTTGCCAATTATTTTAATGTATCTTTAGTCATTCATTATCAACTGGTAACCGGCCCTTTCTAGCCTAGGTTTGGACCTTTTTATTTTATAAAATTGGGTAAGGATCTTTGAGCCCTCATGCTCTTTATATATTTTATAACTTAGAGGTTTTCGAGTTAATTATTGTCCTAGGGAGTCCTCTTCATAAGAAAAACTTATGAGCACGTGCCTAAAACTTTCACTTAAGTCCCAATGGCCCTTGTAACTATATCGCTCATCGCTGATTTATTCATAGGTTTACACCTTGAATTAGCGATGAGTGATGAGCGGTCATTTCCTTTGATATTGCTCATTGCTAATGGCATTCAATTCCTCAAATTTGTAATAGCAATGAGCGATGTTCTTAGCCTTATGCTCTTATTGCTCATCGTGAATGGCCATTGAAAAGAAATTTTGTAATAGCGATAAGCAATATGTTGTTGCACCATGTGATCACAGGTATGTTGTGAAAAGTAGTTCTCACATTAGTGATGTACAATGAACCCTATAAAAAATGAAAACCGTTCATCACTAATTACTTGCACAATATATGAGGAGAATCAGCGATGAATGGAGACCTTATCGCTCATCGTGGATTTCTCTTAGAACTTAAGTTCTAAATTAGTGATAAGTGATGGGTTCCTTCTAAAAGGGTTTTTCTTTTTCCAATTTGATATGATCTTATGGACAATGTCTTTGGTACCATTTTTTCTATGCAGGTGCATGTGTCCAAGATCTGTGTTTCCACAATGTTTCTCATTACCAATGTGATCCTAGGCATGAAGTTTGAATTGGCAATGCACAATGAAGGAACAGATGTGACCAGAATTCAAGCCATAGAATCAAGGGATCAAGGCCATCACAGGGATGTTTTCATCATTGATAGAGCTGAGTGATGATAAAGTAAATCAGTGATAGGTGATAACCATTAATGGAAGGAGCAATGTGGAAGCATCCTGGGGATCTCACGCAAAGCAAAAAGGGGATCAACAAAAGAAATTGAGGACTGTTGATAAAGCTTTAAAGAAGGACAATCCAATGAATAGGAATTCATTGCTAATGAGCACCTTAGGATTAGGGAAAGATCAGTGATGAAGCGATGAAGTGTATAAAGAAGGTTTCCCTTTAAGAAAACTTGTCTTGTGTACTTCACCGATATCAATGAAAGCATGGATTAGGTTGGCGATACATGCTGATTGATAGATTGCAACACTTGAACTGGCATTATTGTTTCCCATGGATGAAGTTTTAATTTCTTTAAAAGCAATGGCTTAGATTCAATCTTGAGTTGTAATTCATCAACTTTCTCACACAAGGAGATTTCAAGCCATTAATCTTGCATGCTTCAAATTTCTTATTTAATGTAGATTACTTGAGTGATTTTTCATGTCATAATTCATTTTGTAATGAATGAGGGTCGAAGGCTGATAAAGAAGTGTGCGGGAATTGAATTCCCCTGAGAAGTGTGTAAAAATTCTAGGAAAGTAGGTATGTCATGATTGTTGTGCCCTCAGCACACACGCCTCGTTTGGAATGGGTACCCTCTTTTTCTTTCGCCTTGTCAGGTCATTTTTATCATCGCCTCATTTTTGTACCCTATTTTAGTGTCCTATGCGGTCAACGTACCTCTATAGTCTCATCTTGAGTTGACTGTGTTTTTCCCCCTTCATTTTTGTCAAGTCCTGGTGCCTTACGGAGTCTCCTTGGCAGTTTTCCTCTACTGGAGGCCTTCACGCCCTCCGGACCCGCCCCACCAGGTTTCCCTAGCCAGGTTTCCCCATTGTGTCCATTGTTCCAAATGATGGAAGGCTTCTGCCTTCCCGGGCCCTGAGACCCGGCTCCTTGTTTTCTGTCTGGAGAAACTTGCAAAAAAATTCTCGGCTACTTCTGAACCCTCAGGGCCCAACCCTCCAGACTTTCGCGTCCAGAACTCTATGCGGTCTTCGTCATTCTCGACAGCAAATCATTGATGGAACTCCACCATGCGGGCCCTGAGTTTCTCTTCATCGTTGGTGATTTCTAAACTAAATTTCCAAAATGGTAAACCTGCGACGGAACTCTGTCCTCAGGGTCCCAAGATCCCCTTGGCCATCGAAACGCAAAATGAATTTTGGACGACCGCCTTCTCACATCTTTCCGGCCCTCAGACCCTGGACCTCCCACCGTCGTCCACTAATTCAAATCCACCAACCAGATGGTTTGTCGTACTTGCATTTAATGAAGCTATTAATGGCGGTGGGAGTATAAATATCTTGCCCAACCTATCATTTTAACTTGTAAGGATTGTAGAGAGAGATCAAAGAGCTTTCCAGAGGAGTCCACCGTCTTCATCGATTGTCGCCTTCATGCCCATCGCCTTCATTTTCCAACCTTTAGCAAATTTCATGCCTTGCCTCATCGGGTTTCTAAGGTAGGCGTGTCGTTTTCCCTCTTGAGAGTTTTTTCATGATTTTAAAGCCTAAAACAATGAACAACATTGGTAAAAAACACATTTAATTGATAATGTTTAATAAAACGCATGAAACCCATGTTCTGGAACCTTCAAAAAACATCTAAAACACCCTCAAAATCGATCTAGAACTTAGCTCATGCGTGGCTATTCTTCGCCCAGGAGCATTTGTGTCATCCGGGCCCAGGCCTCTCCATCGCCGAAAAACTTATAAAATTCAGCATCTTTTGAAACAGCTGCTCCTTCTCCCAAGCCCGTGCCCCTGGACTTCCATGCCCGGGATTCCACCAAGCTCCCGCTGTTCCTGAACAGTGAAGGGATGTCATCCTCACGAGCCCTGAAGCCCACCTTGCAACTCGCTGACCGGTGCGGAACTCGAGCCTTCCGCTCGTCATAAACCCAGGCCCCAGTCCATAGACTTTCATGGGGTCTGCGTCATTCCAAATAGTGAATCTATGATGACTTCGCACCTCCTGGGTCCCGACCAGCCTTTTTCTGCAAGAGTTCCAAATTGTCAAACCTTAACATCCTCACCCTTGCCAAGCCCCACCCTCTGAAACTTTGTTCAGACTCCGTCATTCTCGACAGCAAATCACTGACAGAACTCCACCCTTCGAGCCCCGAGTTCCTCTTCGTTACCGGTGGTTTTTGAACTAAAATTCCAAAATGGTGAAACTTCGACGGAACTCTGCCCTTCGAGCCCCGAGATCCCCTCGATCGTCTGTATGCAAAATGAAGTTCAAACGGCCACCACCTTGCTCCTTTTTGGCTTCTAGGCTTTTCCTTCCTGCTCACTGTAGAGACTTAATGAAGAAAATAAAACACCCAACTTTAGTGTCAAGTCCGGTCCATTGGGCCGCCCCCTCCAGACTTTCATCTGATGATCATTGTTCTGAATAGAAAAAGCATGACAGCTTCCTAGCTCCTCAAGCCCGAGAGCTTTTAAAATTGAAGAAATATCGGCTACCCTTGGACCCACCGGGTTATGGACCCTGGAGTTCCATCCCTGAAACTCTGTTTCTGCCCGACCGTTTCAAACAGCCAACCCTGAACGGCCTCCCAGCCCTGTACCTCTGGATGCTCCCTAATCGATCCAAATGACCTCAATTTCAAAATTGATCTCGACCTACGTGCTCAAATTCAACCCTCTTCAATACGAACCTTTTTAACCACCAAAATTCAGTCGAGAGAGATCTCCCGGGTCACTCTACCCCGTTCATCCTTTCAAAACAGCATTCCTGTCAGGGAAGTCCAGGCCTCCAAGCCCAGATTGTACAAAAGGCCCTCAATTGAAGGAATAATGACATTTGTAAGTAAAAGTAGGATTTTATAAATGATAAATTGTCAAGACTTGATTTCATCCATGGGGTTTTCACTAGCATTAAAGCTTTCATGATCGGTTGCATTGACTATCTCTTTGCTCGCAGGATATATGGAATCAGGTGTAGGACCCTCGGGGGTGATTGTGGAAAAAGACAAAGGAAAGAAATTGGGCAAGACTCCTCATGGAAAAGAGGACAAAGACCAAATGAGTACCAATTTCAAGGTGAACCTTTTCACTCAAAGGTTGCCACAGATTGGAAAGAAATCACATATACCAATATCGGCCACGTCGATATTGATGAATTTAAGAAAAGGGTCAGAGTCAACCTGACAACCAAAAATGCAAGGTTGATCAAGCAAAGTGGAATTGCAAAAGCTACAGGCTTCCCTCCATCCCTCGTGGCCCCTAAGTTGGTCATGGCTTGCCGACAGGCATATCAACCCGATACAAGGACAATTGTTGACCGAGATGGTAACATTCTTGCTGACATGTCAACTAAGGGAATCATAAAGAACTTCCACATTCCCACCTTCCTTGAGATGGAGATGCCTACCATAGATGAATGCAAAGCAGCATGGGATGAAAACCCGACGGGCTACAAGAAATTGATAAATCATCATTGGCTCAAAGAGAAACGGGGTAGCGCTGCAAAGGTTCCTCAGGAACTCTTTTGTGGTGACTTCCATGAGGATTACCATGATTTAGTCACTATGTTGAACAAGGTGATGGGCCTACCTACTGCTGTCTTCTTTCAGGAGTGGATGGTATACTTAATTGAACAGATCCTCCACGGGAATGAGGATGTCACCACAAAATCCTCGTTCTACTGGGGAGGTATAATAAGGGACTGCTTCCATGAGCAGTTCATGAATGTGAAGAAAAGTTTCAAGTTCTACATGACCTCATATCGCGTCTACTCCTTGGCAGACCAGAGACAATACAATGGGTTGTTTATGGCACCCGATGAAGAGCAGGGTCAAAAATTGAAATCCTATTACAGGTACCCCCAGCTCTAGTATCATAATTTCAAGAAAGGAGTATTCCAGGGTAAACGATGCCTTCATTGGCCATATCATTAGGGTGATCGCAGGGGATTTTGAGAGAAGCATCTCTCACAGTGCTCGAGCATTCCTGAAGTAGTATGCCTTCCTTTTTATTCAATATCCAAAGTTCACATACATTCGCGCCCAAGGCTTCACAGAAAGGCCAAATAAGCTACCCTGATACCCCAATGACCAGATCATCCTGTTGGAACTTTCTCAGCAACTCCAACACATATAGTTGGTCCACACCAGCAAACACTTGGTGGGGATCTCCTATCCCTTAACTTTCGGCCAGGGAATGTATAAGTTACATCAGTGCGCTAGGAATTCTAAAAAAGAATTGAGCGATTATCATTTTCACCTACACACCACTTGCCCCTGAATGGACCCATATGGACATGTAAGGAAATCACTAGGGTCAAGGTTCGCCCATCTGCACCACATTGAAGACTTTAGGGCAGATTGTTAGGATGACAAGGAAGTACGTGCAAGACACTACATGCAAATGACTGCATACTTCATAAGAAGGGTGCAACCATTTCCCATACCAGATCAAGTCGAAGAGGATGAAGGCACCATAATGTACCCCAAATACCCTCTAGTCACCAATTTTCAGCTACCAATAATAGACTGGGATGAACAGGAGGTCGATGTCCTCAATATTATAACCAAGCCAATCTTGGCCCATATCAAGGAATGGGTTGATGGAAAAGTGTCCCAATTGAAACAGCAAGGGGTGATCCTAACATATGAAGGGATCAAAAGTGATTTGAGTGCCATGGAAGATGTCACTGCCACAACTTCAACGGGTAGGAAATCCAAGTCTCCTCCAGTCACCAAATCCAAGAAGAGGAAAGAAACAAAAATGGAGCAGTCTTCAAATCCCAAAGTATACACAAGGAAGGATCCCAGAAGCTCACCTTCCAAAAGGCTCAAGAAAATAGGAGGCACGATGGAGCAACCCATAATCCAAGAGGAAGAAGCAAAATGTACAGATCAATTAAAACCTCTTTTGGCTCTCCCTATTTTGGCTGCCCCATCATCCACCTCCCTAGCCATAGTCGCCAAATCCCCACCAGCAGTGGACATCTCAGTCCATCTTTCCCCTTCACCGCCGGTCAAGCCCGTAATCATGATTGACTCTTCCCTCACTGTAACTACCCCTCCTTCCTCCACTTCCATGTCACCCACCACATCACTCCCACTAGATATGGCAATGGAACTAATACCCGCTCCCACTGTGCCTAAGGCCTTCTCGAGACATATGTAGAATCTCCCCTCCGACCTCTCTGAGATCCTTATGGATCCAACTCTTCAATCAACCCTAGCACAGGTCCTTGCTACTGCTAAACCTTTGCAGCCTCCGACAGGACCACTGGCTATGGAAGCCACCATGTTAATCTCTGAGGAATGGGAGAGACAAGAGCAAGAGGCCTCGAAATCATTTAAGGAAGAGGCCGACGAATACCATGAACACCTAGAGTATGAACACCATAAAATTGACAGGGTGGCCTACGAAGAGGAAGGAATAGGCTCTTTAGAGAGTGGAGATGAGGAGGATGCCAGTGGTAGGGTCATCATGCAAACCTTTGACAACGATTTTGAAGAAGAGATGGCTCGGCAGCTAAAGGGTACAGAAGAAGAAGCAGAAAGGTCACCTCTTAGAGAAGAGGGACAGCAACAAGAAGACAAGATAGGAGAAGACATGCCTGAGGGTGAGGCTAAAAATATCAAACACTTCAAAATTGAGTAGCCCAAGGAGCACGTGCACGAGGTTGAGAAAACTGGAGAAAGCTAGGAGAAGGAAATAGAGAAAGAAGCAAGTCCCCAGAAGTAATTACCTACCAAGCCTCCCATCAAGCACCTTGTGTTCATCCAGGACTTCAATGAAGAAGAAGGGGATGCTACTAAGATGGAAGAAAGGGCCCTTGGAGATAAGAAAATAGAGGCCTTAGCCGGGGACGAAGAGGGTGATCGTGAATCACTTAAGGAAAATTCTACTATGCCTGAGTGGCTAGAGAGACAGCTTGAAAAGAAAACCCCCATGCCAAAGGACCCAAGAGCGAGACTGGAGGCTACCTTAGCCCGAGCATAGATCACAACTAGAAAGGAGAAGAAGCCTAAGATCATATCCAGGTCAACGATGGATGCTTCTGGGTCTCGAGCTGTGCAAATAGCAACACCTATGGTGGGTCAGGCTGGTGTAAGTTACAATATCTCCACCATTGACCTAGGGACTGCTACCAGAGAGTAGAAGGTGGGGCATCTTGAGGAGTCAGTGGCTACAGTGGTACACTTGATAAAATAGGACAAGATTTCAAAGGACAAACTCAAGGTACAGGTAGCTTCCTTGACAGACTACATCCAACAACGGTCCTCAGTAGATGACCTACCTACCACATCTGCAGCTCCACCCCGACTGTTGTCCAAAGAACAAATTGACAAGTTGGAAAGAAGAAATAACTTGGACAAGACTATAGAGAGCTGGTTCTAGCAGGTCTTGTACTTCTGGAACATGGGTATTAGCTAGGTTGTTTGAATGGCCAATGAATTCTTGGACCTATAGCAATCTCTGGAGAGCATGAAAAAGCTCTGCACTGACTTCCCTGCAATGTACAACTCCACCTAACCAAAGATTGAGGCCATCCTCTAGTTACCAAAAGCCACATGGGAAAATGAGCTTGTATTCAAAAGGGATGACCACTGGCTAATGGATGTGTGGCGGTGTGATTTTGACAACAAGAAAGAAAGGTTGGAGCAAATAATGAGCAAGGTGGATCCAGACATTGAATGGATCAAGGAAATTAGGGTGGAATGCGCTCGATATCTCAAGCTAATGACTGAGTATGACATGCCCGCAGTGCAGATGGATCTAGAGAAGATAAAATCTTACTTTTAGAATAAGATGGAGGATGGGATGTTTGGTGAAATAACAATTGAGTTCATGAGTTTTGTGGCCCGTGCCTTCGACCAATTATATATGTTTAGATATCAGGGTGTAAATTATGATGAATACTAGAAAAAGCTTGAAGATAATGCAAAAGAATGGAGCTACCAAATGTTGCAGTACGAGATCATTGAGGTAGACAAGCTCCAACCAATCATTCTAAAATTTATGGAGTATACAACTTCGAAGAAGCAAGAGGACAACCCTATTACCAATGAAGAGTCCCCAGAAGAGTAGCTACAGCAAAAGAGCAATCAGCAAAACACAAAATGCTACAATGCCATCACTAGAGGACAAAATAGGGAAGGAGACAAGAATGTAATTTTAAATTGAAATATATTGGGGGTAGGTGAAACCCTATTTTGTAATGAATCTTGGCCACACAATGAGAATTAATCTTGGCATTCATTTAACTTTTTGGGCACTATAAATAGGGGTCTCCTCTCATTTGCAAAGAGAGTTGAGTTGTTGTAAAGACATGTTGCTGAAATTTCTAATGAAAATACATTGACTTGGTGCATTTTTTTATTTCTTCACATGTTTCATGGTTCAATCTCCATTGTTAGATGCTTTAATTAGATTTATGTTCCTGTTCTAGTTAGTTGTATACTTGCTTTAATAGATTTTAGAAATATTGTTCCGTAGTTGTGAAAATTCCTACTGTGTAGATGCCTTCTTAGTCCATACTTTTTGTTGTTTGCTGCTGGTAGATAGCTTTGTAAAGTTAGTCTGGGCTTAAATTTAAAGCTGTTCAAGACTTTTGTCTTTGTTCATGCATGCATATGGTGAATGAAAGGTGAAATATTTGTAGACCTTAGAAGATAGCACAAATTTCATGAGACTGTGAGATTTTTGGTTAAGTGAGATATTGTTTTAAGGAAGCTATCCATTGTAGGAACTCCATAATTACCATTCACAGTTAGTTGTAGATACAAGAACTTTCCATCTTCCCTACCCTTTTTCCCTTTTTTTTAGAAATAGCATGTGCTAAGGTTCATTGCACATTGTAAAGCCAAATTTGAAGAAAACATCAAAGTTTTGGACTACTGTCTGAACCTATGTAGCAAAGTAAAACTCGACCTCCATCTTAGAAACTTTGAATTTGAAGATCTACCTCGCATCCAGCTACATAAGTCTGCCCTGTTATTACCAGAAAAATCACATTAAATCAACTGAAGAGTTCCATGCAAGTCATGACCTGACACCTGAGAGACCTTGGGGAGATTTTCAACAAATTATTGTTGGAGATTTCCTTTCAAGAGAGGTAGTGCACCTATGTACTGCCTGTGCTGAGAAAGTGTGTAAAACACCCATCAATAATGATGATTCAAAAATCTGAGGGGTTGTGTTTGTTTGAGCCTAAGGAAGGTCTTTACAATAAAGTTGGAATGCATCAAGCTCCTAATACACAAAAAAGAAGAGTAGGATTAGGGAAATTCAAAGAGTATAGTACCAAGGAAAATTACCGTCCAAAAGAGAAAATAGTTTTCAAAGAATTAGTCAAACATAGAGAGAAGAGGATGGTAAAATATGAAAAAAGGGCATGGATGGAAAGTGAACATTATAATGCCTATCCAAAGGGATGCAATTCTCCATGTGAGATTCTTAATAACCTTTCAAAAAATGAGGGTGACACTAAATCAGAGGGTGATTATTATCCCCTCTCCCTGGTACTATCGAGGAATCCTAATAAAGAGGTTGTGATAGTTTCTCCAGTCCTACCACGAGTACAATGTGGGAAAATATCCTCTAAGGTTGATGACTCAGAGTGATTTTTGTGCCCTATTTTTTTTGATGATACCATGCCCTTTCTGTTAGGATTGTCCTATTCAGCATTCATGTGATTTCTTGTTTCATGTGCTGAGGTGGAGAGCTTTCGAGTTGGTATGTAGGAGAAGTGCTAGACTAGTTAACCTTGGTGGTGTGTATGTCATTTATAGGTGATATACGAGTTTGTGTTGGAGCTACTAAAAACTCTACTTTTAAAGGAGGTTGTGTGTCTTCATTAAGGGAATGTGGAATGCGATCTTTTACTCTTCCATTTTCCTCAAATGATTGCATGTAACAAACTAAGAATATCTCAAATTTTGGTACAAATGAAATGAAATGTAAATATAATTAATCCCGATGCTTGTTGTTCCCTTATCCTATAAAAGGTATTTCAGGGCTTATTACAAACATCGAATTCTGAAGTCTTAATAGAGTTCTAGGAAAAATATAAGTTCAGAAAGGGCCCACTTATAATAGAATTTTGAAGTAGGCCAGTAGTTTATCTTGGAAAAGGAGTCATGTATGTAACAATCTTAAATGAGTTTTATAGAAATTACTAATATCAAAATAAATATCATTCAAGAAATTTATACTCTCCTATGTATGTTCATTATGGAGTTATGAATGAGAAATACAAAAGGTGTTATCATCTATCTTCAAATATTTCATTTGAATGTGTTACTCTATTTTCAGCTTTAATTCAAGAAATTAATTAAAATGCTCGAATAGGATTATAAAATTTGTAAGGAATGGCTTAGGATTACTAAGAAGTGAATGTTTCTTGCACAGTAAGTTTTCATAAGGCAAAGCAATATGAAAATAGTTTGTTTCTCTCTTAAAAGAGTAATTTGTAAATTATTGATCCTCTTGTGTACTTGACTTTGTTGCTCCAATTGATTAAACACTAGTCATTCTATAAGAAAATATTGCATAAGA
Source organism: Sequoia sempervirens (assembly GCA_007258455.2). Lineage (NCBI taxonomy): Eukaryota > Viridiplantae > Streptophyta > Pinopsida > Cupressales > Cupressaceae > Sequoia > Sequoia sempervirens. The sequence continues at coordinate 361,925,116 of VDFB02000003.1, read as the reverse complement.
TGAACAAATAGTGTTCTTGGATCTAGACTTATGAGAAGAACAATACTCACAATAGAAAATATTTCCAAAGGTAGTAGAAGTAGAATTAATCTTAATTCCTGTCAGATAGCTAGTCCTTCATTTGAAAGTCTGCCAAATTTTCAATAAAAGTGATTTCATTTGCCATAGAAAGGAATTAAATTGGGCATAAATGTGTTAACTAATTGATTATATTGCATGAAAACACAATTAGGATTACCCTCCGAGGTTTCACAAAGCCTAAAGTTAAGGAGTACAGACTTTAAAATCCTACGCTCATTGTGTTGGCCACTACCTTAACAATTCTTCATCATAGGAGTTGGCTACTTCTTAGAGGATTGTTCTGTTCTGGTCGAAAAATCACCAATAGGGTCATCCTTGGCTAAATCTTTTACAGTTGATGGACATATCACAAATTAAAACACATGATTTTCATAATTTAATGAAAGTATTATATATCATCATTTAACATTTACAGGTAACATTGATTAAGTACTAAATATATTTTGATATTTTGTTGTGTGAGAAAAAATTATTAATGACCTTTTCATAAATGTGTTTGATAGCATATCATGCCATTGGAAATTGGGGGGATTCTTGTCTTAAAGATGACTTAAGGAATGATATAAGTCAATTGTCAGCATTTACAAGGTATGTGGCTATATGAAATGTTCAGGTGTGAGAGACATAGAGATATTATATTGCATTTTAATTTATGACTGAAGGTTCATACTAATTTACTATTCTTATATTAGGTGGGTGACCTCCAAGGAGATCCACAAATTTGAAGTGCCAAAGTGGAAGAAGGAAATTGCAGAAATTGTATGTGTATTTGAGAAGGAGCTCCCTACAAGTTTCATGGACCTACAAGTCCATTTACTTATACACCTAGTCGATGACATTGAATTGGTGGGTGTCATATCAACGAGGTGGATTTTTTTCTTTGAGAGGTATATGAAAACTCTTAAAAGATATGTTCGACAAAAGGAACATCCAGAGAGTTGCATGGCTAAAGGGTATGTATTGAATGAAGCATTTTTCTTCCTATGTGAATTCTTTGGTAAGGAATTTGAAGATGGGCCATGCGTCTGGGATTAAGAACAAGCATCTAATATTATTGATAGAGAAAAACCACAATCTAGGGTGTTGAAGTAGAAATTAGTAAGTAAATTCATGATCAGTGTGGTTGTTTTTCTTGTAATCATGCATTTCCTCTATAATTTATTTATCAAATTAATAGCATGACATTTGGAGTTTGAAATAAACATGTTGACATGTAATAGGTGTAGATGAAAGTTCTATACTCAACAAGTTCATTCTATACCACATGGACTTTATGAACAAATGGATTGATCTGTATGATAAAAAGAGAGAAGTGTTAGAAGCAAGGAGACAGTTTAAGAGATCAAACCTAAAGAATAGTCCACTTCCCACTAATCTACTTGGGGAATGGGGAAAATATTGTACACTATAATGGGTTACTGAACAAATTCAATTTCAAATAGAAGATGCAAGTACATATTCAAACATAACAGAAGATGAAATCAACATGTCTAGAGGATGTGAAAGAAAGGTATAGTTTGAATTTTTAAAAATGTTGTTTCCTTATAGTTTTCACACTATTAACTATTTTAATATCTATCATTATATTTGTTTTCACTAAAATAAATGGTCTTTCATAGGTGATGAACTATCCAACAATGTGGGCATATGGTCGACATTATTGTGTAGAAAGTGTAGATGTAAAGAGGCAATCCTTCGATTGTGGCATCATGGTTAACTTCAAGCAATCCAGTCAATCAAGCTCAAAAGATAAGAATATAATTGAAGGGAATCTACAATATGTTGGGAAAATACAAGAAATTATTGAGTTAGATTACCGCTCTTCTAAATGTTGTATTTTTAAGTGTAGATGATATGAAGCATTTGAGAGGACACAAAGACATGATACCCATAGACTTGGATTGTTTTCTATAGATTCCTCATGCTTCCTACCAGAGGATAAGGAGCCTTATGTTCTACCAATTCATTGTGAGCAGGTATTTCTTTAACTCAAACAAGAAGCAGTAGTGATCATTAATCTATTAATTCATAGTTTATTGCGAATATATACATGTGTTTATTAATCAATAAAATTGTTATTACATACTTCTAATATATTTATTTCATTCATGTGTAGGTATTTGTATATGAAGATATTTTGGACCCAAAATGGATGTTTTTCATACATTATGATCCAAGATTAAGGAATGTATTTGACAAAACACTAGTGGATACTAAGCAAAACAATGATGGTGAACAAAATGAGAGAGAGGGATTAGAGAACATTGAAGAAATTGACATCCATGATGATGTTGCAGATGGTTATGTTCAAGCACAAGAAGACAAAAATCCAAAGTTAGATGATGTTATGGAAGACAAAAATATGGATGGTATAGAAAATGATGATCCAAATACATCTGGTAACAATATAGATGGTGTACAATCAAATTTCAATGATGATGAAGATGATGCAGGTCAAGATGAGGATGATTGATAATATTAAATACTTGAAAGAACATATGAACATTGAAAATGATACATTGGATGACATTGTAGCAAACAATAATGTTAATGACCAAGACTTCTAAATTTTTAGAATTATTTGCAATCCATGTTTAAAAAGGATGATTCTTATGGCCCAAACTTTGAAATGCTTTAGTAATATTATTTGTGTCGATACAAATTACCTATTGCAATGTCCTTAAATTGTTCAATCTTTGGTATGAATTGTTGGCAAAAAAAATTATGATTACTTGGATGCTTCTTCCACTCATTTTGTATCAACATATGTCTATGAAGACACAAAAGTTAATAAAATATTACTGAACGTAACTCACAATTATTTAAATAAGCAACTTTGTTAAATTTATTATTTTTAAATAGTTTCCATTTTTATGTTGAACATAATTTTGAACATGTAATTGAAAACATCCACACTAAATGCTTTATTGTATCAGCATAGTCATTCACATAAGCACAGTATTGAGGCTTAATAACTGATATTCATTCAAATATAAGAAGAAATAAGTATGAAAAACATAAGAAAAAATACATAATGATAACACAGTCATGGAGAATCTCTGATAATAAGATGTTCTATTTCATTCATAAGCTCAAAATAATCACACACTAACAGCAAATGTGCCCTAATAAATCTTACGAATTTAAATAACTTGAAGAAACCACTTTGGAGACAGCACAGTAACAGACAAGCATAAAATTTAACACAACAATTAAACACGAAAAATAGATTACCAATTATGAGAAATCTTCTCTATTATGTTGTTTCAAATATATATACATTTGTAGCAGAAGTCTTTGATATGATATGGATGGGTGGAATGTGCAATCTATCTTCTTACTAATGCCTACTATAATAGAAATGAAAAAGGAATATGATATGATGATCCTCTCAAAACTGGCCTTGGTTTCCTATTCATTCAAATATAAGAAGAAATAAGTATGGCAAACATAAGAAAAAATACAAAATGATAACACAGTCATGGATAATCTCTGATAATAAGATGTTTTATTTCATTCATAAGCTTGAAATAACCACATAGTAACAGCAAAGGTGCCCTAATAAATCTTATGAATTTAAATAACTTGAAGAAACCACTTTGGAGACAACACAATAATAGATAAGCATGAAATTTAACACAACAATTGAACACCAAAATAGATTATCAATTATGAGCAATCTTGTCCATTATGTTGTTTCAAATATATATACATTTATAGCAAAAGTATTTGATATGATATGAATGGGTGGAATGTGCATTCTATCTTCTTATTAATGCCTACTATAATGGAAATGAAAATGGAATATGATATGATGATACTCTCAAAATTGGCCTTGGTTTCCTATTTATATAGGAAGCAACAAGCTTCAGGCCTTTTACAAAAATAGACGACCCTTCAAAACTACTTCTTTTACTAACAACTAATTAATTTGCATAATTGAAGAAATAACAAGGATTAAGACACTTTAGACATATGTTTCCTTAAACTGAGCATAGTCTTAGGAAAATTCACTTGCTTTTGAGAGTGTGGTATTTAGTCGTATCAATATTAATTCCAATTCTTCGCCAAATAGTTTCCCAACAAGCTCAAATCCTTGAAACTAATTTTGAAGCATGTGTGAGGGAATTTATTGTTGTAAATTGTAATGATGCCATGATTACCATACTACAATCATCTCTTATTATACCCGCTATGGTATGGTGGTGTTTTCCCTTCCATTCTGATGTTTATCACACTACTGCCTTTCTCAAGACTTTTTGTTGCGGGGTTGCAGTGTACAATGCTCTACCAACTACCACATATGTTGCTCACCCTCCCAGCAGTATAGTGGTGTATGCTTTATCTTCTTGTTGTTTACCGCTTTACCACACTCCTTTGAATTTCCTTATGCAGTATTGTGATGTCCACTTATCTTCCATGCTTACCACTCTATCACCTTGCTCAAGACTTCTAGTTGCGAGGTTGCAGTGTACACCGCTCTACCACATATGTTGCTCACACTCCCTACGGTATAGTAGTGTATGCTTTATCTTCTTGTTGTTTACCACCTTACCACACTCATTTGAATTTCCTTATGCAGGATGGCTTAAATGTAAGTCAATTGAAAAGTATTATGGCCCGGCTATAAGGAGCATTTAAATGATTAACCATATGTGATGACCAACTAACTTAGAACTCGAGGCCGATACAAAGAACAATTTTAATGGCTCAACTCATGACTTAAACAACCATAACCAAATGCAATAGGTCAACATGAAATTATTGTAGGGACTTCACTTCATTGTAATTACTATGGAAATTTTATCTCCTAAGGCTCCAGCAATGTCATCCTGCATACCCGGCTTCATATGTTAGGCCATCATTAAAATTTAAGCTCAAATTTCCCTTCATTAATGCTCGTACTTATAAAAAATCCCTTATTTTATTTTATTTTATTCATTTGTAATTTGTAAAAAATAATTTCAAATAATCTCATATATATTATTTTCAAATAAAATTATAATGTAAAATAAATAATGTACATTATAATTCCCAATTATTGGAAAAACAATTCTCATAATTAAACAGTTTAAAAATAAAATTAAAAACTCAACTTATATACTGAGAATGGGAATTATAATGTGCATTCTTTTTCTATATACATATTTTTTTGTTTAGTATTTAATTTATTTATTTTAATTGAAACAATGCAAATAATAAAAAAGGAGGTGACAAAGGTTGCCAAAAGAGAGAAAAAGACTACAACTAGGCTGATAGCCAGCAATATAGTCACTTACAGCCACCAAAAATAGTAGGAGATTATATTAATCAAAATTCAAAAATTACAGATCGACTACCAATGCAGGAATATAAATGAAACCCTAATTTTGAGTCTCACCAGAGGCCAAGACAACCACCAAAACATCACCAAAAAATTAAACAATCCCAACACCAAGACAACCTGAATTTTGAGCCACCGCCACCAAGAGCCTCCGACAATCATAGAATCCAAAAAAACTAGCACCATCCCACCATGAGCCCGAGGTCACAGGAAGCCATTGAGATGGGTGAAGTCATTAAATTCCAACATCCACTCCACACCGTCATTCTCCACCAGCTGAAGAGCCTTTTTCAAATACTCCACCCTAACCGCAACCACCATCTAATGCCTAACAAGCGCCATTCCTTTCAACTCCAATAGAAGTGAAAAAAATTGGACCACCTCACCAGGAGTTTTGAGCATTTCCAAGTCTTTCGAACATGGCACCTCAAAGCCAAGAATAGAGGTCAAAATAACCTCATCCATGCCAACTAGGAGATTAGGATTGAATAGCTTCCTCATCATTGCCCAAACCAGGATTTTGGGGGTGTTTTGATCAAGCAAAGACACTAGAAAATGAGAGACTATGTGGAAATTAACTCGAACCATTTCAATGTAGACCACATGCTCTCATCCCAAAACCATTTTCACCACAGCCACCTTCAAATGATCAAAATCTAGAAGAATTTGTTTGAGCCTCTAGTCCATGGGTTTTTTGAAACCTCCTTGACTCACACAACAATCTATGAAAATCAAAGTGTCATCCCAAAGGTGGATAGCTCCTCAGCCAATTTAAACACTACATACTTTGTGTCCTCCATTATTCTTTCTCACCCAAGCGAAGCCTTTGGAACGAAAACTCTAGCAAATGCAAAATGCAGAGATTACCATCTTTGTTGGATTAAAATGAATGCCACCCTTTCATGTCATTTATTTTAATGCCCTCCTTTCATGGCATTCATTTTAATGCATATGTGCCACCCTTTGAGCTGACAAAAAGTCTTGTCGAGACTACCAACCAGGAATGTCGTACCCCCTGGTATAAATGAGGGTGACATTCGATGTGTTTTTATTTAGTATTTAATTAATTATAAGGATTTGTATTATTTTTATTTTCTTTTCCATTTTAAAATTTAGAATTAGTAAGTATAATTTTCATTTATATTAGGTATTTAAGCAATTTTAAAATTTTAAAAAACTCAACTAATATTATCTAAAAAAATTATAATTACTAAATGTTCAGTTTACCTATTCAAAATTTTAAAATGGAAAAGAAAATAAAAAGAAGACAAATCCTTATAATTAAATACCAAAAAAAAAAGTACAATCCTTATAATTAAATACTTTAAAAAAGCAATGCATAGAGTATTTTGTTAACCAAGTGGATTGTAAATTTATACCAAGCAAGGAGTAAAATGATAGAATAGTCAATTTAGTAGAATAAATGGCAATTTCATCTAGTGCTTGGTAATTTAGGGCTCACAAAACAAATAATGTTTACATGCTTGTAAAAACGTAGAATAAAAAATAATTTAACTACATGCAGAAATAAATTATATACAATTTGTATAAGATATTATGCAGCGCAGGGCAGACTTTTGCAGGTAAAGCATTATTATAATATGATAAAATCAAGAAAAGGGTATCAATGGAACAAATAGTTTCAAGGGTTAGCAATCTAATATCAGCCATTGATTGGAAGTTTCATGTTTGTCTTCTTCAAATAGGATACACCTTCGACGTAAAACATATAGTGCCATCCCGATAAATACTACCAACTTTTTCAAAAAATTGGAGAAAAATACATTAAACCCTTAATTAACCCTCTACCCTCTACCCTAGTTAAACCCTAATCCCCATGAATAACCCCTATACCCTCTACCCTATACATTGGACCCTCAACCCTAGTTAAAACCTTAAGCCCAATTACTAAACTATCTACCCTAATCACTCAACCTAGTCAACCCTTAATCCCTCAACCCTCTACCCTAAACTCTAGTTAAACCCTAATCCAACATCAACCCCTATACCCTCTACCCTATACATTGGACCCTCAACCCCAGTAATCTCTCAACCTACATATATATCCTCAACCCTCTAGCCTCAACCTTAAACCCTCAAGCCTCAACCCTTAAACACTCTTATACACTATGTGTCCCTCTGATATACCCTATAAATTAAACCATTAACCCTAGTTAATCCCTCAACCCTCAAGCCTTAAACCCTCAAGTGTCCTTAACCCCTATACCCACTACCCTCTACATTGGAACCTCAACGTCCCTAATATTCGACCTTCAACCATATTATACCCTCAAACATCCTAGCTATACCCTAAACCCTTACCCTCAACCCTTAATGTCAACCCTTAATGTCTCTCAACCCTAAACCCTTAAATCCTATATATACTTTGGACCCTAAACCCTAATCCTTGAACCACATACTGGCCTCTAGTACCCTCAACCCTAGTTAAACCCGTAAACCCAATTACTAAACTCTCTACCCTAATCCCTCAACCCTAGTCAACCCTTAATCCCTCAACCCTTAATTAACCCTCAACCCTCTACCCTCTACCCTATACATTGGACCCTCAACCCTAGTAATCCCTCAACTTGTATATATATACCCTCAACCTTAAACCCTCAAGCCTCAACCCTTAAACCTTCTTATACTCTCTGCGTCCCTCTAATCTACCATATACATTAAACCCTCAACCCTCAATTCTAGACCCTCAACCCTAGTTCATCCCTCAACCCTCAACCCTTAAACCCTCAAGTACCCTCAACCCCTATACCCACTACCCTCTACATCAGAACCTCAAAGTCCCTAATATTCAACCTTCAACCATATTATACCCCCAAACATCCTAGCTATATCCTAAACCCTCTACCCTCAACCCTTAACATCCCTCAACCCTAAACCCTTAAACCCTATATATACTTTGGACACTAAACCCTAATCCTTGAACCATATGTTGGCCTCTAGTACCCTCGACCCTAATCCCTCAACCCTAGTTAAATTCTTAAACCCAATTACTAAACTCTCTACCCTAATCCCTCAACCCTAGTCAACCCTTAATCCCTCTACCCTCTAGCCTCTATCCTCTACCCTCTACCTTCAGCCCTAGTTAAACCCTAATTTGGCCTCAATCCTTATACCCTCTACCCTATACATTGGACCCTCAACCCTAGTAATCCCTCAACCTTAAACCCTCAACCCTAGTTAATCCCTCAACCCTCAACCCTTAAACCCTCAAGTACCCTCAACCCCTATACCCACTACCCTCTACATTGGAACCTCAACATCCCTAATATTCGACCTTCAACCATATTATACCCTCAAATGTCCTAGCTATACCCTAAACCATCTACCCTCAACCCTTAACGTCCCTCAACCCTAAACCCTTAAACCCTATATATACTTTGGACACTAAACCCTAATCCTTGAACCATATACCAGCCTCTAGTACCCTCAACCCTAATCCCTCAACCCTAGTTAAATCTGTAAACCCAATTACTAAACTCTCTACTCTAATCCATCAACCCTAGTCAACCCTTAATCCCTCAACCCTTAATTAACTCTCTACCCTCTACCCTCTACCCTAGTTAAACCCTAATCCAGCCTCAACCTCTATACCCTCTACCCTATACATTGGACCCTCAACCCTAGTAATCCCTCAACTTAAACCCTCAATCCTCAACCCTTAAATGGTCTTATAACCTCTACATCCATCTGATCTACCCTATACATTAAACCCTCAACCCTCAATTCTCAACCCTCACCCTAGTTAATCCCTCAACCTTCAAACCTTAAATCCTCAAGTACCCTCAACCCCTATACCCACTACCCTCTACATTGGAACCTCAACATCCCCAATATTTGACCTTCAACCATATTATACCCTCAAACGTCCTAGCTATAGCCTAAACCCTCTACCCTCAACCCTTAATGTCCCTCAACCCCAAACCCTTAAACCTTATATATACTTTGGACCCTAAACCCTAATCCTTGAACCATATACCAGCCTCTAGTACCCTCAACCCTAATCCCTCAACCATAGTTAAACCCTTAAACCCACTTACTAAACTCTCTACCCTAATCCCTCAACCCTAGTCAACCATTAATCCCTCAACCCTTAATTAACCCTCAACCTTCATCCCTCATCCCTAGTTAAACCCTAATCCAACCTCAACCCCTATACCCTCTACACTATACATTGGACCCTCAACACTATTAATCCCTCAACCTGCATATATATACCCTCAACCCCTACCTTCAACCTTAAACCCTCAAGCCTCAACCCTTAAACCCTCTTATACCCTCTACGTCCCTCTCATCTACCCTATACATTAAACCCTCAACCCTCAACCCTTACACCCTCAAGTACCCTCAACCCCTATGCCCACTACCCTCTACATTGGAACCTCAACATCCCTATTAATATTCGACCTTCAACCATAATATACCCTCAAACATCCTAGCTATACCCTAAACCCTCATCCCTCATCCCTTAACATCCCTTAACCCTAAACCCTTAAACCCTATATATACTTTGGACCCTAAACCCTAATCCTTGAACCATATACCCTCTAGTACCCTTGAACCTAATCCCTCAACCCTATTTAAACCCTTAAAGCCAATTCCTAAACTCTCTACCCTAGTAATCCCTCAACCTTAGTCAACCCTTAATTAACCCTCTACCCTAGTTAAACCCTAATCCAGCCTCAATCTCTATACCCTCTACCCTATACATTGGACCCTAAACCCTAGTAATTCATCAACCTACATGTATATACCCTCAACACTCTACCCTCAACCTTAAACCATCAAGCCTCAACCCTTAAACACTCTTATACCCTCTATGTCCCTCTAATCTACCCTATACATTAAACCCTCAACCCTCAATTCTCAACCCTCAGCCCTCAAGTACCCTCAACCCCTATACCCACTACCCTCTACATTGGAACCTCAACGTCCCTAAAATTCGACCTTCAACCATATTATACCCTCAAATGTCCTAGCTATACCCTAAACCCTCTACCCTCATCCCTTAATGTCCCTCAACCATAAACCCTTAAACCCTATATATACTTTGGACCCTAAACCCTAATCCCTCAACCCTAGTTAAACCCATAAACCTAATTACTAAACTCTCTACCCTAATCCCTCAACTCTAGTCAACCCTTAATCCCTCAACCCTTAATTAACCCTAAACCCTCTACCCTAGTTAAACCCTAATCCGGCCTCAACCCCTATACCCTCTACCCTATACATTGGACCCTCAACCCTAGCAATCCCTCAACCTGCATATATATACCTTCAACCCTCTACCCTCAACCTTAAACCCTCTTATACCCTCTACGTCCCTTTGATCCACCCTATACATTAAACCCTCAACCCTAGTTAATCCCTCAACCCTCAACCCTCAACCCTTACACCCTCAAGTACCCTCAACCCCTATACCCACTACCCTCTACATTGGAACCTCAACGTCCCTATTAATATTTGACCTTCAACCATATTATACCCTCAAACATCCTAGCTATACCCTAAACCCTCTACCCACATCCCTTAACGTCCCTCAACCCTAATCCTTGAACCATATACCCTCTAGTACCCTCAACCCTAATCCCTCAACCCTAATTAAACCCTTACACCCAATTACTAAACTCTCTACCCTAATCCCTCAACCCTAGTTAACCCTTAATCCCTCAACCCTCTACCCTCTACCCTCAACCCTAGTTAAACCCTAATCCAACCTCAACCCCTATACCCTCTACCCTATACATTGGACACTCAACCCTAGTAATCCCTCAACCTTCATATATATACCCTCAACTCTCTACCCTCAACCTTAAACCCTCAAGCCTCAACCCTTAAACCCTCTTATACCCTTTATGTCCCTTTGATCTACCTTATACATTAAACCCTCAATCCTCAATTCTCAACCCTCAATCCTAGTTAATCCCTCAACCCTCAACCCTTAAACCCTTAAGTACCCTCAACCCCTATACCCTCTACCCTCTACATTGGAACCTCAACATCCCTAATATTTGACCTTCGACCATATAATACCCTCAAACATCCTAGCTATACCCTAAACCCTTTACCCTTTACCCTTAACGTCCCTCAACCCTAAACCCTTAAACCCTATATATACTTTGGACCCTAAACCCTAATCCTTGAACCATATACCCCCTAGTACCCTCGACCCCAATCCCTCAACCCTAGTTAAACCCTTAAACCAAATTACTAAAATCTCTACCCTAATCCCTCAACCCTCTACCCTCTACCCTCTACCCTCAACCCTAATCCCTCAATGTATGTACCATATATGTACCCTCAACCCCTATAGCCACACCCTCTACCCTATACATTATTGAACACTCAACCCTAATCCCTCAACCATATACCTGCCTCAACCTTCTACCCTCAACCTTAAACCCTCAAGCCTCAATCCTCAACCCTTAATCCCTCAACCCTTAAACCCTAAACCCTAGTAAACCCTTATACCCTCTACCCTCTACATTGGAACCTCAACCCTAATTTACCTTCAACCATATACCCTCAAACGTCCTAGCTATACACTAAACCCTCTACCTCAACCCTTAACATCCCTCAACCCTAAACCGGCCTTAAACCTTCTACCCTCTACTCTCAACCCTAATCCCTCAACCGGCCTATACCCTCAACCCAATACCCTAAACCCTAAACCGTTAAACCCTCTACATCCCTCTACCCTCAACCAGCCAATACATACCCTCTTATACCCTCATCCCTCAACCCTTAAACCCTTAAACCCAAGTAAATTACTCTCAACCCTTAATCCTATTAGAAGTGAAAAATATCACATTTTTCAATAGCCTCCACCCACCTATCCTCCACATTTCACAGAAATTCATCACATTTTAATTTTATGATCAACGCAAATTGTTGAAATTTGTGTGACAAGATCAATTTTGTAGCCCACATTTCCAAGTTGATACACCCATAAATGAGTTTGAGACTCCATAATCTTTCCCTATTCCTAAATAAAAATTAACACTATCATCCTAACAATGCCTCATCGGCGGAGCCCCAATCATAGCCTCATTGATGGCCCAATGAAAGTAGTTCATAACCTAGTATCGGTGTAACAATACCCTATCGGGCTAACTCCTAAGGTGTTCTCCCTAATAGACCAAGAGAGTCAACAAAAGTAAGCACATCGTTGTAACTCATGAACATCAATGGAATGAATGTTTGTGTTCCCCCGATGGCCTAATATAATCACATATTATCAATAATTAAAATATATCAGGGCGATTAATGTGTATTGGGGTAATATATTTTGGCATTCCATCGATGGACCAAAGGAAAGTTGTTCATCAGTGGAGAAGGTGGCTATTGGTGGAATAAGGATCGTAGTCTCTCTGATACAATGATGATGATTGTAGTAGCTGATGTGACATCTCAAGGCATCATTGAGATATTTAGAAATAAATGCTTCCCTTCGATGACAAGACTAAAATGGGTGGTGTATTTATGAGCTAGAATTGAAGGACAAGTTGATCGCATAATTGTCACATAGTCTGGAATATTTCATTGAGGATAGAAGCAGAAAGGAAAAGCTAGGAGCTTTTACATAGCAGAAACTAGTGGAGACGAGACCCAAGTACACCAATCCAAGCTAATAATTTGTATTTTTTTGAAAGATTAAGAATTCAAACAATGGAGGAAAACATAGCAAAACTCAAAGCTAAGAAATAGAAAACTGAGAAGAGACCCCTGAATCAAACATGATAGATCAATGCCCCGAGTTGGTGCCAAGACCTAGGAGGAGTGCTCCAACGAATCCTTCAATGGATAGATTATAAGATAAACATAAGGGCTTGGGAGATATGTGGACACCACGACGCAGGTATGAACTCTTCATGTATCATTACAAAAAACAATTTAGGTTTCATCCAGTCTGCAACTTGTGGAGGTTGAACTTGGAAAAACTTGTGGTGCCCAACGTGTTCATAAATGTAGAACTAATTAAAGCTCTAGCTAGCAGATACAACCCCAAGAGGAGAACTATTCAATCACATAATGGGGTTGATGTGCTTGTTATTTTTGAGGATTTAATTTCTAATGTGTTTCAATTGGAGTGTCCTATGAACTTGCCATTCACGGTTAGAGACCTCTTGATAGAGTATCACCATATAGATACAAGCTACAAATGATGGAAAATACCCTTGCATAGGCCCAAAAATGGAGGTGAACTCAGGAGGTTTTCGAGTAATGAAAACCCTCCTTTTCATGAGGAGTTGTTTGAAGAACATTTCTGATACACTTATTATTCAGCTGGTCAAGTCTTGGGGGTAGAGGTCCCACCTTTCATGTCTATTTCCCCAATGGTCTTAGTTGTAGACATACAAACCATTGATTCCAGATCATTCAATTATGCTAGATACTTGGCCAATGACCTAAACGAGAAGCTTGAAAAGATTAAAAACAATAGTGAATATATTCATTTCAAACATTATTCTTTGTTCATGGATTTGTTCATGCATGAGGGACATGTTAGAAGGGTCTGGAGTGAAGAATTAAGAATAAGAGATATAGATGAAAATGGAAACCTCAAACCTATATAGATGTGGACTTCATTGTGGGATAGTTGATTTGGTAGATCTCATTATCTTTATTTTGAGGATTTTTTTGTGAAACCATTGATGAAGTTGTTGGGATATCCATGTGATTATAACTTATCCCCAAAAGTACAAAATTTTCTAAGACCAAAGGAAAATTACCCAAGGAAGAAGGTGAATCATAACTGGGGAGACTAGTATGCTTTTCCTGACTGCATAGTGATCAGGGTTTATGGGTTTGAAGGAACTCACACTTGCTGCCATGAGTAGTTCCTGATAGAGTTTCCTACTAAGAAATTGTGAGGTAATTAGAAAATTTTGATGCCAAAAACCTCAAAGCACACAACAAACAATCAATTTTTCCCAACACTTTATGTTTTGGAGACTTTATAGTGGTTGCAAATGAGGGATATGAGGAAATTGATGCTAAATTAGCACAGTATAACCTCCCTCTAGGCAATAAAAGGAAAAAAATTGATGCAGAAGGCTTTATTCACAAAGCAAGGCTATCACAGGGGTTATCAAGATATGAGCATGTGTTCTCAGATGAAGATGTGATCAAAAACCATGATGAAGCCTCTACCACTGACAGAATGATTGCATATAATAGGGTTATGCTTGCAAAGGAATGGAAAAGAAGAAATGCCCCATCTTATTCGAGGGAATTTGGTGAAATACAGGATCCTCTAGCAAGGATTGAGCAACTCATTTCTCATGTGAATGAATTGGTAAAGGATGTCCCTTCATTTGTCTTTGATGCCACTCATACAACCTATTCAGGAGTGCAAGCTGAAGATATAAGGCCCTTAGATTATATTCCTTCATATCCAACTCTTGAGGTGAGTTTTTTTGTAGATACTAATATAAGTGAATATGAGGAGAGTGATGAGGAAGATGAGAAATTACAACAAATAAGTGCTCCTGTAATTGCACAGTATGAGCCTCCTCAGGAACACAATGTTGTAAGATTTGAAGCATCAAATGAATTATCTAATGATGTTAGGGTCAATACTGGACAGGAGCTCATTTTTTATGAATATTTTGTTAAGTCTTTTAAGTTTAAATCATTTTTTTATTAATATAAAGGCAAGAAAATGACACAAAAGATGCAGGATGTCACTCTTGAACGAGAGGTTGCTACTTTGGAAGAATTGAAAAAATAAATAGACAAAGAGATGGATTCCATCACTCCTGAGAGAGGGAGAGAGTTAATTCAGGAAGCTGGAGTATTTCTTTTTCCCAAGTGGGATATAAGCTCTACAATTGTGTTTGATAGTTTCAAAAAGAGAGGGGACAAAACAATGAACTTAACAGAGGAAGCAAGTGATAAGATGTATTCAAGATTTGGATAAAATCCAGATGAGGCCACCTTGATTATTTGGTCACTGTACCCCCATGACAAAAGACCTATTTTTATTGATAATCCAAACCAAATTTTTGGACATCTCTTGGTCCAAAGAGTAGGGGACACCAATCCCATGGAGATAGAAAAATTGAATGTCAATGTGGCAAAATTCACCAAAGCATAGATTGATAAGTTGGTTAAAGAAAATGATAGGTTGAAGAAGGAATTAGCACATCAAAGAGAAAGATAATCTTCCTCTTCCACACCAGAGTTGTATTCCCCATGGCTTGAAAAGGATAAGAGAGTATTGGATGCAATGGCTGATACAACTTATTGGAAAAATTGCCACTTGAAATCTCAAGAAAAATGTAAACAATTGGAGAAAGAAGTCAAAACCATCAAGTATAATACTACATTTGAAATGATCAAGGGAGATTCAATAAGATGATGAAATGTGCAAATGAATATTGGAGACAATTTAAGCAGGTATACTCAGCAATAGAGGAGAATGAATGATTATAGGGGAGAATAATTGAAAAGAGAGAGGAGCTTCGAGACAAGAAAATCCTGAAAGGACAAATAATGCAAACACATAACAAATTGGTAGAATCACACAATGGATATCATAATAGGCTCATGGAAGATCTCGATTGCTTCAATTTGACTCCAAAACTTTATGATGATATGGGAAATCCTCGAGAGTATGATGATTGGAAGGAAGAGTTTGATGTGCTTCTGACTGTTGCACTACATGAAATCAATGATGAGTATAAAATACTCACAAGCAGCTCGAGAAGATGATGTATAGGGAATATGATATGAGGGAAGTGATCTCCAATATAGATACTTGTGCTCAACAAGAGTACATTCATCACCTCTCTACATTTAATTTGTTCCTTAACCAAACTATGGATATACCATACACAACGAGACAACCATCAGGATGAAAGGAGTCAACTGACAACATGAGAACCCTATCATGGAGTAGAAGCTTTGAATAGATCTTAGGTGGTCATGGGATTCTGCTTGGAGATTAATGGATTGGTGCATTCATTTGCTCCAATATTTTATTTTCTTAATTATGTTTAGTTATCAAACGACATGACTTTTTGTAATGGGTTTGTAGCTTGTTTCCTCTCATATATATATAAGAGACACCAAGACCTGAATAGAACATAATCACATCATTTCCATTTAGGGCAGGCATTAGTAAGAAGATAGATTGCACCAATTCACCAATTCTTCCATCCATTGCATATCAAAAACTACCAATGTTATAATGCATATTATTCAAAGATAAATATAATGGAGAAGGTTATGCATAATTGTTAATTTGCTTTCAAGTGCTCAACTGTTGTGTGGATTTATATGCGTATATGTTATTTGGTTGTCTCTGAAGTAGCTGTTTATGTTATTCAAATTGAGTGTGTGAAAATACATTTAATTTGTCAATACACATTTGTTGTAATTGTGTGATGTTGTTGACTGGTTTCAGTGTGCAAAAGAATTAAAGTTCCTTTGAAGAAATAAAATTTGATAGGTTCCTGTTTGGATTAAAGTCCTTTTGAATAGATTATATTAATTGGTTTCCTTTCACATATGAATTAAATCCTTTCACAACTTCACAATAGCATGAGGGGATATCACTATGATTACTAAGAAGAGCCCAAATAACTGACATACTTGCATGTTTGCACAAGGTGAAAACATTTAGAGTTCCCAACTATTTGAGTTAAGTTGAAGAGTGAATCTACCCATCTTATAGAAGGCTATCTCAAAAACCATCATTCACCCCTCCACTCCATCCACCCAATAGAAGTAGGCATTGGTCATAATTAGATACTGCATACAAAATACAACTCACAAACTTGAATTCTCAATTATTCTCATTAGAAATTAGTCACTAAAACTCTATATCTACTCCACCTTCACATGCCGTAGTGAGTAGATTGCTCAATTTAGGAACCATATTTACCTGTAAATCTGCCTTATTGTTCAGGTATACCTGCCTAGGTCTGGTAGAACCTGAAGAGTAGAAGGTATTCAATCTTGTTTACCTTGTTCGTGGACCAAAGGTGTATTAAGGGATTGGCACCCCCTTATGGTCTAAAACCTACACTTTTGAGACCTAACAAATCCCTCAACCCTTAAACCCTCAAGTACCCTCTACCCTCTACCCTCACCCTCAAGTACCCTTAAACCC
>VDFB02000003.1:361854082-361907476 GCA_007258455.2 Sequoia sempervirens | reverse complement strand
AAATGATACATGTACAAATGATATAAGTAAAAATGATAATTTATTTAACTCAAATGTATACATGTCCAAATAATATAAGTGAAAATAATAAATTTCAATATGATACAACTCAATAATATGGTAACCATGAAAAGAGGCATCATAACGATATATCAACAATGATCCATGATATTGTCTATATGATCATGAATGTCACTGGGTACTACCAACAACTGCCTCATCATCACACCACCATTGTGATCATCATCATCATAATGATATATTAGCAATGATCCATGACGTATTTATATGATCATGAATGTCGATGGGTACTACCAACAACTGTCTTATCATCACCACCACCATCATGATCATCATCATCATTGTTGTTGTCGTTGTTTGTTGGTGTAATTAATTAATTAATAAATCATTTAATTACAACTACCATAAGTTAACTTAGGTCATAAATCATTTAGTCCTAAGTTGCACCATTTAATAAATTGGATAATATTTTCTTCCTAGTTTGTGGGATAAGATTCCTTCTAGAACTTATCTCATCATTTAATGATCATCTACATAGGGTTCACATGTTGTCACATGTTGTTAGATTATAACACTTGGCAACATCTCATGCATATTAGGGTTTACTTTTTGCCTATATAATCAGGCATCTTGTTCATTTGTAACATATCATATCAATCATATTATCAATATAGAATATTTAATCAGCATTCCATTGTTACAACACTTCTCTTTGTGGTTGATTATCTTTCATGGCTAAAGTCCTTCATTGAAAATTTTGGAGCTTCAAGGGTTGTGCATCCATTAATTTCTACATGGTATCAGAGCTTTAGTGCTGCAAACTTCTTCTCAAATATGAGAGATCATTTTTTGGCATGAAAGTCTTGTTAGATGCAAGTAGCCATTTTTCATTTTTGCTTCAAACATTCAGCTTCCACTCAGTTCCAATAAAAATATTTTTTGGGTTTTGTAACCAGAGTCAAAATCTAAACTGGGTATCTTTTAGATTTTTGATATCTTGTATGGATCTGGAGAAAATCACTAAACAAAAATCAGCGCGCATCATTTTTCTCCTGGCTGAAGGTTTAAAAAATTATTTTTTCATTTTCTGCTTGTTGGATCAAAAAAAATATTTCTGGGTTTTATTCTTAGCTTCAAAATATTTCTAGGTTTCTATTTTTGTCCACTCATTGTGAACAGATTTTGCAAAAATTAAATCAAAAGAAAAAAAAATTGCTAGAAAATCTATTTCCTGCAAGCTAAATTCAGCTTTTTTGAAAAAATAATAACTTTTGGCCATGATATCAAAAATTCACAATCAAGATACCATCAGAAAGGGAATTTTGTCTACTTTCTAGTGGTGAGATCCATTCTATGAAATTTTTCTCACAGAAAATTCTATAGCCAACTGAAATCAATCCTCCACTTTGGACTCAACAGCCAATATCTTTGCATCAGATTGTCGAAACCCAGAAATTCCAGCGGCATTCGGGAGATATTTCAAAACTTTTTTCATCAGTCTAGATCCCTTCATTAGTTTCAGCTCCAGGTACTCTTACATTAATTTTTTCAATTTATTGCATTTGTTCAATAACCTGGACATCCTGAAGCTTGGGAAAATATTTTTTGATCCGGGTAGCATCACTTCAGTTGCATATCATCTTTGGAAGTCTTCTATTTATTTTTGAAGGTCAATGTCTTTGTATTTTTTTGGAGAAATTTTATTATGGGGCTTGCATATACTCCTTCTTTGGTTATGTTGCACAAGGGTAACTATCAACAATGGCGAGATGGGATCTGCCACCATTTATTGCCTCATCTATTTGGTATAGTTCCCCATCCAAGTGAAGGTATTCATGAACTTGCTTGGAGTTGCAGCAAGTACACTATTTTGGAGATCATTTCTATGCAAGTTGATTCTGATGTTTTGAGATCTATTGATCATTGTGATTGTCCTCACATATTTTGGACTGAGATTTGGGAGATCTATGGAGATTCAGATACTCCACCATTCTTCAATGGTCATTCTTCATATCAAGTACCCTATGATGATATTGTTGTGCAGGAGGTTGATTGCCTTGACCTTTTTGAAGAGGTTGACAAGGTTCCCTTAGGTGTTTCTTCTCCATTAGAAACTATTGGTATCCCTTCACATTCAATGATTCCTTGTCCAGATTCATTGATTGAAGCTTCCATTATCATCATTCATTAGGACACATTCAGTTTTCCAGACTTGCAATCACAGGATGGCTTCGTTTCAGGTTTCACTGACTTGGCTACTTCTACAGGTTTGGAGGACATTCTTGAGGGGATATCACTCCTCTATTTATAGATTTCATATCTGATACTTCTTCCCTATCATTCCATTTAGGACTTGAGGTTTCTTCAACATCTACCATTGGATTTGCTTCAGACTTCTTTCAGTGGTTTTGAGGACACTTCATTCAGGGGGGCTATCAAGTCTCCATCATCACTATCTTTGGATATTGTTCAGCATCAGTATCCACATCATCCTGGTTTGTCACCCTCTTCATTGTTTGGGACTATGGCATCTTCATATTTAGACAAGGAGACACATGAGAAAAGTTCAGAGACACCATTGACATCCACATTCATCCTTCCTTCCTTCAATTCCTATCCAGAATGGGAATCATCTCTGCATTTGCAATTGGTTTTGTTTCTTCTGAAAGGGAGACAAGTTGTTTGTCGACATTGGATCATGTTTTGTCTTCAGACACTTACCAACTTTGCAGGTGATTACATCTTCTGGGGGGGCTATTTAGTCTCTCTATTGTATCCATGTGATGGATGGTGTACTTGGGGGTATTTGGGAGTCCTCCATCCTTCCTATCCTATCTCACTTTTTTTCATTTTCATCTCCTTTTTGGAGAGGGGTTTTGTTCCCACTGGGTTTTCCCCTTTTCTCCAGTTGTGGGAGATTTTTTGCATCTTCATATACATGGGTACCTAACATGGCCTCGTAGCCAGGACCCATCATCATCTTGCATAATCATTGCATTTTCCTCCCTAAGTTGAACTTATGGGGGGGTGTTGGTGTAATTAATTAATTAATTAATTATTACACTAACATAAGTTAACTTAGGTCATAAATCATTTAGTCCTAGGTTGCATCATTTAATAAATGGAAGTAATATTCCTTCCTAGTTTGTGGGATAAGATTCCTTACGAACTTATCTCGGCATTTAATAAATCATCACATATGGTTTACATATTTGTTAGATTATAACACTTGAAAGCAACATCTCATACATGTTAGGGTTTACTTCTTGCCTATATGTCGGGCATCTTGTTCATTTTAATAGCTGTATACCCTTGATATTATGCTATTCTAAATGAGCAAAACAACTAAAAGCTATGAAAACAAAATATCAAGAACACCTCGAGATTAGCCGAAAGAGAGTGATAAAACAATGAGAAGAGTAGATAATGCAAGACAAATGGTTTACCTTCCCCTTGTTGCTGATACTCCTTTGATTGGCCCTTGTTTAAGATTGGTTGTGTGCTCCTTGATGGCTCTATTGAAGATCACTATTATGTGTTTGGATGTAAAATGCAAGTGGATGTGATTGCAAATAGGATGAGTGCACAAAATGGCAGCATGTAGTTGCAAATTGACTAAGTGTTGGAGGAAGTAAATGGGCAGCATGTAGTTGCAAAATCAAAAGTCCTCTCAAATGCCCTTGAGGAGGGGGTATTTATAGAGGATCTTGAATTCTCTAGAGAATTCAAGGGTCAAGATTGATCCAACAAGGCCAAGATGAAGGGCTATGGTGGGTTGAGAACCCACAAGCCCTCACATCTTGACATGTGGAGGGTGAAGTGGCCAAGGGGGATGAGATGGAGATGAGGTGTCAAGAGGGTACATGAGGTGGAGGAAGTACAAGTACCTTGCAAGTACATTGGGAGATGGGAAAAATCTTGGGTGAATAAAAGTGAATTAAAAATTCACAATGATTGAAAGAATCTGGTGGATAAGACAATGCTCCCAAAAGGTGGGAGTTTGTCACATGTGACTTGATGTGACAAGTCAAATATTCTAGAAGGTGCATGGGAAAAGGGGATTCTAGGAATAATAAAAGTGAATTAAAAATTCATATGGGGAAGAGAGGAGCCTAGGGTGAATAAAAAGGAATTAAAAATTCCTTGGGAGATGGGGAGAGTTGACCAAGGTACTAATTAGGTTTGACTAATTAGTAATTAGAGGATAATTAGGGGCTAATTAGGATTAAAGGCCAACTTGCAAAAGTTGGAGGATGTGACACATCCTAATCAAGGATTAGGCATGTGCACATCCTTAATAAAGAGATTAGGAAATGGATTAGGATTAGATGAAAATGACATGTGAGGAATTAAATAAATGTAATATTTATTTAATTTATTTACATTGAAAGAGGATTAAGGAGGGTAAAAGGTGACATTATTAATTAAATACCTTGGGAACTAGCTGAAATTAAAGATATTAATTAAATAATAGAAATGTATTATTTAGTGCTTTGATAAGAAGGATGTTAGGCGAAAAGTGATAAATTTTGGATAAATTAAATTTGTCAATTTGGATGTCTCCTGATATCATATCAATCATATTATCAATATAGAATATTTAATCAGCATTCCATTGTTACAACACTTCTCTTTGTGGTTGATTATCTTTCATGGCTAAAGTCCTTCATTGAACATTTTGGAGCTTCAAGGGTTGTGCATCCATTAATTTCAACACTGTCATCATCATCATTGTCATCGACCTCATTGTCTTCCGTATCTGTGTCATCATCATCCTCTGCCATGTGATTTGTACCAAGAGAACCAATATTTTTTGGATCTATATCATGATGAGGATCAGCTTGATCTTCTGGAAGACACAAATTGTTTCTAAAAAAAAGCATTTAAAATGAAAATTGTATTTATTTCATGCAATAATTTATTTTCTCTTATATCTAATATTGAAACATATGAGACAAAACCATAATCATATTACATCATATCAAAGTGCACATACCATAATAAAATTTCAAAAAAGTTACAGCTAATATGTGATTCTAATGATGTAAAACATGCAACAATTCTAATAAACGTTAGTAAAGATCATAAAAAAAATTGTTATACAATTTAACTATCAACTATAAATTCTATTACATAACCTTAAGTACCAACTGTCTACAAAAGAATGAGGATATTGTAAGAACATTGGCTACAAGGGGAATTGGTATAGGAGATGGACATGGCTCTTCCAAGCCATCCACTAAGATGGTTTCATACAAAAATGTGGAAGATATCCCTATTTCTAGAGAGCTCTTTAGTCAAGTTGATATGAAAAATGATGTTCTAGTACCCATATATGGCATCATGGTTCCATTTCACATAGCCACCATCAAGATGGAGGGAATTCTTATATAAGGATAATTTTCAATGTTCCAGGTACTGGATTTAATGCCATCTACATGCCAACATTGAAATTCCCTGGCAATATTTATGTCAAGGAAATTTCCTTTAGACCCAAGGATTGAAAGCACATCAACCATGTGGTACAAATGATTAAATACCACAGATGATCTATAGCAATGAAAGAGTCTGAAAAGGAAAAGAGAGCTACATTAGTGACTCGGGAGAAACTTCATATTTCAAAAATAAAGGCAATTATGTTGGCAGACTTGTGGATCAAGCCAGCATTTGGTGGAAGAGGAAGAAAGATGATTGGAAATATGGAAACCCACCATAATGGACTTTAGTATTCAACCATGAGAGTAGAAGAGAGAGTTGATATCATGTATCAAAAAATTAAGCATGCATTCTTCCAGCCAGTGGAGAAGGAGATGATTACTTTGCTTCATTTTCATTTGCATAATCATATCATGGCATGGGAACCAAGAATACCAAGGATGTCCAATTTTATGTGGAGGTAATGGATTTGGTCCAAACTTTAGGAGCGGAAAAAATTTCAATGTATGATCCTAATGAAATTGAGGAAGAACAAAAAGAGAGGGATGGGAAAAATAAAATCAATGCAAAGCTTCAAGGATTTGTCAAGCGAGTAAGAGAGCTATGGGATCAACCTCATCTAAAATATTTTGAACTAGAGTTTGATATACCATTTAAAGAGCTTGGTTTTCATGGAGTTCCTTTCAAAGCCCCTACTTCTATTATTCCTACGGTAAATTGTTTGGTAGAGTTGATGGAACTACCTTTCTTAGTAATCATTATTAGTGATATTGAGATTGTTAATCAATTAGGCGCTAATTTCCTGTAGCAATGAAAGAGTTTGAAAAAGCAGAGAGAGCCACATTGGTGACTCAGGAGAAACTTCAGCTTTCAAAAACAAAGGCAATTAGGTTGGCAGACTTGTGGATTGGGCCAGCATTTGGTGGAAGAAGAAGAAAGATGATTGGAACTCTAGAGGCCCACCATAATGGATTTTGGTATTCAACCATGAGAGCAGAAGAGAGCTGATATCATGTATCAAAACATTAAGCATGCATTCTTCCAGCCAGAGGAGAAGGAGATGATTACTTTGCTTCATTTTCCTTTGCATAACCTTATCATGGTGTGGGAGCCAAGAAGACCAATGTCTAGTTTTATGTGGAGGTAATGGATGTGATCCAAACTTTAGGAGGGGCAAGAAGGTCAATGTATGATCCTGATGAAATTGAGGAAGAACAGCAAGAGAGGAACAAGAAAAATAAAATCAATGCAAAGCTTCAAGGATTTTTCAAGTGATAAAGAGATATGGGATCAGCCTCATCTAAAATATTTTGAACTAGATTTGATATACCATTTAGAGAGCTTGGTTTTCATGGAGTTCCTTTCAAAGCCTTTGCTTTTATTGTTCCTGATAAACTATTTGGTAGATTGGTGGAATTACCTTTCTTAGTAATCACTATTAGTGAGATTGAGATTGTTAATCAATTAGGTACTAATTTCCTGTAGCAATGAAAGAGTCTAAAAAGGAAGAGAGAGCCACATTGGAAACTCAGGAGAAACTTTAGCTTTCAAAAACAAAGGCAATTAGGTTGGAAGACTTGTGGATCAGGCTAGCATTTTGTGGAAGAGGAAGAAAGATGACTGGAACTCTAGAGGCCCACCATAATGGATTTTGGTATTCAACCATGAGAGCAAAAGAGAGAGCTGATATCATGTATCAAAACATTAAGCATGCATTCCTCCGGCCAGTGGAGAAGGAGATGATTACTTTGCTTCATTTTCATTTTCATAACCATATCATGGTGTGGGCATCAAGAACACCAAGGATGTCCAGTTTTATGTGGAGGTAATGGATGTGGTCCAAAATTTAGGAGGGGCAAGAAAGTCAATGTATGATCCTAATGAAATTGAGGAAGAACAGCAAGAGAGGGACATGAAAAATAAAATCAATGCAGAGCTTCAAGGATTTGTCAAGTGAGTAAGAGAGCTATGGGATCAGCCTCATCTAAAATATTTTAAACTAGAGTTTGATATACCATTTAGAGAGCTTGGTTTTCATGGAGTTCCTTTCAAAGCTCCTATTTTTATTACTCCTGTGGTAAACTATTTGGTATAGTAGATGGAATTACCTTGCTTAGTAATCACTATTAGTGAGATTGAGATTGTTAATTAATTAGGTGCTAATTTCCTGTAGCAATGAAAGAGTTTGAAAAAGGAAGAGAGAGCTACATTGGTGACTCAAGAGAAACTTCATCTTTCAAAAACAAAGGCAGTTAGGCTAGTAGACTTGCGTATCAAGCCAGCATTTGGTGGAAGAGGAAGAAAGATGACTAGAACTCTAGAGGCCCACCATAATGGATTTTGGTATTCAACCATGAGAGCAAAAGAGAGAGTTGATATCATGTATCAAAACATTAAGAATTCATTCCTCTAGCCAGCGGACAAGGAGATGATTACTTTGCTTCATTTTCATTTGCATAACCATATCATGGTGTGGGAACCAAGAAGACCAAGGATGTCCAGTTTTATGTGGAGGTAATGGATGTGGTAAAAAATTTAGGAGGGGAAAGAGGTAAATGTATGATCCTGATGAAATTGAGTAAGAATAGCAAGAGAGGGACATGAAAAATAAAATCAATGCAGAGTTTCAAGGATTTTTCAAGCAAGTAAGAGAGCTATGGGAGCAGCCTCATCTAAAATATTTTGAACTAGAGTTTGATGTACCATTTAGAGAGCTTGGTTTTCATGGAGTTTCTTTCAAAGCCTTTGCTTTTATTGTTCCTATGGTAAACTGTTTGGTAGAGTTGGTGGAATTACCTTTTTTAGTAATTACTATTAGTGAGATTAAGATTGTTAACCTTGAGAGAGTAGGACTTGGGCAAAAGGAATTTGATATGGCTATTTTTTTCAAAGACTTCGAGCGAGATGTACTCCACATTGATTTCATTCCTCAATCTTTTCTTGATGGTATCAAGGAATGGTTGAACTCCATGGATATAAAGTATTATGAAAGCATGATGAACTTGAACTGGTGGCCAATTTTGAAGATTATTACTAATGATACAGACAAATTTATTGAAGATAGTGGTTGGGAATTTTTGAATATGGAAGCTAGTGATTTTGATTTTGATAATTCAGAAGAGTCAGATCAATGATATGAACCATTTGATGTAGAAGAGGAATCGGAATTACATGAGGAAGGTTCAAAAGATGAATCTCTTGTGGAGTTAGATGAGGATGATGAAGAAGAATATTCTGAATGGGAGGAACGTAAAGCATGAGATGAATTAGAAGTCAGAGCCAAAAATGTAGATAAGGAAAAAGGAGATGAGTCTAACAGTGAAGAGGAAAGGCGGAAATGAAAGGTAAAAGCTATAGGGAAGTCTCAAGCACCTGATATTATAGATTCAAGAGGAATGCCTACCGAGAGGCATAAAGTCAAATGAATTGATTTCATCTACATCCTTCTACTATTTATTCATGCACATAAATGGTTCAGCTATTTATGCAAGTGATGCATATATGTTAACTTGATCAGTGTTGTTACTTCGATAGTTTGACTTCTATGACAACCAGCCATTAGGCCATTCTATGTGAGAGCATGTTTGTGTTTTTAGTTAGCTTTTTTGGATATCTCTACTTGGTGTTAAGGACATTCCATTTATCTTTTGAATGTTAAGAAGTATAGTATTACACACTTCTCTATGTTGATTAGATCAGGTTGCAGGTTTTTTACTACTGATTTCTTTATTTATGGAGTCTTTTTAACTTGGAATATAGGAATTTACTGCCTTTTTTTAAATTAGATGGAAAAATTAAGTGGTTGGTTAGCTACGCCAAGTGATGTAGACTAGAAGGATGTGTTAGATTTATAGTATGTCTACCAAGATGCATCAAAACATTCTTACATGTTAAAAGAATGGCAGCATCATGAGGAAGGATGGCAAAGATGCATGTGGATCACTTAGCAGAATGGCAACATGAATTCAAGGAACCACTCCTTGAGATACCATGTTTGAGAGAAAAGAAGATAAATCAAATCAACATAGGACTAAGTCACTTTGATACAACTTATAACTTAAATGAGGACACTTAAGAGATATTAAAAGACAATGGTCATTAATTAAAAGATGCAGTGAAAATAAGGTATGAATATCACCCACTACTACCCTTTAAGGAAAACAATTTTTTTTCCTCAACATGAAATAATGGGACAATTGAGTGGGATCTAGGGCCAACAAAGAAGCACTTTAAAACTCATCTTATGCATCAATAAACAATTGAACACAAGAAATGCAAATTGACATATTAACACAACAAAATCCAACTAAGTTATTGAAAGTCAACTATTGATACCTCATTCTCCATCCAGATTAAAAAATCAGCCCACTTTTTGCTTTGTAACTTTTCCTTTTCAAATTACTTTGGATGTTAGCCATATTTCTCCTCCTGTCAAAACATGGCACATGGACTAGTTAAACTAATTAATATGCAATCATTTACTTTTTCCTAGGGAATTGAAAAAAATATCATTTAACATATTAAATATACTTACAAAATTATAGATCAAGGCATGTAAACATCTCTGGCCACTATGATGTGTGGTATGAAGTTTTTGAAGCCTAGCCTTGGAGGCCTTGTCCTAAAACATATACTAATTCAATTTAACTATGCACAAATAAAATTTAAAAATCGTTTAATAAAATTGATATAATCTTATGAGAAAATTCAAATACCTGCGTACTCTCCTCACTGGACTTCCACTGTCCTTTGAACTTCTCATATGCTTTTACAAGCTCTTTTCATACTTTAACACTTACATCAATTGGAATTTTTTTGAGCCTTAGCTCGGGAGGGATTTTTTTTATCTTCTTTGTTTGGTTGCACTAAAATGTCTTGCAATTTTGAGACATTCATAGCTTCACCTTCTTCACAGACCAACATGTGCCAAATTCAATCTCCATGTCATTGATAATTGCTTTTTGCAGGTGTATGGGTATCTTTGAGAATGGAAAATGTCGATGGTCTTTGAACCGTTGAAGCCATGATTCCTTCAACCTATTCACAAACCCTTTTCCAGCATCTATTATTCGGACTTCCCCTGAAACCACATCATATTCTATCTTCTTATAGTAGGTACCAATGCAAGAATGAAAACTTTTCATGGTGGAAGAAGTATGTGTCCCAGGAGTGGGTGGGATAGTGGAAGCCTTTTCTCCCTATTCTACACTCCTAGAGTTTATTGTTACTAATTTCCTCCTAGATCTTTTTCTCAATCCAGGACTGCTTGGGGAACCAATTGATTCCCTTTGACACAGTTGATTTGGTTGCAATGTTTGAGGGGCTTCACTAGATTGGTTTTCTATGTATCTGGTAAGCATTGTCCAGCGTGTATTATCCAAATTGTTCACTGCCTCTATCCCCAATATGGAATCCAATGCCTCTTTATCTTTGTCAGTCACATGTCCCTATATATATATAATAAATTTCTTCTTTTAAATTTAAAAATTAAAAACTAAAAATTAAAAAGGAAAGAAACAAGGGAAACATTTACAAATCTATAAATTGACAATGAATTACCTCATTGTTGCCAAAGTCTGCTCCCTTTCTTATCTTCCCTCTATCACTTGACATTTTGAGGTGACCTAGGGAAAATTATTTTCATCCAGTTTGTGGAGGAAAACAAAGTACACATTGTCAGGTATGAATGTTTTTGTCCAATTTTTGGTATGAAATTTTTACCTTGAATGACTCTCTTTCTGGATTTAAATGGTTATGAATCAATTTCTTGCACACTTGTATAGAATATAAATATATTTGAAAGGATATAAATATATGCAAAATGAAACAAATTTATTGTAAAAAAATCAACACTTGTGCACCTGTATAGAATAGTAATCTTTGGGGGATAAAAAGGGTGTGGAGTGTGGTTTTATTGAGAGTTAACATAGATAGGTCTCATGCTTGAATCGCATCTGTTGATTAGAAATAAAATGAATGTGTGCACACAATCAATTCAAAACCACGAGCTCATTGTTCTGTAAAAGAATAAGTGAAAATTAGTAATAGCTAATTTAAGCCTAAATGTCTCACAAATTTGAGGAAATGATCTATTATTCCATTTTCATCTCAAAATCCATATCTCCTCGTATTGTCTCAACCAACCTCTATTCCCACGGGACTTGGCTATAGTGGGGTGGATGTGGTTTAATGACTTGTCTTGAAAGCACTCAACTACTTTTTTATGGAAGGTCAATCCAAGAAATTGACCCAGAAACTGAAAGCTTTGGATTGGGATGATAAACGAACTAGGGAATTGGGGTTTCAAAAATGTGTTCACTGCTCTTGGATGCAGAGGAAATAATGCAATGTCTACAATTTTACCCTCCTTTGCAACCACATGAGACTTGAATGATTCATGTGTAAACAAAACAATATTCACAACCCTTTCTTCACAATCTCTCCATTTAATCCAAACAAAAATATTTGTGGGAATGAAAAAACAAATTGTAACCTTACCTATGGTGTTGCAAACTAAATTGAATTTCTAATCTACTTGCTTGGAGCCCTCCACGTCGTTTTTCCCTTTTTTCTCCTCTCTTCCATCACGCAATTGTTTTCTCCTGTCATCTCTTCCTTCTTGACACATGAAGTTTTAAATTTTTCTTCTTGATTCAGTAGTCGGCACAATAGTCAGCGTAGCAAAGTGTGCCTAATTTAGTGCCACCTTCCAACCAAAAAAATGTAATCTATTTGGGATGCAAAAGGTGACACAAAGTGCACCTAATTTAGCATTTCCTTCTAGCCAAAAAAATGTAATTTGTTTGGGATGAAAAAGGCGATACAAAGTGCACCTAATTTAGCGCCTAACAATGCAAAATGATGTATTTTTCTTGGAATTTGATAAATAAATTGATCCTAAATTGACATCTTCATAAGTACCAAGAGATCAATCATGGTTCCCTATATTATCTATTCCTTATCCCATATCATTTTTTTTGGGTGCAAAAATAATAGAGGTTAGAGTTGTGAACTCAAAAATGACCCCTATACAGCTAGATGAGTCATCTAAGGTGTGAAATATATGTCTAAAGTGAGGTTTTGTGTTGGATAGCATATTTGTTGAAATGATATAATTGGTGTACTAAACATTATTTACTATGTTGTGTATTATAGGGGTGAGACAAGGCCATGGCAACAGATCGTGTCATGTCAAATGAGGACACAATGGCTAAAGTGGGACATCAGGTACTCAAATTTTGACTTAACTTAGGAAAAAATGATTTGATGGAATTTTGTGATACGTCCATTTTTTTATGGTATTATTGAAATTTATAATGTATTATCCAATCTTGACATAAATTAATGTATGTTGTTGATTATTTTAGATGGAGATTGGAGAAAATGTAGAGCATGTGCCTTCAACTAACAAAAGAGGACGTGGGCATGGACATGGACCTAAAACTGTTAAATCAAGTAGAAAATAGTAGGTGTTCGAGGATATGAAAGATCATGCAGAAACAACAAATGATTGCACTAAACAAGAGGTTGGTCAGGACTATAGTACATGGGATAATACTTTTAGAAAATATATGACTAAATTGAGGTTTTGTGTTGGATAGCATATTCATTGAAATGATATAATTGGTGTAGTAAACATTATTTACTATGTTGTGTATTATAGGGGCAAGACAAGGCAATGGAAACAGATTGTTTCATATCAAATGAGGACAGAATGGATGAAGCAGGACATCAAGTACTCAAATTTTTACTTAGGAAAAATGATCTAATGGCATTTTGTGATACATCCATCTTTTTTCATAGTATTATTTAAATTTATAATGAATTATCCAATCTTGACATACATTAATGCATGTTGTTGATTATTTTATGTGGATATTAGAGAAAATGCAGAGCCTAAGTGTTCAACTACCAAAAGAAGAAGATATGTACATGGACATGGACCTAAAACTATTAAATCACGTAGACAACAATGGGTGCAAGAGGATATGACAATGGATCTTCTAGACACAATAGATGATTGCACTGAACAAGAGGTTGGTTAGGACTATAGTACATGGGATGAATACTTTGATAAAATTGTTGTTTCTGAATGTTTTGTATGCTGTAGAAAGAAACAATTCAAACAAGCAATTGTACAAATACATTACATATATGATGAGCTTCCAATCAGTAGTATGCCTCTACAATCAATTTAAATCCAATAGGAATTGTGGTAAGGAATTTTCCAATTTGATATAAATAATATGTATACTTCGTTTAAACATTGTTTTATATTATTTAAATAACCATTTTTTTCTCAATGGATACTTTTAGGATAAAGTTCTTAGTTTAAATTTTCCTGGATCACTGACTGCCAGCCTAGAGGGCAATGATCATTTATCAAATGATACATCTAACAAAAATATGTGCCAATAGACCAGCTCAGAAGATGAGGAATTGATGAAAACAAGTCACAGAACAAGAATTGGTTTAAAGGTGCATAATTTGCTTAAAGACAGGGGGAAGGTGGACTATACCCTATGAGAATGAATATGATGGAGATGATGACTTGCCCCTAATTTTGAGATCAATTTACAAAGAGACATTTGATCATCGACTATATTGTGCTTGGCCTAGTGATCAACAACTACCTAGAGCATATGAGGTGTTTCAATTTTGGGGATACAGCTACATGATACAACCCTCCAATATTCATGGAGTGAATCTAGGCCTCTTTATTTTTGAAAATTTACATGTGGGATCTAAACATAGAAACAATTTAGAACAAACCACTAGGAGATTAATGCCATATTATGCTCCATCATATTACAGTGGTGAATGGAGAAGGATAGCAAAATATAAGCCTATCATGTCAACATATGGACTAAATTTGAATATGTATACACATTGCCTCCAATTAGAAAGTGGAAAATAAATTAAGAGAGGTCATCTTATGTATATAGATGGGCGTGCATACACACACACAAATATTGCAGGATTTATAAATAGTAGTAAGGGAAGGGACCCTAATGTAAGACTGAATTATCAATTTGTTGAGGTTATAAATGATAAAGATGGAGATATGGAAAGAGAGGTTGATAGATTGATAATGGTTGAGGGTATTAAGGACCTTACCATTGGGGATGAGTTATTGATTTATTACCCCTTATTAAAATGCACTCTTGCGCAGAAGAAAAGGGAAGAACAAGGTCTCCCTAAGGATGTTCTTAAGGGAAAAAAAAGAATAATAAATGAGTGTGGGATGATGTTTTATAAACTATGTTGTCAAAATTGTGTTTTATTTAGATTATTGTATAAAAAAGGTGGTCTATAAAATAATGTTCCATTATTCAATTGATGTATATATGTTCATACAATTTTTATTTTTATTTTTTAAGCCATATTTGATTATATTTCTTTGAAATTGATACATTTATGATTTATCCAATTGTTGGCAAACATTAAATAATGCTTGTGTTTGTTGATAGGTAAAAGATGTTGATGAAACACATACTAGTACCCATGATCCAACTAAATTATTAAGATTTTGATAGAATGATCCAAACCATCCTTTAAACAATACTATGGAAAAAGAGAAAGTTTTAAGAGATTTCTACCACCTAAGAAATTCGAAGAGCTGATGAGATATGCATGCGTTGAAGAGTTGCCACCTAGCCTTAATGATGATGACTATGATAGGGAAAATGCAATGCATGAAGAAGGATTGAATGAAATGCTTACAGGTTTATTTAGGGATGGAAACAATGATGCCAATAATGTTGGATGTTGTGGTTGTGTTGTTGATATGTGGTTGTCATTGATGTCAACACTATTAGCATTGTTGTATTCAAGGTTGTATATGTCAAGGATATTGAGAAAATTGTTAAAGAAAATGTTGCAGGTTGTTAGTGGAATAATGAAGGTCATGAAGGTGTCTTGCTCAATATGCCAATGATCAATTGTTGTGGAATAAAGGGTTTATTGCTGAGAATATCTAGTTCATCTAGTGGAAGTTTCAGAGGTCCGCATGAAGATTTGATTGTGTTATGGGAATTTGTTTTCTGACAGTATTTATGTGGTTTCTAATAGTGCTCCTAATCAAATTTTATGTGATTCTAGTAATTTTTGTTGTTGTGGATGCTTCTCTATTAGTTATTATTGCTTTTGGATGCTTCTAGATCATTCTCTATCCTTTTTTTGTGTCTGTGTTGATCTATGTGCTCATGGTCGAAGAATTTTTCTCGATGTGTTCGGGTTTTCATGTTCTTGATCGATATGATGGTTAACGTGTTGTGGATCCTTGGAGACTTAAATTTGAATGTTTGGAGTGCTCAAGGATTTTTTTTTGGGTCACATTATAATATTAGCCGACACTGTATGATTTGCATTAAAAATTTATTTGTAAATTTGGCCCAACATTGTAAACTTTTTTTATACTTTTGGCCGACAAAGTTGTTGATGTAAATCCAGGTTGCGGAAATATAAGAGTGGTTTTTTGTGTGAATTTTGTGTGTGTGTGAAGTGAGGAAGAGCTAGAGAAAGTGCAAGTGTGCAAATAAGTGATCTATTCATTCGATTGCAGAGCAGAGTGTGAAGAAGTATTTTTGTGCTTAACTGGAATTGTAATCAAACTTTTGTAGAAGCTATTTTCTCAGTTCATACCCTATAGATCTAATCCGAATTGTTGTGTATTCTTGGGAAGTGATTCCTCTTGTATTTGAGCAGTGAGCTCTAGGTAGTGTGCCTAAATGCATGTGCATTCCCATTATTTTTCATTATACTTTTAATAGGGTATAATATTGTGGACTAATGTCCACCGTGGTTTTTCCCTTAACAAGGTTTCCAGGTAAAAATATTGGTGTTCTCTATGCTCCTAATGTGTTGATTGTTTATGGTTTTTTGTTCTTTCATCAGATCTAAGATAAAGTTAAGTTTAAAAAGTTTAAGTATTTTGTGACAACTGATTCACCCCCCTCTCAGTTTTTTGTCCTTGTTTTTCCAACAATTGGTATCAAATTAGGTTCCTTTGAAGAAGTTTAAAAGCTTGAGGTGATCCATGATGGCATCATACAAGAAGGACAGCCCTACATTTGATGGAACAAACTACTCAATGTGGAAAACTAGAATGGAATGTCATTTGAGATGTTTAGGTGAACACTTCTAGAAGATCACAAAGAATAGATATGTTATTCCTCAAAATGGTCCTTCCACTCCTGATGAAATTAAAGAGGTTGAGAATAACATCAGGACTATGGAAGTATTGTTGAGTGCTCTGATGGATTCGTAAATCACAAATGTGATAGGTCTAAAGAAATATCATGAGATGTGGATGAAGCTAGAAACTTTGTATGAAGGAGATGCACATGTGAAGATGGCTAAGCTACATAGTTTGAAAGGAAAGTATGAAAATTTGAAGATGGGTGAAGATGAAAATATTTCGTCTTTTATGCAAAAAGTAAATGAACTAGTGATGAGTATAAGATGTGTTGGTGGTACCCTGGAAGAGCAAGAAATTGTAGCTAAAGTGCTCAGATTATTTTATCCCTCTTACAAAGCAAAGGCTCATGCTATTGAAGAAATCAAATCAATGACGAATGTGACAAGAGATACACTGATTGGAAAATTTGTTGCCTTTGAGTTGAGTGAATTTGATGAATTTGTTCCCAAGATTGAATCTGCATTTAAGGCTATTGTATATGGAAGAAACAAACAAAGATATGATTTGGGAGAGTGTTCCAAGAAGTCATTCAAGTATGAGGAAGAAATGAAACAGCTTGAAGATGAAGAAAGAGAAGTAGAAGAGTTGGAAGCACTAATTGTGAAGAAAGAAGGCAGAGGACAAGATAAGTATAAAGGAATGTTGCTTATTAAATTTTTCTCTTGCAATAAAATAGGTCATTTTGCATCAACATCTCTTGAAAGAGTTCCTAGGTCTAAGCCTAAGAAATCTAGATTTCAAAAGAAATGTTACTATGCTAAAGGAGTGACTAATGAAGAGTTTGATAAAGAAAATGGAAATGAAGATGAATGGGTGTTCCTTGCTATCAGGGAAAATGGTCTGGTGGCTATTGAATCTGCTAAAGTTGAGAAAGCTCTTGTCACCTTAATTGAAGAAAAGGATGAGTGGGTTATTGAAAATGGATGCTCACATCATATGACTGGTGACAAAAGCAAATTTTTAAGTCTAGAGAAATATGATGGTGGGGTTGTAAGATTCAGAAATAACAGTGTTGGTGTGATTCATGGCAGAGGATCTATTTGTCTTGGTGGTAAGCATAATATTGATGATGTCCTTTATGTTGGCGGCTTGAAGCACAACCTATTGAGTATTGCATAGATGGTGGACAAGGTTTATGATCTTTAGTGTAAAGGTGGAAGATGCAGGATACTTGGAAGTTCTGGTAATTTAATTGCTTCAGGTAAAAAGACAAAACGTAATATTTTTCACTTGAATGTTGCTAGTGAAAGTTATTTAATTGCTCAAGTAGATGAAAACTGGTTATGGCATAAGAGGTTGTGTCATGTGGATTTTGACAACATTGTCAAAGTATGTTCCACTCAAGCAGTAAGAGATCTACCTAGGCTAGTAAATCCTGCTAACACAATTTGCAAGGAATGTCAGATGGGAAAATAGACTAGAGTTTCTTTTCAAAGCAAACAGCATCATTCAAATGGATTATTGGAGGTAGTGCATACTGATCTATGTGGTCCCTCCAGAGTCAAAATTCTTCATGGAGAAAGGTACTTTATGCTACATGTTGATGATTACTCTAGGATGATATGGGTTGCTTTCTTAAGAGAAAAATGTGAAGCATTAGAGAAGTTCAAAAGTTTCAAGGCTATGGTAGAGAATGAGAAAGGTCTTAAAATCAAATTCTTAAGATCATATAGAGGTGGTGAGTTCACCTCCAAGGAGTTCAATTCTTTCTGTGAAGAGCATGGAATCATAAGACAGTTATCTGCTCCTTGAACCCCTCAACAGAATGGAGTTGCAAAGAGAAAGAACAAAACAATTTTGAATGTTGCTAGAACAATGATGATTGAAGGAAATGTACCTCACATCTATTGGAGTAAAGTTGTAAGTACTACTATACACACTTTAAACTGGGTAAATGTCAATGGTAATTCAAGTAAGACTCATTTTGAACTATGGTTTGGCTATAAGCCTACTGTTAAATATTTCAAGATCTTTGGAAGCAAATGTTATATTAAGAGAAATGAGGACATAGGAAAGTTCGATGCAAGAAGCGATGAAGGAATCTTTCTAGGTTACTCTACTAAAAGCAAGGCCTACGAATGCTATAATAGAAGATTGAAAAAAATGGTTGAAAGTGAAAATGTCAAAGTTGATGAGGACTCTACTAGATCATCAAGATACTGTGTATATGATTCAAATGACCAGGAAGTTAGTACAGAAAAAGGGAAGAATTCTCAAACATGGAATCAACTTCAAATTTATCTGGTAAATCAAAAAAGATGGGAAGGAGAGACAAGTGCAAGTGCAGAAGAAAGAACAGAAGAACCAGAAGTTCAAGAGAATCCTAAGGTTCTGAGGTATGTAAAGCTAAATCATTCTAAAAATAAAATTATAGGAGACAAGAATAAAGGTGTACAAACTAGAAGAAAGATTGCAAAAGAGTATTGCCTGATTTCCAAGATTGAGCCTAAATATGTCAATGAATCTTACAATGATGAACACTGGATGGAAGCTATGAAGGAAGAACTGATGCAGATTGAAAAGAATAATACATGGATTCTTGTTCCTAGACCTAAAGATAAAAATGTGATTGGTTCTAAATGGGTCTTTAGGAATGTTGATGTATTTTTTATGCACTTCTCAACACGGGAAATGCATAGATGCATCACCTCTCTTGAAAGATAATCTTCCACAATTAGATTGCAGAACACTATCCCAAGGTCTCTAATGTCAGGTCTTGATAGTGCTTGGAATATCTCAGTTGTTTGATGTTATTTTTCTAGAATCACAAGGCGGACTTACGGATGAGTTACAAAGCATGGGAAGTTGGGTCTTGAAATGGAGTTCCTAAGATGGGGAAGTTGTTGTGTGTTTGTTGTAAGTTCAAACAGCAGTCTTGAACTCCATTTTTATCATTGGATTTAGCTTTACAATGTGCAATGAACCTTTCCTAAGGTACTTATTAAAAAAAGGAAAAAGGGTAGGGAAGAGAGAAGATTCCTGGATCTGAAACTATGAATGAACAGTGATCATGGAGGCTGCTACAGTAGACAAACTCCCTAAAACTAAGTTTTGCTTGACCAAGAGAACCTACAACTACACAAAACTAGTGCAATCTTCTAAGGACTGCAGATTTTTAGATTACACACACACACACATCATGCACATGTAATTGAACTAAGTTGCAGATATGAAGTAAAGAGCTCAGACTAGCTTTGCAAAGTGACTCATCATCAATGAACCACAAAAAGCATGAGCTGGAAATTCATCAAATACTTAAATAGCAATCACCATCACCACTTCCATTCAAGAAACTAACACCTAAGCTAATAGGGAAGTTGAACCATGCATACATAAAGAGAAAACTCAAAAATAACACCCATAAATCATGCAATGCTTCTTTCTATTGTTGCAAAATGTCTTTACATCAATTCTCCAACCCTTACAAATGAGGGGCAAGCCCCTATTTATAGTTTTTCAAAGCCCAAATGAATGGCTAGGATTGAATCACAATGAGTGGCTCATATTTGATTACATTAGGGTTTCACCTACCCCACAATATTCAGCAATTTAAAATACATCCTTGTCTTTTCTCTATTTTTTCATCTAGTGCCAGTCACTACAGCAATTTCATCATTTAGTTGATTGCCCTTTTACTATAGCTAAAACTATCTAAAAGATGCCTTCTTACTTGATGTGTTTGCAGTGTTCTTCCTTGGATCGAACGATCCCGTCGAAAATTGGCATCAATGGATTGGTTGCCCCTGATTCGAGCGAACAACTCATCATCATCTGGTGAAAAGTAGGATAGCTCCTTCATGCCTTCTTCAAGACCACCCCCTTTCATTTTTGTCATTGACTTCCTTGGCACAGTCCTTCTAACATTGACCCTATTGATGGGTGCTAGCGGTAGAGGCGAACATTAAATGAATGGTGACAGGAGCGATGTACTTTCCTTGTTCAACTTTCTCAATGGGTCTCCTTGACGGACCCACGGTAGGCTTCTTGAATCCTGCACACATGAAGCGTCGTAAGTTCTTTCATACACAAATCAAGGAAAACATTAGTCAAATCTTGCAAAATCCTTGTTAGATCCATCCATGCATCATCAAAAGATCATAATATTCATATTTGAAGTTCACTCGGATCATAAACATTAATGCGGGCCCAAGGGGGTGGGCAGCGAACGAGGGACAGCAAACCGAAAGGGAAGTTCCCAGACCTCACAAAACATAGAAATACCGAGATTTTTCAATTATAGTGCATGGGAAAAGGGGAAGAAAGAGTGCCTAGAAAAACTTTCTCAAGATTGGACTCATTTTAAAAAAAGCGGAAGTTCAAAACATCCACGAAGGGACGAAGTCTCGAAAATGGCCACGGAGGGGTCGGGCTCCAGAGGCTGGGTCGTTGAGGCTCCAAGGATGTTCAAAATGGCCAAAGAGGGACAGAGTCCCAGAAACGTCCATGGAGGGGTCGAGCTTCGGAGGCCAGGTCGTCAGGGCTCCACAAATGTTCTAAAACATCCAAAGGTGGATGAAGCTCTGAAACCACCGAAACTTAATGGAATGTTGACGAAACCTTGGTAGTTCACATAGCACCACAAACACATCCCAGATCCACCAAAAAGTTGACCCCAAAGTCAAAAATGTGGAAACTAGACCGACGAGGGTCCACGGATGTTTCCAAAATAGCCAAAGAGGGATGAAGCTCCAAAACCACTGAAACTTAACGGAACATTGACAAAACCTTGGCAATTCACTTTGGCACCACAAACACATCCCAGATCCACCAAAAAGTTGGCCCCAAAGTAAAAAATGTGGAAACCGGACCGACAAGGGTCCACGGATGTTTCCAAAACAGCCAAAGAGGGACGAAGCTCCGAAACTACTGAAACTTAACAGAACATTGACAAAACCTTGGTAGTTCACTTAGGCACCACAAACACATCCCAAATCCACTAAAAAGTTGGCCCTAGAGTCAAAAATGTGGAAATCGGACCGACGGGGGTCCACGGATGTTCAAAACGGCCAAAGAGGGACGGAGTCCCGGAAATGGCCACGAAGGGGCCGGGCTCTGGAGACGGGGTCGTTGGGGCTCCACGAATGTCCAAAACGGCCAAAGAGGGATGGAGTCCTAGAAACGGCCACAAAGGGGCTGGGCTCCGGAGGCTGGGCCGCCGAGGCTCCACGGATGTTCCAAAACAGCCAAAGGGGGACAAAGCTTTGAAACTTAACAAAACATTGATGAAACTTTGGCAATTCATTTAGGCACCTCAAACACATCCCAGATCCACCAAAAAGTTGGCCCCAAAGTCAAAAATGTGGAAACCGAACCGGTAGGAGTCCACAGATGTTTCCAAAATAGCCAAAGAGGAAGGGAATTCTAGAGGGAAAGTTCTGAAACCATCGAAACTTTACGGAACATTGACGAAACTTTGGCAGTTCACTTAGGGACCCCACATACATCCCAAATCCTCCAAAAAGTTGGCCCCAAAGTCAAAAATGCGGAAACCGGACCAGCAGGGGTCCACGGATGTTTCCAAAATAGCCAAAGAGGAAGGGAAGTCCATAGGGAGTTCTGAAACCACTGAAAATTTACAGAACATTGATGAAACTTTGGTAGTTCACTTAGGGCCCCTAACACATCCCAAATCCACCAAAAAGCTGGCCCCAAAGTCAAAAATGTGGAAACCGGACTGGCAGGGGTCCACGGATGTTTCCAAAATAGCCAAAGAGGAAGGGAATTCTAGAGGGAAAGTTCTAAAACCACCGAAACTTTACAAAACATTGATGAAACTTTGGCAGTTCACTTAGGGACCCCAAACACATCCTAAATCCACCAAAAGGTTGGCCCCAAAGTCAAAAATGTGGAAAAAAGTGAATCAAGCGATCAAGGACCAAATTAGCAAAAACAAGACAATGGGAAAAAAAGGGATGGGGGACTTCATTTCTCCGCAGATTTGAATACCCTAAGTAGGTGAATTTGGTAAGGGGAATTTGATCGTTTGAAGGAACATGACCAATTTGGGCTTGGAAAATGGGGCACGCAAAACAAGACAAGAGCAAAGCAGCCTACTGGGAGCAAAAAAAAAGGGGGGGTCCCTGCTTATGGCGAGGCGTGTGTGCAAAACATTCACAACAAGGAATAAGTTGAATGAACAAGGTGAAGTAGTTTGGAATAAAGCAAGACTAGTATGTAAAGGGTATTCACAAATGGAAGGTATTGATTTTGAAGAAACTTTTTCCCATGTTGCTAGAATTGAAGTTGTAAGATTATTTTTTGCTTATGCTACATATAAGAACTATGAAGTCTATCAAATGGATGTGAAGTCAGCTTTTCTGAATGGTGAGCTAGAAAAAGAGGTATATGTTGAACAATCAGATGGATTTCAACTGACTGACAAGGAAGACATGGTTTGTCAATTGAAGAAAGCTCTATATGGACTCAAGCAAGCCCCCAGAGCTTGGTATGCTAGACTAGATAAGTACTTATTGAAGCTTGGATTCAATAAAGGTACTACTAACAACAACTTGTATTTCAAATTGGATCATGACAAAGAGTTGATTATTGAGTTCTTTATTGATGACATCATTTTTGGAGGAGATGATAATCTATGTATGAAGTTTGCTGATGAAATGAAGAGTGAATTTGAAATGAGTATGATTGGAGAGATGAAGTTATTTCTGGGATTACAAATTACTTAGTTAGAAAATGGAGTTTTCATATCTCAGTCTAAATATGTGAAAGAGCTATTGAAGAAGTTTGGCATGGAAGACTCAAATCCTGTTGGTACTCCCATGGTAACCGAATGCAAGTTAACATAGAATGATGATTCTCCTAAGGAAAATCAAATAAGATACAGGTCAATGATTGGTGGATTGCTCTATTTAACTCATACCAGACCAAACATTATGAATTCTATATGTATGGTTGGTAGATTCTAGGCTGATCCAAATGAGTCTCATGTGACTGTTGTAAATATAATCTTCAAATATCTAAAAGGAATAGTTGATTTTGGGCTTTGGTACCCTAAGGATGATGATATTACTTTGAGTGCATCTACTAATGTGGATTGGGCAGGAGATGTAGATGGCAGGAAAAGTACTAGTGGTGGTGATTTCTTCCTAGGGAAGAAGCCGGTGTCTTGGATGAGTTAAAAGGAGAATTCCATTTCTCTATCTACTACTGAGGCAGAGTATGTTGCTGTTGTAAATAATTGTACTCAAGTGATGTGGATGAAACAAATGCTAAAAGATATCAGAATAGTATATGATGAGCCTATTGCCATATACAGTGACAACTCAAGTGCAATTAACATATTGAAGAATATGGTACTACACTCTAATACCAAGCATATATCAATCAAGTTTCACTTCTTAAGGGAAAGTGAGTGAGAAAGGATTCAGACTGGAATATGTGCCTACCAAAGAAAAATTTGCATACATTTTCACCAAACCGTTGTCGAAGGATACCTTTGAGTATCTCAGAGGAATGCTAGGGGTGATTAGCCCTCCTAATATGAACTAAAGATGCATTTTCTTGCATCAATCTATATGCTTCATAGTTGTATTTTGATCCGGATTGATGTTTTCATGGCTCCTACTCAAGGGGAGTAGTCAGATGTGCAGATATGTGGTTCAGATCTTGTATGTGGGAAGATAATGTTTATCTTTTCCATTGATTTCAAAGGGGGAGAAGAGTCATGTGAAAAATTGTTGCTTATCTTGGGAGAAGAGCCTTGTGGGGTGAAGATCTTGTAGAAGAGGTTAAGAAGAGTCAAAATCTAAGGGGGATTAAGTGTTGATTGAGAGTTGTGTTGATGGTGTTTTTCACATCATGTGTTTCCATCAATTCCAAAGGGGGGTATTGTTGGATTTTGTGGTTGTGTTGTTGATATGTCATTTTCATTGATGTCAACACTATTAGCACTATTGTATTGAAGGTTGTATACATCAAGGATATTGAGAAGATTGTTAAAGAAAATGTTGCAGGTTGCTAATGGAACAGTGAAGGTCATGAATGTGTCTTGCTCAGTACCTTGATGATCATTTGTTTTGGACTAAAGGGTTTATTGTTGAGAATATCTAGTTCATCTACCAGAAGTTTTAGAGGTCCGCATGAAGATTTGATCGTGTTATGGAAATTTGTGTTATGACAGTATTTATGTGGTTTGTGATAGTGCTTCTGATTAAAGTTTATGTGATTTTGGTAATTTTTGTTGATGTGGATGATTCTCTATTAGTTCTTATTTCTTGTGGATGCTTCTAGATCATTCTCTATCCTTGTTGTATGTCTGCATTGATCGGTGTGCTCGTGGTCGAAGAATTTTTCTTGATGTGTTCGATTTTTCATGTTCTTGGCCGACATGATGGTTGTAACGTGTTGTGGATCCTTGGAGACTTAAATTTGAATGTTTGGCATGCTCAAGGATTTTTTTTGGGGTCACATTATAATATTAGCCGACAATGTAGGATTTGCATTAAAAATTTATTTGTAAATTTGGCTAGACATTGTAAACTTGTTTTATACTTTTGGCCAACGAAGTTGTTGATGTAAATCCAGGTTGCAGATATATAAGAGTAATTTTTTGTGTGAATTTAGTGTGTTTGTGAAGTGAGGAAGAGCCATAGAAAGTGCAAGTATGTGAATAAGTGATCTATTCATTCGATTTCATAGTAGAGTGTGAAGAAAGTGTGAAGAAGTATTTTTGTGCTTAACTGGAATTGTAATCAAGCTTTTGTAGAAGCTATTTTCTTAGTTCATACCCTACGCATCTAATCTGAATTGTTGTGTATTCTTAGGCAGTGGGCCCTCTTGTATTTGAGTAGTGAGCTCAAGGAAGTGTGCCTGAATGCATGTGCACTCCCATTATTTTTCATTACACTTTTAATAGGGTATAATATTGTGGACTAACATCCACCATGGTTTTTCCCTTAATAGATTTTCCACATAAAAATCTTAGTGTTATTTGTACTCTTGATGTGTTGATTGTTTATGGTTTATTGTTCTTTCATCAGATCTGAGATAAAATTAAGTTTGAAAATTTTTAAGTATTTTGTGACAACTGATTCACCCCCCCTCTCAATTGTCTATCCTTGTTTTTCCAACAAATAATGATCATATGGCTGACAGTAACAATGATAGTAGGGGCAATTACCACCAACGTAATGTTAATGATAACAACCTGAAAGACTCCATCAAGCAAGCAGTGAAGACACCCATGTTCAAATCAGGTGTAAGTAGAACCTAACAACTAGCATGCATATTAATATTATTAGAAATCAAGTCACTATTTGGTTGGTCAAACAAAGGATTCACTACCCTACTAAAGTGAGTTGAGATATATGTCTTACTTTGAATTGCCAATTGGTGTACACAATTCGTAAACATTCATCGACTTCGTTTATATTTCTTTAAGGGGATTTTAAAACCATATATTGTATATAAATAGTCCTAGTATAGATTGACATATCAAACATGTTCATCATAAGTCAAACATTCAATTGATTTAATCTTTGGTAATCTTACAGGGCACTAAAAACTAAAATATTCCTTGAAGAGAATGTGTTTCCATCAACTTGCATAGAGGTGTGTTTGTTGGTTGAGTTGGGGATTGAATATAAGAAAATTCATTCATGTAAAAATGATTGCATTTTATACAAATATGAATATCAGACCAAGGTAGAATGC
This sequence comes from Sequoia sempervirens, assembly GCA_007258455.2. Classification (NCBI taxonomy): domain Eukaryota; kingdom Viridiplantae; phylum Streptophyta; class Pinopsida; order Cupressales; family Cupressaceae; genus Sequoia; species Sequoia sempervirens. The sequence goes on along the minus strand of VDFB02000003.1, from coordinate 361,881,150 downwards.
CATGTATGCAAAGAGAATAGATATTGTATAGATGTACAAGGTCCTATAGTTCCAAAGAAATTTGTACGTCACATTCCAATTATACCTAGACTTCGATGAATGTTTCGTTGCAAGTCACTTGCACAATTGATGGACTGGCATGCAAAGAATAGGAGTAAAGATGAATTCATGTGAATTTTGGCTAACTCCAAAGCAATGAAACACATAGAGGAAAAATGGCCAAGAAAATTCAAAGATGAACCTCGTAGTATCAAGTTTGGTCTTGCAATTGATGGAGTGTTCCCATTCTCTTTCCTGAACTCAAATTATAGTGTTTGGCCAGTTGGATTGATAGTATACAATATTCCCCCATGGATGAGTGTTAGAAAGGAGCACCTTATGTTGACTCTCATTGTTCTAGGAAAACATCAAGTTAAAAATTTATCTTGCACCTTTTATTGATGAGATTCAACTACTATGGAAAGGCATAAGAATGTATGAAATATCACGCCCTCCATCAAATAGGTCCTTCATGTTGTATGGTGTGCTATGTTGGACTATTCATGATTTCCCAAGACTTGGCTTTTGTTCTAGTAAAATAAAATATTTACGTATTTACACTCATAATTTATTTTCATCCCAACTTTCATACTTAGTTTTATACTATTATTTTGATGTTATTAACATTACTTGTTGAATTGCATGGATTCAAACAAATGGGATATTTTCATGTCCAAGATGTGAAAAACAATTTCAAGGGTGGTATTCTAAAGATCTACATAAATTTATTTATGCAAAAAATAGAGTTTTTCTACCACTAGATCATAGGTTTAGAAATTGCCAGAAGAATAAATTTGATGGAAAAGTTGAAAATAGAAGCCCTCTCATGATTATGGGTCCAGGTGATTTGCTTAAGAAGTATGAAGATGTTGAATTGAAAGCTTGGGAGGATTTTTTTGATCGAGGCGATTTAATTGAAGAACCATAACAAGTTGCAGTTGATATGCTAGAACGAATGAAAAGGAGATCCATATTTTATGAGCTCCCTTACTGGAAGGATCTATTAATATCTCACCTATTAGATCCTATGCACATCTTCAAAAATGTCCCAGATTCTATATTTTGATATATATGAGGTAAAGAGAAGGACACCTTGTCTTTGAGGAGAGATATTTCTCTTTCACATACCAAATTTGATAGAAAACATTTGTGGCCAAGTAGGGAAAATGAAATATATGCAGAAGCTCCATGGATTTTGAAAAAAAAAGAGCTAGACCAATTAAAAAATTCCATTCATTCAATAAGGACACCTACTGGCTATGGGTCTGATGGAACCCTCAAAAAAAAAAATCCTTGTTCCATGTTAAAACCCTTATCACATTTGGATATAGGGTTGATATCTACAAAAGCTTATATTATTCTATTGGGTTGTTGACTCCCTATTACCCATTGCTATTTATTTTAATGTATCTCTACTCATTCATTGTCACTTAATAACCAGCCCTTTCTAGCCTAGATTCAGACATTTCTATTTTATAAAATTGGGTAAGGATCCTTGAGCCCTTACGCTCTTTATATATTTTATAACTTAGAGTTTTTTGAGTTAATTATTTTCCTAGGGAGTCCCCTTCATAAGAACAACTTATGATCACGTGCCTAAAACTTTCACTTAAGCCCCGATGGCCCTTGTAACTATATTGCTCATCGTTGATTTACTCATAGGTTTACACCTTGAATTAGCAATGAGAAACAGCGCTTTCCTTTGATATTGCTCATCACTAATGGAATTCGATCACTCAAATTTGTAATAGAGATGAGCGATGTTCTTAACCTTATGCTCTTATCACTCATTGTGAATGGCCATTAAAAATAAAATTTGTAGTAGTGATAAGCAATATGTTGTTACACCGTGTGATCGCAGATATGTTGTGAAAATTAGTTCTCACATTAGTGATGTGCGATGAACCCTATAAATAATGTAAACCATTCATCACTAATTTCTTGCATAATATATGAGGAGAATTAGCGATGAACGGAGGCCTTATTTCTCATCGTGGATTTATCTCAAAACTTAAGTTCTAAATTAGCGATAAGTGATGGGTGCCTTCTAAAAGTGTTTTTCTTTCACTAATTTGATATGATATTATGGATGATGTATTTGGCACTATTTATTCTATGCAGGTGCACGTGACCAAGATCTGGTGTTTCCATAATGTCTCTCATCGCCAATGGGATCCTAGGCATGAAGTTTGAATATGTGATGCACAATGAAGGAACAGATGTGACCAGAAGTTAGGCCATAGAATCAAGGGCTAAAGGCCATCACAAGTATGTTTTCATCATTGATAGAGTCGAGTGATGATAAAGTAAATCAGCGATAGGTGATAACCATTAATGGAAGGAGCAATGTGGCAGTATCCCTGGGATCTCGTGCAAAGCAAAAAGGGGATCAGCAAAATAACTAGAGGACTATTGATAAAGCTTTAAAGTAGGACAATCCAATGAACAAGAAGTCATCGCATAAGTAATTTCATTGCTAATGAGCACCTAAAGATTAGGGAAAGATCAGTGATGAAGAGATAAAGTGTATAAAGAAAGTTTCCCTCTAAGAAAAATTTTCTTGTGTACTTCGCTAATATTAATGAAAGCATAGATTAGGTTGGTGATACATGTTGATTGATAGATCACAACACTTGAGCTAGCATTGTTGTTTTCCATGGATGAAGTTTTAAGTGCTTTAAAAGCAACGGCTTAGATTCAATCTTGAGCTATAAGTTATAAACTTGCTCGCACAAGTAGATTTCAAGTCATTAATCTTGCATGCTTCAAATTTCTTATTTAATGCAAATTACTTGAGTGATTTTCCATGTCATAATTCATTTTGCAATGAATGAGGGTTGAAGGCTGATAAAGAAGTGTGTGGGAATTGAATTCTCCTAAGAAGTGTGTAGACATTCTAGGTGAGTAGGTATGTCATGATGATTCAAAAATATAAGGGGTTGTGTTTGTTTGAGTGCCTAAGGAAGGTCTTGAGAATAAAGTTGGAATGCATGGAGCTCATAATATGCCAAAAAGAAGAGTAGTATTAGGGAAATTCAAGGAGTATAGTACCAAGGAAAATTACCATCCAAAAGAGCAGATAGTTTCAGAAGAATTAGTCAAACACAGAGAGAAGAGGATGGTAAAATATGAAAAAAGGGCATGGATGGAAAGTGAACATTATAAGGCCTATCCAAAGGAATGAAATTCTCCATGTGAGGTTCTTAATAACCTTTAAAACAATGAGGGTGACACTGAATTAGAGGGTGATTATTATCCCCTCTCCCTGGTACTATCGAGGAATCCTGATAAAGAGGTGGTGACAGTTTCTCCAATCCCACCACAAGTAAAATGTGGGTGAATATCCTCTGAGGTTGATGACTCAGAGTGATGATTGCACCCTATTTTTGTTTTTGATGATACCATGCCCTTTATGTTAGGATTTTCCTATTCACCATTCATGTGATTTCTTGTTTCATGTGTTGAGGTGGAGAGTTTTTGGGCTGGTATGTAGGAGAAGTGCTAGACTAGTTAACCTTAGCGGTGTGTATGTCGTTTGCAGGCAATATACGAGTTTGTGTTGGAGCTGCTATTGGAGAATATTCTTTGGTCAACAAGGATGACGATTCAACACAGTTACAACAAACTCTACTTTTCAAGGATTTGGTGTGTCTTCATTCAAGGAATGTGGAATGCGGTCTTTTACTCTTCTATTTTCCTCAAATAATTACATGTAACAAACTAAGAATATCTCGAATTTTGGTACAAATGAAATGAAATATAAATGTAATTAAGCTTGATGCTTGTTGTTCCCTTATCCTATAAAAGGTATTTCAGGGCTTATTACAAATGTCAAATTCTAAAGTCTTAATAGAGTTCTAGGAAAAAGATAAGTTCTAAAAGGGCATTTAGAATAGAATTCTTAAGTAGGCCAGTAGTTTGTCTTGGAAAAGGAGTCATGTATGTAATGATCTTAAATGAGTTTTATAGAAATTACTGATATCAAAATAAATATCATTCAAGAAATTTATACTCTCCTATGTATGTTCATTATGGAGTTATGAATCAGAAATACCAAAGGTTTTATCATCTGTCTTCAAATATTTCATTTGAATGTGTTACTCTATTTTCAACATTAATTCAAGAAATTAATTAAAATGCTTGAATAAGGTTATAAAATTTGTAAGGAATGGCTTAGGATTACTAAGAAGTGAATGTTTCTTGCACAGTAATTTTTCTTAATGCAAAGCACTATGAAAATAGTTTGTTTCTCCCTTAAAAGAGTAATTTGTAAATTATTGATCCTCTTGTGTACTTGACTCTGTTGCTCCAATTGATTAGACATTGATCGTTCTATAAGAAAATATTGCATAAGATGAACAAATAGTGTTCCTGGATCTAGACTTATGAGAAGAACAATACTCACAATAGAAAATATTTCCAAAGGTAGTAGAAGTGGAATTAATCTTAATTCCTAGCAAATAGCTAGTCCTTCATTTGAAAGTTTTTCAAATTTTCAATAAAAATGATTCCATCTGCCACAGAAAGGAATTAACCTATGCATAAATGTGTTAACTAATTGATTATATTGCACGAAAATGCAATTAGGATTACCCTCCTAGGTTTCATAGAGCTTGAAGTGAAGGATTATGGACTTTAAAATCCTATGCTCATTGTGTTGGTCATTAACCTAATAGTTCATCATAGGAGTTGGCTACTTCTTAGAGGATTGTTCGGTTCTGCTAGAAAAATTACCAATAGAAATGGCAACTTTGTTGGGGATGTACTACAAATCCCTAGTTGTAGACTATCAGAGTCAGGAATTTGGTGGATCTAAACATCTACTTCAAATACTGAGGAATTACTAAACTTGGAAATGTTCCTATTGAGCAATTTTGAAAAGATATATGTGTGACTCTAGTGTGGGAGAAAATACAGAAGGAAATTCATCTTTTAAGGAGCTTCATACTGCTTGAAGATCATTCCTCTGAAAATAGTTGGCAACTCTATTAAAGAACTTGATGAAGATGTGAAGAACGTTCATATTTCCAAGTGTTTCTAGTCAAGGAGAAGAACTCTTTATTGCAAAAAATCCAGGTATTCTCCAGTTTTTTGTTTTCAAGAAAGACAAATTTGTATATGAAAACCATAGTTATAAATCTTGTAAAAATTTGATCCCCTATTATGTGAATTAGCACTAAAGAAGGGAAATATTAGTAGGTTTGCATACTTCCTTATTACTAAAAGACATATTTCTTTATGAAGTTATGTATGCAATGAATTCATTTAGAAGATCTTAGGCAAGTTAAGATAGAAATTTGTATTATAAAAGCTTAAGGTTGGGTTGTAAAAGAAGTTTGAAATACCCAGTGTAACTAAAAAACTAATAGAAAAGGGCCTGTAAAGGTTTAAGAAAATGTATCATCAACCTATGCATCCTTGTGTGGACCCAAATATAACAATGCATAGTGCTCAAGCCTTCTCATGTAATAAAAGAATTTTTAGCATCAAAAGGTATATGGCCATAAATTTTGATGGAATTTCTAGTTACCCAAATATTTTTCCATCTGAAATCATAAATGAGCTACCAAAGTTTAATGTTACAAAGAGTGAGTCAGCAAGTAAGCATTTGTAAGAATTTAGTAATTTAATGGATGAATATGAGATAGATCATGAGGACATGATCATGAGGTTATTTTTCCAATCCCTAAAGGGAGATTCAATAGATTGGTTCTCTAATTTACTGGCATGCTCGGTCTACTCTTGGGAGGAGTTCAAAGTAGTGTTCATGGAGAAGTTCAATGAAAGAATTAATGTTGGCTATTTTCTCAATAAATTTATGAACATTGAGAGAGAAGATGATGAGTTAGTCCCAACATTTAACCGAAGATTTTATAAAACAATAAGAGATATTCCTGATGTTTTGGATCTAAGTGATGTAGTATGTTTGGTTGTTTATTTGGGAGCTTTTGATAAAAAAAATGAGCTATTTGCTGAGAGATAAAGATCCCAAAACCTTAAATCAGGCCTATGGGATAGCCATGAATATTAAAAACAACTTGAAATATGGGATGCAAAGGAATCATTGGGATACACATTTTTACTGCCATAAAATGCCTAATATTTATGAATGGTGTAAACCATAAATCAAAAATGAATGTAAAAAAATTTGTACCCCTAGTGTTTCAGCTTGCATAAAATTTTGCGATACTGATCTCATAAAGTCTCAAACACATCATCAAGAAACTATCAGGTCTTCAAATTACAATGATAATAATTTTACTACTTTGCATGAATCGAGTAATGAAATATCGGATGATGAGGAAGATAGTAGAGCAAACACTGAAAATATATACTTCAATGAGGCAAATGAAGGGTGTGGTTCTAGTTCTACTGAATATTCCACTACCTATGCTCCTATGGATGACATAAGATTGAGCATTCAATCCAAAAAATTTGAACACAGTTGCAATTTTGATGAGTCCTCTTGCTATAGTAATGATAATGGCATTAAGTATGCTCAAATCTCTATTGAATGTGATTATCCTCATGAAGAAGAGATAGATTAATTTGTCGCAGATGATAAATGTGTTGATAATGTTGTAAGTGCATTAGAAAATGTGCCTGTTTTCTCTTCTAATGATTACAATGATTTTGGATGTTGTAATGACTTGGAGGAATTAGACATCCATGTTGAGAAAATTGAGGCTCTTATGTCAGAAATAAGTGTAATGTAAAATCCATTGTATGATGAGCCTCCATCTTCACCAGAGATGAGAAATAATGATCCTTATTGGTGCAGATATAATCCACTCTTTGCTGAGGATTCTGATGATGCATCTAATACAGGGTCAAAATATGGTCTTGAGCATACAAAGAAACGCATTGATGTGCTCCCTAAGGGAATCATTTATGAACATACTACCTTTGATACAAGTGTTGAAGATAAAGTTGAGTATCAAGGTGTCAATCACTTGGGGGAGTATGAATGTTTTCAGTTTCTAGTTCAGTGGGGTGGCATTTTGATGAAGCATGACAATGGGATGAATAACGAGAAATATTATTTTCAATATGAATATAACACATATGTGTCATGTGATGATGAAAATATGCATTTTATGCCTAACTCTACACTATAGGATGATGAAAGTTACACTAGCATTTTTATACTCAAAAAGGCCATGAGAAACAAAGATAACAAAGATTATAATTAGACAAACTCTCACTTGTTAAAAAGAGGCCTAACATTTGTTCTTGTAGGATTTAAATTGCTCTTACTTCAGTGGTACAATAAGGACAAATGTGAATGGAAAAACATTAGCTCCTTTAGAAGGTTGGTTTTTGACAAAGTCAGGAGCATATTTAGCATTTTTGTGGCTTAGTGCCACCAATCAGGAGGGAAAAATCTGGTTGAATTGAGGAATGCATAACACAGTTTGCATCTTTGAAATTTTTGTGTTGTTTGGGTGGAGATTGGATCTCCCTTTTTAGGTCTTCTTTTCTTGTGTAAATTTTGTACATATGTTGTTTCTTTTATTTTGTTTTTGTGCCTGGTCTGCTTCACCTAAAATTTTGAGATCTCAACATGCCTACAAGAGGCATGTGTCCCCAGTCAGAGCCACTGATGGAACCCTCAAAAACAATTCCTTGTTCCATGTTAAAACCCTTATTACATTTGGATATAGGATTTCTATCTGTAAAAGCTTATATTATTCTATTGGGTCATTGACTCCCTATTACCCATTGCCAATTATTTTAATGTATCTTTAGTCATTCATTGTCAACTAGTAACTGGCCCTTTCTAGCCTAGGTTTGGACCTTTTTATTTTATAAAATTGGGTAAGGATCTTTGAGCCCTCATGCTCTTTATATATTTTATAACTTAGAGGTTTTTGAGTTAATTATTGTCCTAGGGAGTCCCCTTCATAAGAAAAACTTATGAGAACGTGCCTAAAACTTTCACTTAAGTCCCAATGGCCCTTGTAACTATATCGCTCATCGCTGATTTATTCATAGGTTTACACCTTGAATTAGCGATGAGCGATGAGCGGTCATTTCCTTTGATATTGCTCATTGCTAATGGAATTCAATTCCTCAAATTTGTAATAGCAATGAGTGATGTTCTTAGCCTTATGCTCTTATTGCTCATCGTGAATGGCCATTGAAAAGAAATTTTGTAATAGCGATAAGCAATATGTTGTTGCACCGTGTGATCACAGGTATGTTGTGAAAAGTAGTTCTCACGTTAGTGATGTACGATGAACCCTATAAAAAATGAAAACCGTTCATCACTAATTGCTTGCATAATATATGAGGAGAATCAGCGATGATGGAGACCTTATCGCTCATCGTGGATTTCTCTTAGAACTTAAGTTCTAAATTAGTGATAAGTGATGGGTGCCTTCTAAAAGGGTTTTTCTTTTGCCAATTTGATATGATCTTATGGACAATGTCTTTGGTGCCATTTTTTCTATGCAGGTGCATGTGTCCAAGATCTGTGTTTCCACAATGTTTCTCATTGCCAATGTGATCCTAGGCATGAAGTTTGAATTGGCAATGCACAATGAAGGAACAGATGTGACCAGAAGTCAGGCCATAGAATCAAGGGATAAAGGCCATCACAGAGATGTTTTCATCATTGATAGAGCTGAGTGATGATAAAGTAAATTAGTGATAGGCGATAACCATTAATGGAAGGAGCAATTTGGAAGCATCCTAGGGATCTCGCGCAAAGCAAAAAGGGGATCAACAAAAGAACTTGAGGATTGTTGATAAAGCTTTAAAGAAGGACAATCCAATGAATAGGAATTCATTGCTAATGAGCACCTCAGGATTAGGGAAAGATCAGTGATGAAGCGATGAAGTGTATAAAGAAGGTTTCCCTTTAAGAAAACTTGTCTTGTGTACTTCACCGATATCAATGAAAGCACGGATTAGGTTGGTGATACATGCTAATTGATAGATTGCAACACTTGAACTAGCATTATTGTTTCCCATGGATGAAGTTTTAATTTCTTTAAAATCAATGGCTTAGATTCAATCTTGAGTTGTAATTCATCAACTTGCTCACACAAGGAGATTTCAAGTCATTAATCTTGCATGCTTCAAATTTCTTATTTAATGTAGATTACTTGAGTCATTTTTCATGTCATAATTCATTTTGTAATGAATGAGGGTCAAAGGCTGATAAAGAAGTGTGTGGGAATTGAATTCCCCTGAGAAGTGTGTAAAAATTCTAGGAAAGTAGGTATGTCATGATTGTTGTGCCCTCAACACACACGCCCCGTTTGAAATGGGTACCCTCTTTTTCTTTCGCCTTGTCGGGTCATTTTTATCATCGCCTCATTTTTGTACCCTGTTTTAGTGTCCTACGTGGTCAACATACCTCTACAGTCTCATCTTGAGTTGACCGTGTTTTTCCCCCTTCATTTTTGTCAAGTCCTAGTGCCTTACAGAGTCTCCTTGGTAGTTTTCCTCTACTGGGGGCCTTCATGCCCTCCGGACCCGCCCCACCAGGTTTCCCTGGCTGGGTTTCCCCATTGTGTCCATTGTTCTGAACGGTGGAAGGCTTCTGCCTTCCCGGGCCCCGAGACCTAGCTCCTTGTTTTCTGTTTGGAGAAACTTGCAAAAAATTTCTCGGCTACTTCTAAACCCTCAGGGCTCGACCCTCCAGACTTTCACGTCCAAAACTCTGTGTGGTCTTTGTCATTCCCGATAGCAAATCATTGATGGAACTCCACCATCCAGGCCCCGAGTTCCTCTTCTTCGTTGGTGATTTTTGAACTAAATTTCCAAAATGGTAAACCTGCGATGGAACTCTGTCCTCAGGGTCCCAAGATCCCCTCGGCCATCAAAACGCAAAATGAATTTTGGATGGCCGCCTTCTCGCGTCTTTCCAGCCCTCAAACCCTGGACCTCCCACCGTCGTCCACTAATTCAAATCCACCAACCAGATGGTTTGTCGTACTTGCATTTAATGAAGCTATTAATGGTGGTGGGAGTATAAATATCTTGCCCAACCTGTCATTTTAACTTGTAAGGATTGCAGAGAGAGATCAAAGAGCTTGCCAGAGGAGTCCACCATCTTCCTCGATTGTCGCCTTCATGCCCATCGCCATCATTTTCCAACCTTTAGTAGATTTCACGCCTTGCCTCATCAAGTTTCTAAGGTAGGTGTGTCGTTTTCCCTCTTGAGAGTTTTTTCATGATTTTAAAGCCTAAAATGATGAACATGGGTAAAAAACACATTTAATTGATAATTTTTAATAAAATGCACGAAACCCATGTTCTGGAACCTTCAAAAAACATCTGAAATGCCCTCAAAATTGATCTAGAACTTAGCTCATGCACGGCTATTCTTCGCCCAAGAGCATTTGTGTCATCCAGGCTCGGGCCTCTCCATCGCCGAAAAACTTATAAAATTCAGCGTCTTTTGAAACAGCCGCTCCTTCTCCTGAGCTCGTGCCCCCAGAATTCCATGCCCAGGATTCTGCCAAGCTCCTGCTATTCTTGAACAATGAAGGGACCTCATCCTCATGAGCCCTGAAGCCCACCTTGCAACTCACCGACTAGCACATAACTCGAGCCTACCGCTCGTCATAAACTCGGGCCCCAGTCCGCAGACTTTCATGGGGTCTGCGTCTTTTCGAACAGTGAATCTATGATGACTTCCCACCTCCTGGGTCCCAACCAACCTTTTTCTGCAAGAGTTCCAAATCGTCAAACCTTAACATCCTCACCCTTGCTGGGCCCTGCCCTCTAAAACTTTTTTCGAACTCCCGTCATTCTCGATAGCAAATCACTGACAGAACTCCACCCTCTGGGCCCCGAGTTCCTCTTCGTTATTGGTGGTTTTTGAACTAAAATTCCAAAATGGTGAACCTTCGGCGGAACTCTGCCCTTCGGCCCCTGAGATCCCCTCGGTCGTCTGTATGCAAAATGAAGTTCAAACAGCTGCCACCTTGCTCCTTTTTGGCTTCTAGGCTCCGCCTTCCTGCTCACTGTAGAGACTTAATGAAGAAAATAAAACACCCAACTTTAGTGTCAGGTCCAGTCCATTGGGCCGCCCCCTCCAGACTTTCGTCTGATGATCGTTGTTCTAAATAGAAAAATCATGACAGCTTCCTAGCTCCTCAGGCCCGAAAGCTTTTAAAATTGAAGAAATATTAGCTACCCTTGGACCCACCGGGTCATGGACCCAGAAGTTCCATCCCTGAAACTCTGTTTCTGCCCGGTCGTTTCAAATAGCCAACCCCGAACGGCCTCCCAGCCCTGTACCTCTGGATGCTCCCTAATCGATCCAAATGACCTCAAGTTTGAAATTGATCTCGACCTACGTGCTCAAATTCAACCCTCTTCAATACGAACCTTTTTAACCACCAAAATTCAGTCGAGAGAGATCTCCCAGGTCACTCTACCCCGTTCATCCTTTCAAAATAGCATTCATGTTGGGGAAGTCCAGGCCTCCAGGCCCAGATTGTACAAAAGGCCCTCAATTGAAGGACTAATGACATATGGAAGTAAAAGTAGGATTTTATAAATGATAAATTGTCCAGACTTGATTTCATCCATGGAGTTTTCACTAACATTAAAGCTTTCATGATCGGTTGCATTGACTATCTCTTTGCTCACAGGATATATGGAATCAGGTGTAGGACCCTCGGGGGTGATTGCGGAAAAAGACAAAGGAAAGAAATCGGGCAAGACTCCTCATGGAAAAGAGGACAAAGACCAAATGAGTACCAATTTCAAGGTGAACCTTTGCACTCAAAGGTTGCCACAAATTGGAAAGAAATCACATATACCAATATCGGCCACGTCGATATTGATGAATTTAAGAAAAGGGTCAGAGTCAACCTGACAACCAAAAATGCAAGGTTGATCAAGCAAAGTGGAATTGCAAAAGCTACAGGCTTCCCTCCATCCCTCGTGGCCCCTAAGTTGGTCATGGCTTGCCGACAGGCATATCAACCCGATACATGGACAATTGTTGACCGAGATGGTAACATTCTTGCTGACATGTCAACTAAGGGAATCACAAAGAACTTCCATATTCCCACCTTCCTTGATCTGTATAGGATCTAGGACTTATTGCTTACAGAATGCTTAACGTAAAAGATCGATTATTACAACATTTAATTTAAATGATTACAAATTAAATGCTCAAATGAAATAATGAACATAAAATAATTAAATAAATGCCAAGATAAACTGAGAAAGAAAAGAGAGAAGAAATAGAGAGACGAAACCAATTGATAACGGAGTTCATCCCTTAGGACTACGTCTCCGGGTCCCTCTCCAATGGAGGACCGATCCGATTAGCTCCAAATTCAATTACAATGGCTTCAAGACTATCTCCTTCAAGCATTCAGCAGCATGTCAGTACTCTGATATGCAGAAACGTCTTCAATCTCTCGGGCATTCTCTCGCTATCTCCACCTGGACTTGTGAAATCAAAGGCCTATACCCCTCCTTTTATACAAAAAGCTTGCCTAATATGGCTTAACCACCAAGATAAACACATATCTCCCCTGATCAGCTCGTATTAGGTCTGTTTTGGCTTCTGCAATCTTTTGGTTAAGAGTTTTAAGTGGGTTTTTGTTTGTTTAGGCTTAATTAGCCATTTTGTTATATATTCGGGTTCATATTTTTAACAAAACATACCGAACTCCTATAAATATATGAGAAGTTACGGTGGCATAGCGGTGGCATAACCTTTTGATAAGTGTGTGGTCGGCGGTTCCAACCCCGCCGGCCACGCCTTATACCCGACTCCTCCAATTTTAAACAATAAAACAAAACAACGCTGCTTATTTGTTTGGAGGTTGCGTTTGGTGCAACGGCTAACGCCCCCGCCGTTTCGGCAGAGATCGCGGGTTCAAAACCGCAGCCTATTTTTATTCAAACAACTCAACCACCGGCCGGAGGAGCGCACAACAACAGTGCCACGTGTCAAACCCTTATTGGCCAGAATGTGCTGACCTAGATGAACCGTACGCTGACTGTGTCACCGACGTGTCCCACTGCTATTCGCCGAAACTGCTGACTCAGCCATCCACGTGTCAAGTTCTAATTCGCCGGAGTGCTGACTCGGATGATGACTGGACTGCCACGTGGGATACTGACTGTGCTACCGTACTGTACGGCAGTGGACACGTGTCGCATACTGATTGGCTCCGCACGATGACTCACTTGCCACGTGTTTCGGCCGAATTCATCCGTACGGTACGGACGATCTGCTGACGTCATCATCTGTATAGTCAGCTTAAAAGTCAACTTGAAACTTTGACCTCCTGTATCTTGAGCATACGATGTCGGATTTTGACGAAACGAACGTCGTCGGAATCGTCTCGATGAGCTCTTCGCGATGACGCCGATTCCGTTGATTTCCGAGATGATTATTTTTTCCACCTTCTGGACGCCCCTGAACCCAGTTTGACTGGAAGTTTGACTGGTCGTAACTTGCACAAACGGAGTCCTTTTCGACCCGTTCAAGTTGCGTTGGAATCAGGACGTTATTCTCTTTCTGATGAATTTGAAATCTGGAGCATTGGGAACACTTCAATTTTCACTGAAAAATTGTCCCCCGGATCATTCCTCGAGATGGAGATGCCTACCATAGAGGAATGCAAAGTAGCATGGGATGACAACCCAGTGGGCTACAAGAAATTGATAAATCATCATTGGCTCAAAGAGAAACGGGGTAGCACTGTAAAGGTTCCTCAGGAACTCTTTTGCGGTGACTTCCATGAGGATTACCATGATTTAGTCACTATACTGAACAGGGTGATGGGCCTCCCTACTGTTGTCTTCTTTTAGGAGTGGATGGTATACTTAATTGAATAGATCCTCCACGGGAATGAGGACGTCACCACAAAATCCTTGTTCTACTGGGGAGGTATAATAAGCGACTGCTTCCATGAGTAGTTCATGACTGTGAAGAAAAGTTTCAAGTTCTACATGACCTCATATCTCATCTACTCCTTGGCAGACCAGAGACAATACAATGGGTTGTTTATGGCACCCGATGAAGAGTAGGGTCAAAAATTGAAAGCCTATTACAGGTACGCCCAACTCCAGTATCAGAATTTTAAGAAAGGAGTATTGCAGGGTAAACTATGCCTTCATTGGCCATATCATTAGGGTGATCGTGGGGGATTTTGAGAGAAGCATCTCTCACAGTGCTTAGGCATTCCTGAAGCAGTACGCCTTCCTTTTTATTCAATATCCAAAGTTCACATACATTCACGCCCCCAGGGCTTCACAGAAAGGCCAAATAAGCTGCCCTGATACCCCAATGACCGGATCATCCTGTTGGAACTTTCTCAGCAACTCCAACACATACAGTCATTCCACACCAGAAAACACTTGGTGGGGATCTCCTATCCCTTAACTTTCGGCCAGGGAATGTATAAGTTACATCAGTGTGCTGGGAATTCTAAAAAAGAATTGAGTGATTATCATTTTCACCTACACACCACTCGCCCCTGAATGGACCCATATGGACATGTAAGGAAAGCACTAGGGTCGAGGTTCACCCATCTGCACCACATTGAAGACTTTAGGGCAGATTGTTAGGATGACAAGGAAGTACATGCAAGACACTACATGCAAATGACTGTGTACTTCATAAGAAGGGTGCAACCATTTCCCATACCAGATCAAGTCGAAGAGGATGAAGGAACCATAATGTACCCCAAATACCCTCTAGTCACCAATTTTCAGCTACCAATAATAGACTGGGATGAACAGGAGGTCGATATCCTCAATATTATAACCAAGCCGATCTTGGCCCGTACCAAGGAATGGGTTGATGGAAAAGTGTCCCAATTGAAATAGCAAGGGGTGATCCTAACATATGAAGGGATCAAAAGTGATTCAAGTGCCATGGAAGATGTCACCGCCACAACTTCAATGGGCAGGAAATCCAAGTCTCCTCCAGTCACCAAATCCAAGAAGAGGAAAGAAACAAAAATGGAGCAATCTTCAAATCCCAAAGTATACACAAGGAAGGATCTCAGAAGCTCACCTTCCAAAAGGCTCAATAAAATAGGAGGCACGATGGAGCAACCCATAATCCAAGAGGAAGAAGCAAAATGTACAGATCAATTAAAACCTCTTTTGGCTCTCCCTATTTTGGCTGCCCCATCATCCACCTCCCTAGCCATAGTCGCCAAATCCCCACCAGCAGTGGACATCTCAGTCCATCTTTCCCCTTCACCGCCGGTCAAGCCCGTAATCATGATTGACTCTTCCCTCACTGTAACTACCCCTCCTTCCTCCACTTCCATGTCACCCACCACATCACTCCCACTAGATATGGCAATGGAACTAATACCCGCTCCCACTGTGCCTAAGGCCTTCTCGAGACATATGTAGAATCTCCCCTCCGACCTCTCTGAGATCCTTATGGATCCAACTCTTCAATCAACCCTAGCACAGGTCCTTGCTACTGCTAAACCTTTGCAGCCTCCGACAGGACCACTGGCTATGGAAGCCACCATGTTAATCTCTGAGGAATGGGAGAGACAAGAGCAAGAGGCCTCGAAATCATTTAAGGAAGAGGCCGACGAATACCATGAACACCTAGAGTATGAACACCATAAAATTGACAGGGTGGCCTACGAAGAGGAAGGAATAGGCTCTTTAGAGAGTGGAGATGAGGAGGATGCCAGTGGTAGGGTCATCATGCAAACCTTTGACAACGATTTTGAAGAAGAGATGGCTCGGCAGCTAAAGGGTACAGAAGAAGAAGCAGAAAGGTCACCTCTTAGAGAAGAGGGACAGCAACAAGAAGACAAGATAGGAGAAGACATGCCTGAGGGTGAGGCTAAAAATATCAAACACTTCAAAATTGAGTAGCCCAAGGAGCACGTGCACGAGGTTGAGAAAACTGGAGAAAGCTAGGAGAAGGAAATAGAGAAAGAAGCAAGTCCCCAGAAGTAATTACCTACCAAGCCTCCCATCAAGCACCTTGTGTTCATCCAGGACTTCAATGAAGAAGAAGGGGATGCTACTAAGATGGAAGAAAGGGCCCTTGGAGATAAGAAAATAGAGGCCTTAGCCGGGGACGAAGAGGGTGATCGTGAATCACTTAAGGAAAATTCTACTATGCCTGAGTGGCTAGAGAGACAGCTTGAAAAGAAAACCCCCATGCCAAAGGACCCAAGAGCGAGACTGGAGGCTACCTTAGCCCGAGCATAGATCACAACTAGAAAGGAGAAGAAGCCTAAGATCATATCCAGGTCAACGATGGATGCTTCTGGGTCTCGAGCTGTGCAAATAGCAACACCTATGGTGGGTCAGGCTGGTGTAAGTTACAATATCTCCACCATTGACCTAGGGACTGCTACCAGAGAGTAGAAGGTGGGGCATCTTGAGGAGTCAGTGGCTACAGTGGTACACTTGATAAAATAGGACAAGATTTCAAAGGACAAACTCAAGGTACAGGTAGCTTCCTTGACAGACTACATCCAACAACGGTCCTCAGTAGATGACCTACCTACCACATCTGCAGCTCCACCCCGACTGTTGTCCAAAGAACAAATTGACAAGTTGGAAAGAAGAAATAACTTGGACAAGACTATAGAGAGCTGGTTCTAGCAGGTCTTGTACTTCTGGAACATGGGTATTAGCTAGGTTGTTTGAATGGCCAATGAATTCTTGGACCTATAGCAATCTCTGGAGAGCATGAAAAAGCTCTGCACTGACTTCCCTGCAATGTACAACTCCACCTAACCAAAGATTGAGGCCATCCTCTAGTTACCAAAAGCCACATGGGAAAATGAGCTTGTATTCAAAAGGGATGACCACTGGCTAATGGATGTGTGGCGGTGTGATTTTGACAACAAGAAAGAAAGGTTGGAGCAAATAATGAGCAAGGTGGATCCAGACATTGAATGGATCAAGGAAATTAGGGTGGAATGCGCTCGATATCTCAAGCTAATGACTGAGTATGACATGCCCGCAGTGCAGATGGATCTAGAGAAGATAAAATCTTACTTTTAGAATAAGATGGAGGATGGGATGTTTGGTGAAATAACAATTGAGTTCATGAGTTTTGTGGCCCGTGCCTTCGACCAATTATATATGTTTAGATATCAGGGTGTAAATTATGATGAATACTAGAAAAAGCTTGAAGATAATGCAAAAGAATGGAGCTACCAAATGTTGCAGTACGAGATCATTGAGGTAGACAAGCTCCAACCAATCATTCTAAAATTTATGGAGTATACAACTTCGAAGAAGCAAGAGGACAACCCTATTACCAATGAAGAGTCCCCAGAAGAGTAGCTACAGCAAAAGAGCAATCAGCAAAACACAAAATGCTACAATGCCATCACTAGAGGACAAAATAGGGAAGGAGACAAGAATGTAATTTTAAATTGAAATATATTGGGGGTAGGTGAAACCCTATTTTGTAATGAATCTTGGCCACACAATGAGAATTAATCTTGGCTATTCATTTAACTTTTTGGGCACTATAAATAGGGGTCTCCTCTCATTTGCAAAGACAGTTGAGTTGTTGTAAAGACATGTTGCTGAAATTTCTAATGAAAATACATTGACTTGGTGCATTTTTTTATTTCTTCACATGTTTCATGGTTCAATCTCCATTGTTAGATGCTTTAATTAGATTTATGTTCCTGTTCTAGTTAGTTGTATACTTGCTTTAATAGATTTTAGAAATATTGTTCCGTAGTTGTGAAAATTCCTACTGTGTAGATGCCTTCTTAGTCCATACTTTTTGTTGTTTGCTGCTGGTAGATAGCTTTGTAAAGTTAGTCTGGGCTTAAATTTAAAGCTGTTCAAGACTTTTGTCTTTGTTCATGCATGCATATGGTGAATGAAAGGTGAAATATTTGTAGACCTTAGAAGATAGCACAAATTTCATGAGACTGTGAGATTTTTGGTTAAGTGAGATATTGTTTTAAGGAAGCTATCCATTGTAGGAACTCCATAATTACCATTCACAGTTAGTTGTAGATACAAGAACTTTCCATCTTCCCTACCCTTTTTCCCTTTTTTTTAGAAATAGCATGTGCTAAGGTTCATTGCACATTGTAAAGCCAAATTTGAAGAAAACATCAAAGTTTTGGACTACTGTCTGAACCTATGTAGCAAAGTAAAACTCGACCTCCATCTTAGAAACTTTGAATTTGAAGATCTACCTCGCATCCAGCTACATAAGTCTGCCCTGTTATTACCAGAAAAATCACATTAAATCAACTGAAGAGTTCCATGCAAGTCATGACCTGACACCTGAGAGACCTTGGGGAGATTTTCAACAAATTATTGTTGGAGATTTCCTTTCAAGAGAGGTAGTGCACCTATGTACTGCCTGTGCTGAGAAAGTGTGTAAAACACCCATCAATAATGATGATTCAAAAATCTGAGGGGTTGTGTTTGTTTGAGCCTAAGGAAGGTCTTTAGAATAAAGTTGGAATGCATCAAGCTCCTAATACGCAAAAAAGAAGAGTAGGATTAGGGAAATTCAAGGAGTATAGTACCAAGGAAAATTACCGTCCAAAAGAGCAAATAGTTTTTGAAGAATTAGTCAAACATAGAGAGAAGAGGATGGTAAAATATGAAAAAAGGGCATGGATGGAAAATGAACATTATAAGGCCTATCCAAAGGGATGCAATTCTCCATGTGAGATTCTTAATAACCTTTCAAAAAATGAGGGTGACACTAAATCAGAGGGTGATTATTATCCCCTCTCCCTGGTACTATCGAGGAATCCTAATAAAGAGGTTGTGATAGTTTCTCCAGTCCTACCACGAGTACAATGTGGGAAAATATCCTCTAAGGTTGATGACTCAGAGTGATTTTTGTGCCCTATTTTTTTTTGATGATACCATGCCCTTTCTATTAGGATTGTCCTATTCAGCATTCATGTGATTTCTTGTTTCATGTGCTAAGGTGGAGAGTTTTTGAGTTGGTATGTAGGAGAAGTGCTAGACTAGTTAACCTTGGTGGTGTGTATGTCATTTATAGGTGATATACGAGTTTGTGTTGGAGCTACTAAAAACTCTACTTTTAAAGGAGGTTGTGTGTCTTCATTAAGGGAATGTGGAATGCAATCTTTTACTCTTCCATTTTCCTCAAATGATTGCATGTAACAAACTAAGAATATCTCAAATTTTGGTACAAATGAAATGAAATGTAAATATAATTAAGCCCGATGCTTGTTGTTCCCTTATCCTATAAAAGGTATTTCAGGGCTTATTACAAACATCAAATTCTGAAGTCTTAATAGAGTTCTAGGAAAAAGATAAGTTCTAAAAGGGCCTACTAATAATAGAATTTTGAAGTAGGCCAGTAGTTTATCTTGGAAAAGGAGTCATGTATGTAACAATCTTAAATGAGTTTAATAGAAATTACTAATATCGAAACAAATATCATTCAAGAAATTTATACTCTCCTATGTATGTTCATTATGGAGTTATGAATGAGAAATACAAAAGGTGTTATCATCTATCTTCAAATATTTCATTTGAATGTGTTACTCTGTTTTCAGCTTTAATTCAAGAAATTAATTAAAATGCTCGAATAGGATTATAAACTTTGTAAGGAATGGCTTAGGATTACTAAGAAGTGAATGTTTCTTGCACAGTAAGTTTTCATAAGGCAAAGCAATATGAAAATAGTTTGTTTCTCTCTTAAAAGAGTAATTTGTAAATTATTGATCCTCTTGTGTACTTGACTTTGTTGCTCCAATTGATTAAACACTAGTCATTCTATAAGAAAATATTGCATAAGATGAACAAATAGTGTTCTTGGATCTAGACTTATGAGAAGAACAATACTCACAATAGAAAATATTTCCAAAGGTAGTAGAAGTAGAATTAATCTTAATTCCTATCAGATAGCTAGTCCTTCATTTGAAAGTCTGCCAAATTTTCAATAAAAGTGATTTCATTTGCCATAGAAAGGAATTAATTTGGGAATAAATGTGTTAACTAATTGATTATATTGCACGAAAACACAATTAGGATTACCCTCCGATGTTTCACAAAGCCTAAAGTTAAGGAGTACAGACTTCAAAATCCTACGCTCATTGTGTTGGCCACTACCTTAACAATTCTTCATCATAGGAGTTGGCTACTTCTTAGAGGATTGTTCGGTTCTGGTGGAAAAATCACTAATAGGGTCATCCTTGGCTAAATCTTTTATAGTTGATGGACATATCACAAGATTAAAACACATGATTTTCATAATTTAATGAAGGTATTATATATCCTCATTTAACATTTACAGGTAACATTGATTAAGTACTAAATATATTTTGATATTTTGTTGTGTGAGAAAAAATTATTAATGACCTTTTCATAAATGTGTTTGATAGCATATCATGCCATTGGAAATTGGGGGGATTCTTGTCTTAAAGATGACTTAAGGAATGATATAAGTCAATTGTCAGCATTTACAAGGTATGTGGTTATATGAAATGTTCAGGTGTGAGAGACATAGAGATATTATATTGCATTTTAATTTATGACTGAAGGTTCATACTAATTTACTATTCTTATATTAGGTGGGTGACCTCCAAGGAGATCCACAAATTTGAAGTGCCAAAGTGGAAGAAGGAAATTGCAGAAATTGTATGTGTATTTGAGAAGGAGCTCCCTACAAGTTTCATGGACCTACAAGTCCATTTACTTATACACCTAGTCGATGACATTGAATTGGTGGGTGTCATATCAACGAGGTGGATTTTTTTCTTTGAGAGGTATATGAAAACTCTTAAAAGATATGTTCGACAAAAGGAACATCCAGAGAGTTGCATGGCTAAAGGGTATGTATTGAATGAAGCATTTTTCTTCCTATGTGAATTCTTTGGTAAGGAATTTGAAGATGGGCCATGCGTCTGGGATTAAGAACAAGCATCTAATATTATTGATAGAGAAAAACCACAATCTAGGGTGTTGAAGTAGAAATTAGTAAGTAAATTCATGATCAGTGTGGTTGTTTTTCTTGTAATCATGCATTTCCTCTATAATTTATTTATCAAATTAATAGCATGACATTTGGAGTTTGAAATAAACATGTTGACATGTAATAGGTGTAGATGAAAGTTCTATACTCAACAAGTTCATTCTATACCACATGGACTTTATGAACAAATGGATTGATCTGTATGATAAAAAGAGAGAAGTGTTAGAAGCAAGGAGACAGTTTAAGAGATCAAACCTAAAGAATAGTCCACTTCCCACTAATCTACTTGGGGAATGGGGAAAATATTGTACACTATAATGGGTTACTGAACAAATTCAATTTCAAATAGAAGATGCAAGTACATATTCAAACATAACAGAAGATGAAATCAACATGTCTAGAGGATGTGAAAGAAAGGTATAGTTTGAATTTTTAAAAATGTTGTTTCCTTATAGTTTTCACACTATTAACTATTTTAATATCTATCATTATATTTGTTTTCACTAAAATAAATGGTCTTTCATAGGTGATGAACTATCCAACAATGTGGGCATATGGTCGACATTATTGTGTAGAAAGTGTAGATGTAAAGAGGCAATCCTTCGATTGTGGCATCATGGTTAACTTCAAGCAATCCAGTCAATCAAGCTCAAAAGATAAGAATATAATTGAAGGGAATCTACAATATGTTGGGAAAATACAAGAAATTATTGAGTTAGATTACCGCTCTTCTAAATGTTGTATTTTTAAGTGTAGATGATATGAAGCATTTGAGAGGACACAAAGACATGATACCCATAGACTTGGATTGTTTTCTATAGATTCCTCATGCTTCCTACCAGAGGATAAGGAGCCTTATGTTCTACCAATTCATTGTGAGCAGGTATTTCTTTAACTCAAACAAGAAGCAGTAGTGATCATTAATCTATTAATTCATAGTTTATTGCGAATATATACATGTGTTTATTAATCAATAAAATTGTTATTACATACTTCTAATATATTTATTTCATTCATGTGTAGGTATTTGTATATGAAGATATTTTGGACCCAAAATGGATGTTTTTCATACATTATGATCCAAGATTAAGGAATGTATTTGACAAAACACTAGTGGATACTAAGCAAAACAATGATGGTGAACAAAATGAGAGAGAGGGATTAGAGAACATTGAAGAAATTGACATCCATGATGATGTTGCAGATGGTTATGTTCAAGCACAAGAAGACAAAAATCCAAAGTTAGATGATGTTATGGAAGACAAAAATATGGATGGTATAGAAAATGATAATCCAAATACATCTGGTAACAATATAGATGGTGTACAATCAAATTTCAATGATGATGAAGATGATGCAGGTCAAGATGAGGATGATGATAATATTAAATACTTGAAAGAACATATGAACATTGAAAATGATACATTGGATGACATTGTAGCAAACAATAATGTTAATGACCAAGACTTCTAAATTTTTAGAATTATTTGCAATCCATGTTTAAAAAGGATGATTCTTATGGCCCAAACTTTGAAATGCTTTAGTAATATTATTTGTGTCGATACAAATTACCTATTGCAATGTCCTTAAATTGTTCAATCTTTGGTATGAATTGTTGGCAAAAAAAATTATGATTACTTGGATGCTTCTTCCACTCATTTTGTATCAACATATGTCTATGAAGACACAAAAGTTAATAAAATATTACTGAACGTAACTCACAATTATTTAAATAAGCAACTTTGTTAAATTTATTATTTTTAAATAGTTTCCATTTTTATGTTGAACATAATTTTGAACATGTAATTGAAAACATCCACACTAAATGCTTTATTGTATCAGCATAGTCATTCACATAAGCACAGTATTGAGGCTTAATAACTGATATTCATTCAAATATAAGAAGAAATAAGTATGAAAAACATAAGAAAAAATACATAATGATAACACAGTCATGGAGAATCTCTGATAATAAGATGTTCTATTTCATTCATAAGCTCAAAATAATCACACACTAACAGCAAATGTGCCCTAATAAATCTTACGAATTTAAATAACTTGAAGAAACCACTTTGGAGACAGCACAGTAACAGACAAGCATAAAATTTAACACAACAATTAAACACGAAAAATAGATTACCAATTATGAGAAATCTTCTCTATTATGTTGTTTCAAATATATATACATTTGTAGCAGAAGTCTTTGATATGATATGGATGGGTGGAATGTGCAATCTATCTTCTTACTAATGCCTACTATAATAGAAATGAAAAAGGAATATGATATGATGATCCTCTCAAAACTGGCCTTGGTTTCCTATTCATTCAAATATAAGAAGAAATAAGTATGGCAAACATAAGAAAAAATACAAAATGATAACACAGTCATGGATAATCTCTGATAATAAGATGTTTTATTTCATTCATAAGCTTGAAATAACCACATAGTAACAGCAAAGGTGCCCTAATAAATCTTATGAATTTAAATAACTTGAAGAAACCACTTTGGAGACAACACAATAATAGATAAGCATGAAATTTAACACAACAATTGAACACCAAAATAGATTATCAATTATGAGCAATCTTGTCCATTATGTTGTTTCAAATATATATACATTTATAGCAAAAGTATTTGATATGATATGAATGGGTGGAATGTGCATTCTATCTTCTTATTAATGCCTACTATAATGGAAATGAAAATGGAATATGATATGATGATACTCTCAAAATTGGCCTTGGTTTCCTATTTATATAGGAAGCAACAAGCTTCAGGCCTTTTACAAAAATAGACGACCCTTCAAAACTACTTCTTTTACTAACAACTAATTAATTTGCATAATTGAAGAAATAACAAGGATTAAGACACTTTAGACATATGTTTCCTTAAACTGAGCATAGTCTTAGGAAAATTCACTTGCTTTTGAGAGTGTGGTATTTAGTCGTATCAATATTAATTCCAATTCTTCGCCAAATAGTTTCCCAACAAGCTCAAATCCTTGAAACTAATTTTGAAGCATGTGTGAGGGAATTTATTGTTGTAAATTGTAATGATGCCATGATTACCATACTACAATCATCTCTTATTATACCCGCTATGGTATGGTGGTGTTTTCCCTTCCATTCTGATGTTTATCACACTACTGCCTTTCTCAAGACTTTTTGTTGCGGGGTTGCAGTGTACAATGCTCTACCAACTACCACATATGTTGCTCACCCTCCCAGCAGTATAGTGGTGTATGCTTTATCTTCTTGTTGTTTACCGCTTTACCACACTCCTTTGAATTTCCTTATGCAGTATTGTGATGTCCACTTATCTTCCATGCTTACCACTCTATCACCTTGCTCAAGACTTCTAGTTGCGAGGTTGCAGTGTACACCGCTCTACCACATATGTTGCTCACACTCCCTACGGTATAGTAGTGTATGCTTTATCTTCTTGTTGTTTACCACCTTACCACACTCATTTGAATTTCCTTATGCAGGATGGCTTAAATGTAAGTCAATTGAAAAGTATTATGGCCCGGCTATAAGGAGCATTTAAATGATTAACCATATGTGATGACCAACTAACTTAGAACTCGAGGCCGATACAAAGAACAATTTTAATGGCTCAACTCATGACTTAAACAACCATAACCAAATGCAATAGGTCAACATGAAATTATTGTAGGGACTTCACTTCATTGTAATTACTATGGAAATTTTATCTCCTAAGGCTCCAGCAATGTCATCCTGCATACCCGGCTTCATATGTTAGGCCATCATTAAAATTTAAGCTCAAATTTCCCTTCATTAATGCTCGTACTTATAAAAAATCCCTTATTTTATTTTATTTTATTCATTTGTAATTTGTAAAAAATAATTTCAAATAATCTCATATATATTATTTTCAAATAAAATTATAATGTAAAATAAATAATGTACATTATAATTCCCAATTATTGGAAAAACAATTCTCATAATTAAACAGTTTAAAAATAAAATTAAAAACTCAACTTATATACTGAGAATGGGAATTATAATGTGCATTCTTTTTCTATATACATATTTTTTTGTTTAGTATTTAATTTATTTATTTTAATTGAAACAATGCAAATAATAAAAAAGGAGGTGACAAAGGTTGCCAAAAGAGAGAAAAAGACTACAACTAGGCTGATAGCCAGCAATATAGTCACTTACAGCCACCAAAAATAGTAGGAGATTATATTAATCAAAATTCAAAAATTACAGATCGACTACCAATGCAGGAATATAAATGAAACCCTAATTTTGAGTCTCACCAGAGGCCAAGACAACCACCAAAACATCACCAAAAAATTAAACAATCCCAACACCAAGACAACCTGAATTTTGAGCCACCGCCACCAAGAGCCTCCGACAATCATAGAATCCAAAAAAACTAGCACCATCCCACCATGAGCCCGAGGTCACAGGAAGCCATTGAGATGGGTGAAGTCATTAAATTCCAACATCCACTCCACACCGTCATTCTCCACCAGCTGAAGAGCCTTTTTCAAATACTCCACCCTAACCGCAACCACCATCTAATGCCTAACAAGCGCCATTCCTTTCAACTCCAATAGAAGTGAAAAAAATTGGACCACCTCACCAGGAGTTTTGAGCATTTCCAAGTCTTTCGAACATGGCACCTCAAAGCCAAGAATAGAGGTCAAAATAACCTCATCCATGCCAACTAGGAGATTAGGATTGAATAGCTTCCTCATCATTGCCCAAACCAGGATTTTGGGGGTGTTTTGATCAAGCAAAGACACTAGAAAATGAGAGACTATGTGGAAATTAACTCGAACCATTTCAATGTAGACCACATGCTCTCATCCCAAAACCATTTTCACCACAGCCACCTTCAAATGATCAAAATCTAGAAGAATTTGTTTGAGCCTCTAGTCCATGGGTTTTTTGAAACCTCCTTGACTCACACAACAATCTATGAAAATCAAAGTGTCATCCCAAAGGTGGATAGCTCCTCAGCCAATTTAAACACTACATACTTTGTGTCCTCCATTATTCTTTCTCACCCAAGCGAAGCCTTTGGAACGAAAACTCTAGCAAATGCAAAATGCAGAGATTACCATCTTTGTTGGATTAAAATGAATGCCACCCTTTCATGTCATTTATTTTAATGCCCTCCTTTCATGGCATTCATTTTAATGCATATGTGCCACCCTTTGAGCTGACAAAAAGTCTTGTCGAGACTACCAACCAGGAATGTCGTACCCCCTGGTATAAATGAGGGTGACATTCGATGTGTTTTTATTTAGTATTTAATTAATTATAAGGATTTGTATTATTTTTATTTTCTTTTCCATTTTAAAATTTAGAATTAGTAAGTATAATTTTCATTTATATTAGGTATTTAAGCAATTTTAAAATTTTAAAAAACTCAACTAATATTATCTAAAAAAATTATAATTACTAAATGTTCAGTTTACCTATTCAAAATTTTAAAATGGAAAAGAAAATAAAAAGAAGACAAATCCTTATAATTAAATACCAAAAAAAAAGTACAATCCTTATAATTAAATACTTTAAAAAAGCAATGCATAGAGTATTTTGTTAACCAAGTGGATTGTAAATTTATACCAAGCAAGGAGTAAAATGATAGAATAGTCAATTTAGTAGAATAAATGGCAATTTCATCTAGTGCTTGGTAATTTAGGGCTCACAAAACAAATAATGTTTACATGCTTGTAAAAACGTAGAATAAAAAATAATTTAACTACATGCAGAAATAAATTATATACAATTTGTATAAGATATTATGCAGCGCAGGGCAGACTTTTGCAGGTAAAGCATTATTATAATATGATAAAATCAAGAAAAGGGTATCAATGGAACAAATAGTTTCAAGGGTTAGCAATCTAATATCAGCCATTGATTGGAAGTTTCATGTTTGTCTTCTTCAAATAGGATACACCTTCGACGTAAAACATATAGTGCCATCCCGATAAATACTACCAACTTTTTCAAAAAATTGGAGAAAAATACATTAAACCCTTAATTAACCCTCTACCCTCTACCCTAGTTAAACCCTAATCCCCATGAATAACCCCTATACCCTCTACCCTATACATTGGACCCTCAACCC
>VDFB02000003.1:361788192-361853982 GCA_007258455.2 Sequoia sempervirens | reverse complement strand
CTACTATTGTCACAATTTGGATGATTGATTCATCAATTTTAAAAATGAACACTTTGAATTTTGGAATCATGGAGGTAACTTGAATTATAGAACCAAATGATTGTTTAACTTCCTTTCTTTTTGGGATAGAGGATACTAAGGTGGAACGTGGTGTTTTGGAGGAAGACTAATCATCCTCCTCGTCAGAGCTATCATGACCTTCTCTATCTCCATAATGCTCAATGTGTATTTCACTCCTTTGATCAGCATTGGGTTTAGTTGAGTAATATTCTTGGCATAGTAATACTAAATTAGAACATGTATCTGTATAAGACAATAATTTCCTCTCACTTTATATTTCATGACAACCCTATGGAGTGAATTTTCTATTTGACAACATTCCAACTCGGCATTGGTTGAGATACCTAGACAAAAGCAAATCGTCTTCTAATTTTACAACTTCCAATTTGGCAACTTCAAAGTCACATACCTTTTTTTGCTTCAAGTAGAATTGGATTTTTGGATGTAGGGCGGCCATAAAGATGGTCAATAAGTTTGATTGGTTGGGCCTATCGGCATGAGGAATCCATTTTAGGAATCGAGTGAATCTGTCAATGAAATCCCTCATATTTTCATGTTTTCCCTTTTGAATGTTGAAGAAGTAAGATAATAGAGTACCAGGTGTCAATTATTGGTTTTAACCTTGCAATAAACTTGTCCTTCAACACTATACTCTGATTAGTGATGCACCCAACCACTAGACATTGGAACTGATCTGCTCCTTTATTAACTAGAGATTCTATAAAAATTTGCATAAATACATCATCCTCTATAACACCAAAAATCCCACATGGAGTAGTTAAAGCTTGAATGTGGTTCTTTGGATTATGTTCACCTTCTCTAGTAAACTTCGGGAAATGTTTTATAGATCATGCAGGCAAGGTTGAGTATTGAGATAAAGTCGGCCCAGGTCTGAAATGAGCTCTCCATGGTTGTGGTGAGACTAGGTCCATCTCACACACTGATAGATTTCTATAGAAATATAGATAAAACTTAAAACACAGAGTCGCCAACCTCCATCTAAGAAGAGGTAATTTCTTTCTTACTTTTAAACTCCTTCCCTAATCAATTCCTTGGTGGTGCATTTCAATCTAGAGGAGGATTTTGATTATGGTTTGGGTCAAGTCGAGGACGAGGATATCAGTCTATCTCTATTCTTGGGAACCTCTCAACCTCTCTTCTAACTAGTTGTTGTGCTAACCCTTCTTCTTCTTCAAGAACAAAGTTTACTCTCATATACTTTGTAGCACTCCTCTTATATCTCCAAGCTAGAGTATTTAGTTTAGAGATAATGTCTTCATGTTTTGCGTTAACCCAATCTAGGTTTGGCTATAACATGAGAAAAACATTATCATGAGGTAAAACCATTTATATACATAACAAGGCAATTTTTTTGAATTTCCCTTTTGATTCCCAACAGAGTCACCAAAAATTTGTTGGTTAACAGATTTATCTTCTTATAGATTAATTTAATTTGACTCTATGATGCCCAGAACAAAGACTAATCAATAGTTGGAGAGATCACCATTTCATTGGTGATCTTCCTCTGAATTTTAAGAGGTATAGCTCCCTCATAATATTTGATTTTTAGATTTTTTGAATTTAAAGATAATGGGTATGCTTTTGACTAGAAAGAAGGAAAGGAAAACTAACACTTGCTCATAGCCATGATGTAAATGCAATTTAAATTCAACCTTAGAAAATTAATTGAAACTTAAAAGATGTATATGTCACCAATATCACAACTCAAAGATTAGATTACTAATAGAAAATAACTGACTCAACACACTACAATTCCATCATTTAACTGATGAACAATGAATGAAATATCCAAGAACACAACATCCACAAAGAGAAGTAGAATTCTAGCACTTATTAGAGCTCAAAGACTCATTCATAAATACTCAATATTGCATTCATATTCATTGCTCAAAGACAAATAACTTCTTCATAAAAATAAATAAACTGCAAAACTTGATCCTTCTTTTCAATCAATTCTCACTCTTGCATCAAAGTGCAATGGGGATCAAAAATTTGGACCCCCTCAAAAGTTCGCCAAAAATATATTTATAATTTTTACATCATAATTTAGTCGCCAACTTCTTGAAAACTGACTTTCCGAAATCATAACTACCATTTACCAAATGAGTGTTTTGCGGATGATTAGTTGATCTCTACATAACTAACTCAAATAAGCATTTATAGCTATTTTGAGGGAGGTATGATTTCATTGCAAATATTGATTGATTAAGACAAGTGATTACATCACCGCTCCTCATAGATAAGCCTCGTGGCCACTTGCTCATGTGATTAATCTCAAATTCTTTAGTTCATCATTTAATGACTTGCCAACTAAGGATTATATCTGTGCGGATGGTTTAAATACATAGATTTCACCTTACGTTGAAGCTCATTTTGCTAATACAACATCAAGTTTCTTTAAATTCAAGACAACTTGGAGTGCCCTTGTATCATTAATTGCTCTTGAGTGAACTCTTCCAACTTACCCCTCCTTTCTATAAATCAAAAAAAGGCACTCTCATTCTTCACAATGACAATTTTTGTTTCAAACATGTTGAAAACCTCAAGTGATGCTACCTCCAAGAGTGATTTCCTTTCAATTGAAGGTGTAGAGAGTAGTGTAGTTAGGCGGTTGGTTGCAGAATAGCTTAGAGAGGTTTTCCTGATTCACAATGATGTGGAGGAGGGTGTGATCAAGAAGATAATAGGAGAAAACTTCTTGTCCCAAGTTCACGTACACAACTCTACACTGTTGGAGCACTTCTTATACAATGTCATCCACACTTCTGGGAAGTTGTAATGGAGAGAAATAGAATGTCTGGTTCAGCCATCCTATTTAGCTCAAGTTGAAGCTTCTCTAGGGAACGGTCTCATTGATATTTGCTCATTGGCCTAGTGGGGGATGTTGTTTGCATTGCTACTGCCCTAAGAAACAAGCAAGTGAAGCAAGCAGTTGCTTTACTTTGTGCTAGCTGGAACATAATATGATGGAGACCTTTTCCCATTTCGTGGATTTTAATGAAAATATTTTCTTACTTGCACAGATTGAGTTGCTCTAGGAGGTGGTAGAGGGAATCTACATTCTCATTTTTACTCTTGTGTTTAAAAACTTGTATTGGAAGTTCCCCTTTTTTTGCTGTAATACAAATTATAATATATATATATATATGGCATTTAATTTGTCTCATGTGATGCAATAATCTTGGGGCTCCTTGCTTCAATTCTATATTTTTTATTTCTATTGTGATCCACTTGTTTATTTCCATAGTTGCAATGTATGTCAATGGTTTATGCTTCAACTGGATATCATCCTTGTAATGTAAATTACCCCTAGTATTGTCACCTTTCTTAAAATGTATATTTGAATAATGAAATGGTGGTTTGAAATAACACTAATAAAGAAGTGTCGAACTCATGCGAGGTTCTTAAAATACCATCGAATTCTGCCTTAGTTCTAAAACAACCTCATTATTTGCCTTACAAACTTTGCTTAAGACCAAGTTCAAAGTATTTTAGGGTCTTTTCTAAAAAGAGCCATAGGAAATAACATCAAGAAATAGTAAAACACTTAGATATTTTTTTAAAAGAACCATGCCGCCTAAAATAAGATAGGTTTTTGAAACCTTGTCGAGAACTGACAAAGGTTTCAAAACTTTACAAAGGTTCCAAAGTAAAATTGATTTATGTTTAGCTTTCTTCCTTTAGTCAATGTATGTTGAGGTTATAAGACCACTTCAGATCTCGACACCTTTTCCAAAACTCCACAAAGGGCCGCTTCAAAATAAAACTTAAGTTAAACTATGGGATGTCGAGCAGAAAAGAAGTTGTGGAAACTTGATCGACGCCTGACTTACTTTTAGAAACCAATCAAAATGGTGACAACTTGACATGGCCAAATTTGTTTAAGGGTGGATGTGGTTTTGGGAGAATACGACTAGAATTGCAGTAGCAGGATATAAAGGCTAATTGATACAACACTTAAAGAAATCCATTATCACATTCCTCATTTGTTGGAAATAGATAACATATGTCAAATAAGTGTTTGCTTAAATATAGCAATTACTGTTATTATAGTGCAATAGTCTACATATTAAAAATTCAGTACACCGCTATCATCCATTATCCTTCAAATTGCTTATTCCCATCATCTGCCCCCATAGGTTTATCGATTCTCACATTGATTTTTTTTTATTTTGTTGCATTTTCTTTAAAACTAAGTTTCCATAGATTGTTTCAATACTTATTCTATTATACATAGGTAGATTAGATTTATTTGCACTTTCAATGTCTTCCAAATGTAGACCTCTATTTTGAGATAAAAACAAAATAGTAATACACATTTATTGTCATATTTTATATTTTTATGTCTATTTAATTGTCCTAGATATTAACAATCGAATCTAACATAATAGGCAGGGTAAAGCTTTAGATTAAAAATAAAATAAATAAAAATGTAATAGTTATTTTCCTCTTTGAAACTCCACATTCTACAAAAATGAATTAAAAATCTTTATTCTAATCATAGTAGAACTATCAAGAATATTTCTTAGATTTAAATTATAAACATGAAAGTAATCTATTGATTCCACATAAAATGTTACGCTTAATCTACTTTTGACTAGGTCAAGATATAAATCAAAACCATGATTTCCTTAGAACATATGAATTTTACAAACAAGAATTAATTATCAGTTATATTAATACTAGATAAAGTTCAATTATCTAAATTAATGATCTAGTTTTTATAACTCATTTAGATTTGTGGAAATGGTAATGTACTATACATTATTTTATTTTATTTTAATAAATAAATTAACTACGTATTAACTTGCTAATCATAAACATTTTATTTTCTACAAATTAAAAGAAAGGCTAAAGACAAAGGAGGTCATCAACTTGAAATTATTGAGGGAAGATTTATCCTTTCCTCACATATCCAAACCTTCTTCATTATTCACAAAGTGAAGTATTCCCTAAGAACTAAAACATTATGAGCAAATTTCTCTATAAAATTGGAAAACAAAATAATCTTTTTAATTATAGAACAATTATTATTTTATCTTTTACCGTCAATTTCTTTCAAACTCTTATATGATGGCAATTTATTGGGTGATTAGTTCAAAAAACTAGGAGGTAAAGGCCATTAGAAGTAAACATTCAAAAAACTAACTTTTCACTTATAAAAATTAATGGTAAATCTTGTTTTAATAATAATATCTTTTTATTTTATGAATTTAAAAAATGGCATCGCCTTATGAAATGTAAAATATACATGGTAGATCAAGGAATCCTCTCTAAACTCAAACTTGTGGTAAGTCTATTATAAATAGGAATGTTGGTAAACCCAAATCTCAAATCTAAAAATTCAACCTACACTACAATGTGTTAAAAATCATCCTCTTTAGATAGTTCATAACTTTGAAAAATTAGGTATTGATTCTTAATCATAACTTAAATTCAAGCTTAGAATTAAAAATTAATTGTCACAAGATAGAAACAATATGGACAACAGAGATAAAAAGATGAATAAATATAAATCACTCTCAACTTTTATAAAATTAAAAAAAAAAACATATGTTAAATGCAAGCCCCTAAAAATGAAACCCAAGAACCACAAGAATGATTGGATACATGACATTGATCTACAATCTACATGATCAATCTAATAGACTACAAACTTTAGCAACCTGCATTGCATTGTTTTCTAATAACTAAATTGTATACAATGATTGTGGTATTTCTAAATAACTTATAAGGAAGTAGTTGGATTACTAGGATCAATTTCTATAGTTCTACTCTCATTATCAATTGAGCTTATGGCCTTTACTGAAGATTAGGAAAAAATAATTCTTTACCATGCAAACAGTCTCAATGATTCTAATGTACATTCATATGCTTTCTATCTCTTCATAGATTAAACATTCAATCCATAGTTTACATACTAGTAATTATGGCATTGATTCGCTATAACTATAAAAAAATATATATAACATTATGTTCAAAACACTAACCATTATTATACTGAATTATATCAAAACAAAGATGGGCAAGTCAAAGACCAACAAAAACAGTAAAAAGTCCAAGAAAAGTAAACAAGAAAAAAAAAGTGACCTACCAAGGAGACACATGGCTATCTAATTCAAAAACATTTAATGTTTCTATAGAGTGAATCAAGTTGGAGAGTGAGCAAAGAGTTAACACATTAGTCTCTACCTTAGTCAAACCTACAAAACCTTCAACAACGTGTGACATGCCATTTGGGTGTGGATGTAATACACTTGTCAAAAAAAAAATAAGTGAAAGAGGATTACATGCATCTACATGCTACCTCTAAATTTGTTCTATTGGACTCTAACGATGAAGAAAAACTAAAAGAAGTTCCACTATCTAATAGTGATATGCAATTATTGATTTTTAAATATTTTATGTTCAAACTTTCTAATAATATATTTTCCATGAAGCTTTCTATTTATGAATTTAATCTTACAAAAAAAAAGCTATTAACTAATTTTTATTACTTTTTCATGATTTTGATCACATGCTCAGACCACATACATTTCACATCAATGCATGTTTACTTATTTAACTACAATTATTACTTTCCATTATGAAACATTTAAAAGTTTATGCAAAATTTAATTAGTCATTTTTTGCAATTATGAAGCATTAAATAATTTAAGACCTTTTCATATATTTAACCAATTCAATATATTTATATATTTGTAATTCTTTATGGATCGTGTGCAAACCAACTTCAAGAACAAATTGCAAGAGTATACACAAAAGTTGCATTTGCCAATGCCAATATATGAGACTGTGAATGAAAGTTTATACAATCTACCAAATTTCAAATGTTATGTCATTATCGATGGGTCAACATACAAATCCATCGATGCTCATAAAACAAAACATAAAATGCAAAACAATTTACTCCTCAAACAACCATACACAATTTGACCAATAAACACTCTAACAACAAATTTGAGCCAACCTTTCTTAGTAATTTCTCTATCAATAATACTCAAAACAATATTCTTATTGTAGATCTCAAACACATCTCCTATACAAAACCATGCTAAATCACTCCTTCAAATGTTCCAAAAAAAACAAGAGAAAATTGCCAAAAGACTCCTTCAAGAACTTCTTAAAAAGATGGGTATGAGTTCTACATTTTCTTTTACAAAAAAAGGACTTGTGAACACTTTGCAAATTTTACTTCAACAATGCAAATTGGGAAAAATTCCTACATTGGTGACATTGCAAAAACTAAGAAGCTAAAAAAAGTTGCATTTCTAACATACCAAGCCATCAAAGAACAAGTTGGTAAGTTATATAATTGTTAATGTTTTCATTAAGAATTGCATATTTGTTAAGTATGCTCAAAATTTCTCTAACCTCATTACTAAAATTTTTGATCATTCACTCTACTAACTTGTTCAAATTTGTTGCAAACAATCCTCACTTTCACCTTAACTTCAAACTAAACAAAACAATTTCAAACAAAAAAAATCAAAACATACAAGGTAAAATATAAAAAGAGCAAAATGTCAATTTTCAACAAATCAATCAAAAAAATTACACTATTACTATACAAGATGTAGTCATGAACTTTAATAATTATATGCTTCACATTCAATTCTAATAAAGATCATAACATTTGCCATTTGTTATAACACAATTTTACATTTGCAATGAGGAATAGTTCTCACCACAATCAATATTTTGTTATTGTTAAAAACCTCATACATAACATGCAAGTACTTTGTTCTTTTTATTAATTTTCCTTTACATAAAATACAAATGTTATTTTCTTAAAAACTACACATATTTCATATACAACTACTCATCAAAACTAATTGATTCAATAATCCTAATAACTAATGATTCTATACTCCTTATACAAATTTGATTGAACCAATGTTTTCAATTTGTTTACAAGTCACCAATTAAATAAAAAAACAAATAAAAACAA
Source organism: Sequoia sempervirens (assembly GCA_007258455.2). NCBI lineage: Eukaryota > Viridiplantae > Streptophyta > Pinopsida > Cupressales > Cupressaceae > Sequoia > Sequoia sempervirens. Next base: position 361,845,950 of record VDFB02000003.1, on the reverse strand, counting down.
TTAAAAAAAAAAAAAGTTTAAAAAAAAAATTCCTATTAATATATTTGGCAAAAACTTTGCAACATCACCATATTGTAATTTCATGTCTAAGTATTTAATTATTTAACATTTTTTACCACATTCACATTTCACTCCCTACCTATAAATTATCTCCATACATAAGTATAATATTTCCCCAAATAAATATAACATTCAAAACAAAAATGCATACATCACTAAATCAAGTATATTTTTAGGTTTAAATTTAAACATTAATCAACATTTTAAAAAATAATTAAAAATAATAATTAATCAATGTGAAATATATTTTTATTTGTTAATCTAATTAGGATGTGAAAGACACAAATCAAATGAAAATATGAACTTTTAAATATTAATAATTAATCAAACAAAAATTATTTTAAGGGAATATAAATCCAAAATAACCTATAATATAAATGCAATAAATCTTACATAACCTTGTATAAGATAAATAAAACAATTATTCTATATACATCCATTAAACCATTTTAATTTTTTTAAATAAAAAATATTCTACCATTAAACCATATATTTAATGTGGAGGCATTTTATCTCTATAAAACGCATCCAGTTTAGTCGTTAAAAACTCATTTATTACACAAAAGAAACAAAATTAGCACCCTCGGTTTGAATTCAAATACAGCACGAATATATATCGGTCAAACAAAAGCAGTCGTACACATCTCTATTTTCCATCGAAATAGACAGGTGGCCATTTGCTGACCATGAAAATCCTAAAAACTCAGAGAAGAATAGCCATGGATTCTTGACACAGAATGACCGAAAGTCACAATTTATCATTTCAAAACGTAAAAATGTCTCATCTACAATTGGATCCAGATTTTCTCTACCTAAATCACATACAAATAGCACCAAATTAAGGAACCTAAATAAATGAAAGACCGCTAGGCCAAATACTGAAACCCTAGCTAGTAAAGAAAATGAAAGCAAAAGCATACAGATCTGATGAAAAAAGCTCAAATTCCTGAAAATTTTAGCTTTCAAGAGGAATTTGAAACAAAATCCGTCGCACAGGTGGTGTCAAAAGACACCGATAGTATAAATTCCCGCCAATTAACCGCTGGTAAACTTTGTGACGGCCTTGGTACCCTCGGAAACGGCATGCTTGGCGAGCTCCCCAGGCAGAACAAGCCGAACAGCCGTCTGAATCTCCCGCGATGTGATGGTCGGCTTTTTGTTGTAGCGCGCCAATCTGGAGGCTTCGTTGGCGAGCTTTTCAAAGATATCATTGATAAAACTGTTCATGATCCCCATGGCCTTGCTGGAAACCCCGATATCAGGGTGCACCTGCTTCAGAACCTTGAAAATGTAAATCTTGTAAGTTTCAACGCTCTTCTTATGCCTCTTCTTGCCCTTCTTATCTCCAGTCTCCTTAGGAACCTTCTTCTCGGCCTTGGAGGCTGTCTTCTTTTCTGCAACAGGGGCTTTCTCTGCCACAGGCTTTTTCTCTGCAATAGGCTTCTTCTCTGCCTTGGGCGCCATCGATGCTGCAAATAACTTAACACTGACCTGCAAAAAAGACAGAAATTGAGCACCGAATGAAGATTAGCTGATATGGAATGTAAATGCCGCCGAGTTCTGTACATATAGGAACACTTTGCGGCTTTCCTATTGGCTAATGCTTTCGGCACGGATTGAACGATACTTTTGATTTCGATCGTCAGATTTACCTTTGATCTGGACGGTCAATAGCAACCTGCGGGTGGTTCTATGTCCTGTGGAAGGATGCGGTCCCCCACGTGGACAAGATTTAGAGTTGTTGAGGAATTTGCGCAAAGCAAATTTAGTACAGCCAATTACGTAGAGCCGGTGGTTTGATGTTGCCTTCGTCTAGCGAAAGTTTTTTTTTTTTTTTAATAAAAATGAATGAATAGTTATGTGTATTATTTATAGAATGATACTACACTTATCTAGAAAAATTCTGGATGGAGAAAGTCATTTCAAAGTTTAAATGAGGATAAAATTCGAAAGAAAATATAATATTAGGTTGCTATATGGAAAAAGGCAAAGTATTAGTAGAAGGAGGAGGGGGTCCTAATCATTTGATTTACTTCATACGTCAATGAGGTATAAGTATTCAAGGGAGGTTTCTAGCCATCATTGTCATCACCATCTTTTGTATCATCATCAAGAGATTGAATGTCACGAACAAATAATATAATAAGAGCAAGACAAAGAAATTTGTCAAAATCTAGCAACCATTAAATCCATGACCGAAAATCTAGGGAGAAGTAGAGTGGTGGTAAGTAGGCTAAGACCATCCTCTCTAAGATCTGTCTCTAGTACTTTTTATTGGAGGTTGAGAAGCATGAGAATATGTGCATTGTTAACAAGAAGCAAATTGGTTGTATCCCCAACAACATCCACACGATAAAGAATGGTCTTAGCTAAAGGCAAAATTTGGAGGGACTTTAGCAATAGTGCACATATTATCCAAGAGCACCTAAATATGTGCCAACTCAAGTACAACCTTATTGGTGTACACTTGGATTTGCATAAGCACATTAGATCAAATCATCAACCTAGAGTAAAGCAACAAATTAGTATTAATTGGATATCCAAAAAATATGGAATACTTGTCTTTTTGTATGTTGAAAATACTTTTTTACCTTCAAAGCATGACAAGATGGGTGTATGTGGAGGGGCTTCTAGGCCAATTCCCTAAAAAAACATGTGACGTGAGAATGGCTCAGACAAATAGGGTTTGAAAAAATCATGAATCCAAGCCCATACAACCTAACCTCTATGACAAAACCAAAAAAAGGTGCTTGAAAGTTTCTTGATGACCACAAAATAGGCATCAAGGATCCTTGATCCCTATAGGAGTTAATCTAGAACCAATTGAAAGGCCCTGTAAAATAATACACTAGGTACAATGGGAAAGCTTCGGCTCTAGAATCGTTGACCAAACAATTTGAAACCTACTATACCAAGCTCTCTAAGAGGATTGCAGCAAACATTTTTAGTTTAAAATATGCATCATTAGAAAATGTGAAAAGAGCTAAGAGTAACCCCTGCAAGGCTTGTTTTGCAAAATGGTGTGTTAGGATATTGTTTCCAACCTTTCCACCAGAGCTTGAAACTACAAACCCCAATCTTGTGAATTATATTTGATGGCACATAGTCAATAATGATCTAAAAGGTTTTAAGGTTCTAGTTGGACAACTGAAACTTATCTTTGGCTTTAGGCCGAGTAAAAAAAGTGTAGTCCTTTTATAAAAAAATATTTGTAAGGGTCTTGATTCCCTTCTTGAAAAACTTGAAAGAATGAACCTGTGGAGTCCTAACTAGAAGGTGATCTTGTCAAGAGATATCACGTGAGTGTGCCACATAAATTGTTGATTAATAGAAATCCCTATGTGAGAGTAATTTCCATTTCAAACCAACCAATATTTAATGACTTATTAGGCTCTTCAAATGATTTTCATCACAGAATTTGTTTTGTGACTTTTCCTTGGAAGAGAAGAGAAAGTTATGGAACAACCCTTTAAAATTAAAAGTGAGATAGAAAAATAAAGGATATTATGATCCTTTGATTAAAATAGACATTACTATCTATTTAAACTCTTTAAAAGGGGGGGAATAATTATTAAAAGGATTTTTTTGTGAAAGGGTGTGACGGTTTAGAAACCACCCCTTAAAAGGCTATATTAAGCATTCATGTGATACAAGGAAAGGGGGCATGAAGATCACCAAAGGAAGAATAAGGTGGTTTGGTAGGCTATATGCACGAGAGAAGGGGCCACAGTGTGTGTCCAACTCGGGGTATAGTGTACCACAAGATTGTTTTGGACAGGGCTATTGCTTGGGGAAGTATATGTGTCGGTCTTTAATACAAACTAGGTCCTCCTAAAGTGTGCCATAGTTATGAGGGCCAAGACTACTCGAAATCTTTCTAGGCTGAGAGTAGCCTTTCCAAGTACTTTGATTCATATGACTATTGAAAACCATTGACATTAAAAGATATTGGTAATATTATATAATGGTTTTGGTGTTGATTTGATTAAATTATGTAGATGTGTTATTCAATTTACTATGTCAATTATTTAATTTATAATTATTGTCAACTTATCACATGTGGTAGTTTACATTAATTATTTCTATCTATTTTGATAATATTACATATTTTAAAATTATCTTGACTCTAATATTTATTACATTAAACTTGTTGATATCACTAAAAGAATTCTTAGAGAAAAGTGGCATTTTAAAAGTACCCTTAATCTAGGAAAACTCCATCATTAGAAGGATGTAAAGGCCAATCCCCTTCCAATCTGGTCTCCCGTGTGGAATGCCTATAGAGATGCAACAATGCACTAAGATTTTTTAGGACTTGTTGCTTTCAAGAAATTAGATAATCCATTTGGCACACATGGATAATTCTAGTCATTGAGTGGAAATCAAATCCAACCAGGTCCAAAGTCATGAGGAAGACAATAAAACTCCCAAGCCACACAATGGATATATCTATGATATCAAGAGGAGGCCCAAAGAAATTCCCTGAGATATTTTTCAAGCTTCTAATGGAAAGTTTTAGAAGGAACCTAGTAGGAGTAGTAAAGATGAGTAGTTTTCAAGATCTTTGATCACACTTGAAATCTCCTTGCCAAAGAAAGAGGCTTGGTAATCTAATAAGCCAACTTCTTTTCAATTCTAGAGATAAGATTCTACCATAAAGAGGATGGAGAAGCTTGAAAGGAAAAAGGAATACTAAAGAATTTAAAATTTTCCCTCGTGCTTAATCCATATCCACCCAAAAGAGTCAAGCCAAGGAAGCTTAGGTGAGAAACATTTGTCTATAACATAAATTTTCTACAATTGAATTTTGGAACTTGACCATTTACATAAAATTTCTAGACAATCCATGGCTTGTCTGATATTATCTTTATATTTCATATTTCATAAATTGTTTTTGGAATCATAAGTGCTAAATATATTTTGATTATGTATAGGAAGGTCAGTTCTTTCATGACAAATTTAGAGTTTTGATTCAGTGCTTGGCACTAGCAAAGAAGGTGTAGGAGGTCACAATCACAAGTACATCTGCATGTTGATGTATGACAGTTGAAGCTTCACTGAGACTCATGCTTGTTTCTAGAATCATAAGTGCTAAAGATCTTTTGAAAAGAAGACAAAAATTGATAAGAGAGTTCACAAGGTGTCACCACAGCCATAACGTGGTATTGAGAACTGTCATATCTTCAAAAGTAGTAGGGATACAAGGAGCTTTCAAAAGTTTGATTATGTATAGGAAGGTTAGTTCTTCCATTGAATTTTGGAACTTGACCATTTACATAAAATGTCTAGACAATGCATGGCTTGTCTGATATTATCTTCATATTTCATATTTCATAAATTGTTTCTAGAATCATAAGTGCTAAAGATCTTTTGATTATGTATAGGAAGGTTAGGTCTTTCATGACAAATTTAGAGTTTTGATACAATGCTTGGCACTAGCAAAGAAGGTGTAGGAGGTCACAATCACAACCATATCTCACTGCTATGATAGAGAGATCATAAAGGGTAGATGGTAATAAAAAATGAGAAAGAAAATAATGAGTAATGGCACATTGCATAATGGGAAGTGACGGGTTAAAGGTCAAAAGAACAAGGAAAGGTAGCAAATTTGTGATGGTAGAAAATTTGTGCAAAGAACATTTTATGTATGTCAAAGGATTGCAAGGTAGTAGATAGAAGCTCCATAATCTCACAATCAACAATGAAAAATTCAAGGGGAAACAACTCATAAATGAGTCACTAAATGATGTTGAGTGATAAGGATGTTAGTGAGTTAAAGATAGTACATCCGCATGTTGATGTATGACAGTCGAAGCTTCATTGAGACTCGTGCTTGTTTCTAGAATCATAAGTGCTAAATATTTTTTGAAAGGATAACAAAAATTGATAGGAGAGTTCACAAGGTGTCACCACAGTCAAAACATGGTATTGAGAACTATCATATCTTCAAAATTAGTAGGGCTACAAGGAGCTTTCAAAATTTTGATTATGTCCTGCTTGCTCTCCTTGCTGCTCCTAGGTTCCCTGCACATGTAATGAAAGTGTTGTTAGAGCAATGAGGGATCACCAATCAAAATATGTGCATACATCTATAAGCATATAATTTGATCCTTATGTGCATTCAAATATCCAAGCACACCATAAATGTCCAGGAAAACACAAGAGCATAATCAAACACATATATCATATGCTTGTTTTTTTATCTAACATGTTTGCTTCCTATGCAGGTATAAGTGAAATCCTTGTTACTGTTTTGTTTCATTTGATTATAGCACATGGGATAAATGTGGCTCCCACAAGGGTTGAGCCCAGTGTGCCATCATTTTGTGTTTTGATAGAATAAGCTTGTTAAGCTTGATATGACATTGTGATGCAATCAAGGATGAACTCATCATTCAAATCAGTGAAGTTGATGAATTCACTAATATAAATAATAAATTGATGCTCAATGGAACCACAGTGTCTTAAAAGACAAAAAAATGGAACTCATCAAGTATAGTGACATAAACAATGATATAGTGTGACAGTGCTAGAGATAACCTTGATTGTCACAAGTCACAAATAGCATAAGTCATACCATAGAGCATAAGTGACATTCATATTAGCAAGCAATAGTTTCAATATGCATGGAATAGTCAAAAAACATGTAAGGATAGTAAGTACATTGAATAACAACTTTTTATCTTGAAAACAATCCCAATGCTATCATAATAGAGGTCTTTCTTGTACACACAGTGATAGCATGGTCAAGGTGGAGTTGTAGAGGAGGCAGATTGAAGGGTTTTGATATAGTGCTTGACACTAGAAAAGGAGGTGTAGGAGGTCACAATCACAGCCACATATCACTGTTGTGATAGAGAGATCATAAAGGGTAGATGGTAATAAAAAATGAGCAAGAAAACAATGAGTAATGGCACATTACATAATGGGAAGTGACAAGTTAAAGGTCAAAAGAACAAGGAAAGGTAGCAAATTTGTGATGGTAGCAGATTTGTGCAAAAAAGAATATTCTATGTATGTCAAAGGATTGCAAGGTAGTAGATAGAGCTCCACAATCTCACAGTCAATAATGAACAATTCAAGGGGCAACAACTCATAAATGAGTCACCAACTGATGTTGAGTGATAAGGATGTTAGTGAGTTAAAGACAGTACATCCACATGTTGATGTATGACAGTCGAAGCTTCACTAAGACTCATGCTTGTTTCTAAAATCATAAGTGCTAAAGATCTTTTGAAAGGATGACAAAAATTGATAAGAGAGTTCACGAGGTGTTGTCACAATCAGAACATGGTATTGAGAACTGTCATATCTTCAAAAGTAGTAGGGCTACAAGGAGCTTTCAAAAGTTTGATTATGTATAGGAAGGTCAGTTCTTTCATTGAATTTTGGAAATTGACCATTTACATAAAATGTCTAGACAATGCATGGCTTGTCTAATATTATCTTCATATTTCATAAGAGTAAGAAAATAGTTATCAACAAAATGCCCATTTACTAATCAATTTGAGGATTTGGGCAAAGAAATGCCCTTGAACAAATTCTAGGAAATAAAATTGGCCAAAATAATTTTGAAACCCTTAGTATCAAGCAATTAAAGAGTAGAGACTAAAATACATCTTGATGGATGGACCTAAAAAATCCCAAAGGCATTGGATTGATGACCATTGATAGCAAGACAAGCAAGGGCATCTACAAAAATAGATTTCACATAGCAAGGACCAAATCTTAAAGCTTGAAGCATGGAAAGGATAAAATTCCACTCAATATCTCATAGGCTTTAGCAAAGCCAATGTTTATGAACACAACTTATTGTTATTATTACCTATTTTAGCTACTAGCTCAAACAAGTAGAGTTGTTATGTTTTGCAAATGAAAATAAGGTACATTTTTAATTATTCTATGTCACATTCATGTGCATAAATAAAATCAGAAGACTACAATACTACATTGCATTATGCAAATTCATATAACATAGAAGAGAATGCACAATCTTTTTAAAAATTGTAGTCTTTATTTATAATATAAAAGTAGGATGTCCCACACAAGCCATGAGACTGACTGTATGGATGCATATAATGGAAAACATTATACATTTATAGATACAAAAGAACAAGAATGCACATAAAGAGAAAGAGGACATGCCATTTCCTAAATGATGAATCTCGGTTGCTTTGTTCTGCACCATCTTCGTTCCCTCTCGCTTGTCCTACTTGCTCTCGTTGCTGCTCCTAGGTTCCCTGCGCCTGTAATGAAAGTGTTGTTAGAGCAATGAGGGATCACCAATCAAAATACGTGCATACATCTATAAGCATATAATCTAGTCCTTATGTGCATTCAAATATCCAAGCATACCATAAACTCCCAGGAAAACACAAGAGCATAATCAAACACATGTATCATATGCTTGTTTTTTTATCTAACACGTTTGCTTCCTATGCAGGTATAGGTGAAATACTTGCTACTGTTTTGTTTCATTTTATTACAGCACGTGGGATAAATGTGGCTCCCACAAGGGTTGAGCTCAGTGTGCTATCATTTTGTGTTTTGATAGGATAAGCTTGTTAAGCCTTACATGACATTGTGATACAATCAAGGATGAACTCATCATTCATAGTAGTGAAGTTGATGAATTCACTAATATAAATAATAAATTGATGCTCAATGGAACCACAGTGTCATAAAAGATTAAAAAAAATGGAACTCATCAAGTACGGTGACATAAACAATGATATAGTATGACAGTGCTAGAGATAACGTTGATTGTCACAAGTCACAGATAGCATAAGTGACATTCATATTAGCAGGCAATAGTTTCAATATACATGGAATAGTCAAAAAACATGTAAGGACAACAAGTACATTGAATGACAACTTTTTATCTTGAAAACAATCACAATGTTGTCATAATAAAGGTCTTTCTTGTACACACAGTGATAGAATGGTCAAGGTGGAGTTGCAGAGGAGACAACTTGAAGGGTTTTGATACAGTGCTTGGCACTAGCAAAGAAGGTGTAGGAGGTCACAATCACAACCACATCTCACTGCTATGACAGAGAGATCATAAAGGGTAGATGGTAATAAAAAATGAGCAAGAAAACAATGAGTAATGGCACATTGCATAATGGGAAGTGTCAGGTTAAATGTCAAAAGAACAAGGAAAGGTAGCAAATTTGTGATGGTAGCAGATTTGTGCAAAGAAGAACATTCTATGTATGTCAAAGGATTGCGAGGTAGTAGATAGAAGCTCCACAATCTCACAGTCAACAATGAACAATTCAAGGGGCAACAACTCATAAATGAGTCACCAACTGATGTTGAGTGATAAGGATGTTAGTGAGTTAAAGACAGTACATTCGCATGTTGATGTATGACAGTCAAAGCTTCACTAAGACTCATGCTTGTTTCTAGAATCATAAGTGCTAAAGATATTTTGAAAGGATGACAAAAAATGATAGGAGAGTTCACAAGGTGTCATTACAATCAGAACATGGTATTGAGAACTATCGTATCTTCAAAAGAAGTAGGGCTACAAGGAGCTTTCAAAAGTTTGATTATGTATAGGAAGGTTAGTTCTTTCACTGAATTTTGGAAATTGACCATTTACATAAAATGTCTAGACAATGCATGGCTTGTCTAATATTATCTTCATATTTCATAAGAGTAAGAAATAGTTATCAACAAAATGCCCATTTACTAATCATTTTGAGGATTTGGGAAAAGAAATGCCCTTGAACAAATTATAGGAAATAAAATTGGCCAAAATAATTTTGAAACCCTTAGTATCAAGCAATTAAAGAGTAGGGACTAAAAGACATCTTAATGGATGGACCTAAAAAATCCCAAAGGCATTGGATTGATGACCATTGATAGCAAGACAAGCAAGGGCATCTAAAAAAATAGATTTCACATAGCAAGGACCAAATCTTAAAGCTTGAAGCATGGCAAGGATAAAAGGCCACTCAATATCTCATAGGCTTTAGCAAAGCCAATGTTTATGAACACAACTTATTGTTATTGTTACCTATTTTAGCTACTAGCTCAAACAGGTAGAGTTGTTATGTTTTGCAAATGAAAAGAAGGTACATTTTCAATTATGCTATGTCACATTCATGTGCATAAATAAAATCAGAAGACTACAATACTACATTGCATTATGCAAATGCATATAACATAGAAGAGAATGCACAATCTTTTTAAAAATTGTAGTCTTTATTTATAATATAAAAGTAGGATGTCCCACACAAGCCGTGAGATTGATTGTATGGATGCATATAATGGAAAACATTATACATTTATAGATACAAAAGAACAAGAATGCACATAAAGAGAAAGAGGACCTGTCATTGCCTGAATGACGAATCTCGGTTGCTTTGTTCTGCACCATCTTTGTTCCCTCTCGCTTGTCCTACTTGCTCTCCTTGTTGCTCCTAGGCTCCCTACACATGTAATGAAAGTGTTGTTAGAGAAATGAGGGATCACCAATCAAAATATGTGCATACATCTATAAGCATACAATTTGATCCTTGTGTGCATTCAAATATCCAAGCATACCATAAATTTCTAGGAAAACACAAGAGCGTAATCAAACACATGCTTGTTTTTTTATCTAACATGTTTGCTTCCTGTGCAGGTATAGGTTAAATCCTTGTTACTTTTTTGTTTCATTTGATTACAACACGTGGGATAAATGTGGTTCCCACAAGGGTTGAGCCTAGCGTGTTATCATTTTGTGTTTTGATAGGATAAGCTTGTTAAGCCTTACATGACATTGTGATGCAATCAAGGATGAAATCATCATTCATAGTAGTGAAGTTGATGAATTCACTAATTTAAATAATAAATTGATGCTCAATGGAACCACAGTGTCATAAAAGATAAAAAAAAATGGAATTCATCAAGTATAGTGACATAAACAATGATATAGTATGACAGTGCTAGAGATAACCTTGATTGTCACAAGTCACAAATAGCATAAGTGACATTCATATTAGCAAGCAATAGTTTCAATATGCATGGAATAGTTAAAAAACATGTAAGGACAACAAGTACATTGAATGACAACTTTTTATCTTGAAAACAATCACAATGCTGTCATAATAGAGGTCTTTCTTGTACACACAGTGATAGCATGGTCAAGGTGGAGTTGTAGAGGATACAACTTGAAGAGTTTTTATATAGTGCTTGGCACTAGCAAAGAAGGTTTAGGAGGTCACAATCATAGCCACATCTCGCTGCTATGACAGAGAGATCATAAAGGGTAGATGGTAATAAAAAATGAGCAAGAAAACAATGAGTAATGGCGCATTGCATAATGGGAATTGACAGGTTAAAGGTCAAAATAATAAGGAAAGGTAGAAAATATGTGATGGTAGCAGACTTGTGCAAAGAAGAAAATTCTATGTATGTCAAAGGATTGCAAGATAGTAGATAGAAGCTCCATAATCTCACAGTCAACAATGAACAATTCAAGGGGAAACGACTCATAAATGAGTCACCAACTGATGTTGAGTGATAAGGATGTTAGTGAGTTAAATATAGTACATCTGCATGTTGATGTATGACAATTGAAGCTTCACTGAGACTCATGCTTGTTTCTAGAATCATAAGTGCTAAAGATCTTTTGAAAGGATGACAAAAATTGATAGGAGAGTTCACAAGGTGTGACCATAGTTAGAACATGGTATTGAGAATTGTCATATATTCAAAAGTAGTAGGGATACAAGGAGCTTTCAAAAGTTTGATTATGTGTAGGAAGTTTGATTATGTAGAGTTGTTGAGTAGTTTTCCCAAAGCAAATTTAGTACAACCAATTAAGTAGAGCCGGTGGTGTGATGTTGCCTTCGTCTAGCGAAAGTTTGTTTTTTTTTAAATAAAAATTGATGAATAATTATATGTATTATTTATAGAATAATATTACACTTATTTAGAAAAATAGTGGATGAAGAAGTTATTTCAAATTTTAAATCAAGATATAATTTGAAACAAAATATAATAATAGGTTGTTATATGTGAAAAGGTAAAGTATTAGTAGGAGGAGGGGTTCTAATTATTTGATCTACTTCATACATCAATGAGGTCTAAAGTATTCAAGGGAGGCTTCTAACCATCATTGCCATCACCATCTTTTGTATCATCATCAAGAGATTGAGTGTCATGAACAAACAATATGATAAGGGCAAGACAAGGAAATTTATCAAAATTTAGCCAACCATCAAATCCATGACCAAGAGTCTAGGGAGAAGTAGAGCGGTGGCAAGTGGGCTAAGACCATCCTCTCTAAGATAAGTCCCTTGTACTTCTTGTTGGAGGTTGAGAAGCATGAGAATATGTGTGTTGTTCACACCAAGCAGATTGGCTACATCCCCAACAACACCCACAAGATAAAGAATATCCTTAGCTAAAGGAAAAAGTTAGAGGAACTTTAGCATTAATGTGTGAGGCATTGTTTCAATTAACCAAGAGAACCTAAAGATTTTTCATCTCAAGTACAACCTTATTGGCTTGTACTTGGATTTGCGTAAGCACATTAGATCAAATAATTGGCCTAGTGTAAAGCAAGAAATTAGTATTAATTGGATATCCAAAATATAAAGTAGAATTCTCATCTTTTTGTACATTGAAAATAATTTTTACCTTAAAAGCATTTCAAATATGGGTATATATAGAAGGGGCTTCTAGGTCAATTCCCTAAACAATCATATGACGCAAGAATGACTGACAAATAGGGTTTGAAAAAATCATGAATCCAAGCCCATGCAACCTAACCTCTATGACAAAACCAAAGAAAGGTGCTTGAAATTTTCTTGATGACCAAAAAATGGACATCAAGGATCATTAATCCCAATAGGATTTAATCTAGAACCAATTTAGAAAATAATACACTAGGTACAATGAGAAAGCTTCGGCTCTAGAATGGTTGACCAAACAATTTGAGACCTACTCTACCAAGTTCTCTAAGAGGATTTCAACAAACATTTTTAGTTTAAAATATGCATAATTGGAAAATGTGAAAAGAGCTAAGAGTAGCCCCTACAAGGTTTGTTTTGAAAAATGGTGTGTTAGGATATTGTTTCCAATCTTTCCACTAGAGCTTGAAACTACAAACCCAAATTTTGTGAATTATACTTTATGGCACATAGTCAATGATGACCTAAAAGGTTTTAAGGTCCTAGTTGGACAACTGAAACTTATCTCTAGCTTTAGGCCAAGTAAAAAAAATGTAGTCTTATAAAAAAAATTTGGAAGGGTCTTGAACCCCTTTTGGAGTCCTAACTAGAGGATGATCTTGTCAAGAGATATCACACGAGTGTGCCACATAAATTGTTGATTAATAGAAAACCCTATGTGAAAGTAATTTCCATTTCAAACCAACCAATATTTAATGACTTATTAGGCTCTTCAAATGTTTTTCATCACAAAAATTTTTATGTGAATTTTCCCCAGGAGAAGAGAAAGTTATGGAACAACCCTTTAAAATTAAAAGTGAGGTAGAAAAATAATAGATATTATAGACATTACTATCTATATAAACTCTTTTAAAAGAGGGGGAATAATTATTAAAAGGTAATTATTGTGAAAGGGTGTGATGGTTTGGAAACCACCCCTTAAAATATTATATTAACCATTTGTGTGATACTTGGAAAGGGGGCATGAAGATCACTAAAGGAAGAATAAGGTGATTTGGTATGCTATAGGCTCAGGAGAATGGGCCATAGTGTGTGTCCAACTTGGGGTATAATGTATGATGAGATTGTCCTGTACAAGGCTATTGCTTGGGGAAGTATATGTGTTGGTCTTTAATATGAACTAGGTCCTCCTAAAGTGTGCCATAGTTATGAAGGCCAAGACTAGTTGAAATCTTTCTATGCTGAGAGTGGCCTTTCCAAGTACTTTTATTCATATGACTATTGAAAACCATTGACATTAAAAGATATTGGTAATATTGTATATATGATTTTGGTGTTGATTTGATTAAATTATGTAGATATGTTATTCAATTTACTATGTTAATTATTTAATTTATTATTATTGTCAAATTATCACATGTGGTAGTTTACATTAGTTATTTCTATCTATTTTGATAATTTGCATATTTTAAAATTATCTTGACTCTAATATTTATTACATTAAACTTGTTGCTATCACTTAAAGAATTCTTAGAGAAAAGTGGCATCATAAAAGTACCCTTAATCTAGGAAAACTCCATCATTAGAAGGGTGTGAATGTTAGGATTTAGGTGTCATAAACCTTGTAAATCCTTTATTTTATTATTCTCCTAAAGTGTTTTGTACATTTACCCATAAGAGGTGAAACTGTTTGACCAACAGTGGTGAAAGAGACTATGTAAATGCAGTGTTACCGTTACCATTTATCCTTATGGAAAAGGACAAATTAGCTAGGCGTCCCACCTTGGAATCTTCTAAAATAAGGTTATGGGTCAAAATAGGGTGTTGTAAGAGCATCTATGACATGCATGCAAGTTGTCATAAGATGCTATGACAGTATGACAGATTCCCTATGACAGAATATGCTATTTTTAGACCCCAGGGGCCCATGCATAAAAGATGCCTTATGACAGCTGTAAGAGCATCCGTAAGAGGCTATTTTTGGTATTTTTGACCATTTCAAGGAGGAAGGCGTGGGTTTTTCTAGGTGGTATTTCTGCCTATTGTTTGGTGAAACCATGGTAGTTTTCATCCTCACAAATCTCTATAAATTGGGGCCTTGAGCTAGTGTTATTAAGAATTCAGTTTTGCAGGGGTAACAGGGTGCTGCTGGATTTACAGGGAATGATAAGAGAAGTCTATTGCTGCATGTAATATTGAAGATTATCAGTAATATACTTGCCTCTCTTTCGGTGGTGGAGTTTTTTTCCCTTCGGGGTTTCTCCACGTAAATCTGTTGTTGCATGTGTTATATTGTTCTATCTCTCTCTCTCATTCTTTCTTCACACTAAGGCTAAGGTTAATCTTCATATTTCAGATTTGCATTCACACATTTAAGTTCATATTGCAAGCTTTCTTCACCTTGTTTTTCAACATTTGGTATCAGAGCTAACGGTTCTGTTAAGGAAGGGACGCTTTCCTTTTAGAGTGTTGAAGGTTTTTTGCTGCAGTGGGAGCTTTTGTGTTGTGGGTTTTTGCAGATTTGTGAAAGATTGCATACCATGGCCTCCACCTCTCGTCTAGATATTGAGAAGTTCAATGGAACTGGTTACGAGATGTGGAAGTTGAAAGTGGAGGACCTTCTTGAGGAAAGAGATCAGTGGTTACCAGTTTCAGTTGAAAAGAAGCCATCTACTTCAACCTTGTCAGATGAAGATTGGAATAAGTTAGACAAGAAGGCTCGAGGGACTATTCGGTTGTGTCTCACAGATTCTGTCCTCCTGAATGTCTCTTCAGAAGACACAACATACAAGCTTTGGAGGAAGATAGGTGAAATCTACCAAACTAAGAGTTTGTCTAACAAGTTGTATCTCAAAAGATGTTTGTATTCATTAAAGATGAAGGATGGTGAATCTATTGTTGAACATTTGAATGCTTTTAATTTGATTATAAGTCAGCTTGCATCTATTGATGTTAAAATAGAAGATGAGGATAAATGCATTTTATTGATTTGCTCTTTGCCAGAATCTTGGGAAAATTTAGTTATTGCTATAACAAGTGGTGGTGCAGAACCTAAGTTGGATACTATTATTCCCATACTTCTTTCAGAGGAGATGAGGAGAAAGACCATGCGCAGTGGCTCCCAAGATGCCTTGCATGTGCGAGGTAGGCCCAAGGAGAAAGAGCCTAAAGGGGATAAGAAGAAGGATAAGTCTAAAGGACGATCTAAGACCCCTGGAAAGAGCAGAGTGAAGTGTTGGAACTGTGGTAAATGGGGACATGTGAAGAAGGAATGTAGAAACAAGAAAAAGAATGCAGATTCCTCCACGGAAAAGTCCTCTGATAACGGTGATTCTGATGCTTTGATTATTTCAGCTAACACAGTTTGTAATGATGCTTGGCTTATTGATTCAGGTGCTTCCTTCCATATGACTCCTCATAAGGAGTGGTTTTCTACATACAAAGAATATGATGGAGGAGAGGTCTTCATGGGTGATAATAGCTCACAAAAGGTTATTGGTAAAGGAAAGGTAAAATTGTGTTTCAGTGATGGGAGGGTTAAAACCCTTGATGATGTTTTACATATTCCAGGACTTACAAAAAGTTTAATTTCAGTTTCCAAGTTGAATGATTATGGGATGCATGTGACATTTGACAAGTCTGGTTGCAGGATGGTAAGGGGAAGTTTGGTGGTTGCTAAAGGATCTCGGACAGGGAATTTATTTACGCTACATGCCTCTACTTTTTGTAACTCCTCTTTTGTAACTAGCGCTGAAAATGCATGTATGTTGTGGCACCATAGATTGGGTCACATTGGTGAAAAAGGTCTTAGGACCATACTTGATAAGAAACTAGTAGACGGTATTTCTAATTATTCTGTTGGTAAAAATGATTTTTGTGAGGATTGTGTGTTTGGTAAACAAAACAGGTCATCATTTCCTAAAGGAACTAATAAAGCTAATGGATTGTTAGAACTTATTCATTCGGATGTGTGTGGTCCAGTGGATACAGATTCTTTGGGTAGATCTTGTTATTATGTTTCCTTCATTGATGATTACTCAAGATATACTTGGATTTATTTTATGCATTCAAAATCTGAAGTTTTCACCAAATTTAAGGAATTTAAGGCATTGGTTGAAAAGCAAACATATTATAAGATAAAAGTATTGAGATCTGACAATGGGGGTGAATATTGTTCTAAGGAATTTGATGAGTTTTGCAAACATGCAGGAATTGTTAGGCAAAAGACTACACCTTACACACCCCAACAAAATGGGGTAGCAGAAAGAATGAACCGTACATTAATGGAAAGAGCTAGGAGCATGTTAAGTAGTGCTAAGTTAGACAAATGCTTTTGGGCAGAGGCTGTTAGTACTGCTTGTTATTTAATTAATAGATCTCCTTGTAAAGCTCTTGTTGATAAAAATCCTTATGAAATGTGGTTGGGTAAAAATCCTTTAGTTTCACATTTAAGGGTCTTTGGTTGTGAGGCTTTTGTTCATGTGCCTCAAGAGAAGCAGTCTAAATTGGATCCCAAATCTCATAAATGCATCTTTGTAGGTTATGGTGAAAATGTTAAAGGTTATAGACTTTGGAATCCACTAACACGAAAGATGATATTTTCTAGAGATGTTATTTTCAGGGAATTTAGAGCTAACTCTGAAGATGTGCAACCATAGGAAAAGTCAAAAATAGTGCATTTTGAAACTAAGCAAGAAGATGCACATGTGGAAGAACAGAGAGATGAACAAGAAGATGGAGAAGAAGAAGAGAGTTCTGACGAATCCGTTGTAACAGAAGAAGTTGAAAACAATGAGGATGAACATGAGGAGGAACCTCTTACTCCACCTTTGAGAAGATCCACAAGACAACGAAATCCAGTTGACAGGTATAGCCCACATGATTTTTGTTTTAAATTTGCTTTGTTATGTACTGATGATGAACCTAGATCTTTTAGGGAGGTTCTCTCTTCAGAAGAATGTGAGTCTTGGATGCAGGCCATGCATGATGAGATGATGTCTTTGAAAAACTGTGACACCTGGGATCTTGTTAGTTTGCCCAAAGGAAGAAAGGCCATTGGTTGTAAGTGGATATATAAAAAGAAGTTTGGTGCAGACGAAAGTTGGAACGGTACAAGGCCAGATTAGTGGCCAAGGGCTACTCCCAGAGAGAGGGAGTTGATTTTGGTGAAATATTCTCTCCTGTTGCTAAGTTAACCTCTATTAGATTCATTTTATCCATTGTTGCTGCTTATGATTTAGAAATAGAACAAATGGATGTTAAAACTGCTTTCTTGCATGGGGATCTAGAGGAAGAAATTTATATGCAACAGCCTGACGGTTTTGTTGTGAAAGGAAAAGAACACTTGGTTTGCAGGTTAAAGAGGTCTCTATATGGTTTGAAACAGTCACCTAGGATGTGGTACCAGAAGTTTGATGCATTTGCATTAAATATGGGTTTTGTTAGAAGTGATGAGGATCACTGTGTTTACTTTAAAGTTATTGATGATCAGATACTGATTATTGTCTTATATGTGGATGATATGTTGTTCATTGGTAACAATAAGGCAATGATTAGGGAACTTAAAACTCAGCTTTCTGGCACATTTGATATGAAAGATTTAGGGGCTGCTAAATATATTCTTGGGATGGAAATCATTAGGGATCGGATTCACAGAAAGCTTTGGTTAAGTCAGAGCAAGTATGTTAACACTATTTTGCAAAGGTTTAATATGCAGGACTGTAAACCAGTAAATATTCCATTTCCTATTGGTACTAAGTTGAGTTTAGACATGTGTCCTAAATTGGATGATGATATTGATGAAATGTCTAAAGTTCCTTATGCTAGTGTTGTCGGTAGTTTAATGTATGCAATGGTTTGTACTAGACCAGATATAGCCCAAGCAGTGGGAGTTCTAAGCAGGTTTATGTCTAACCCTGGTAAAGAACATTAGACTTTTGTCAAAAGGGTATTCAGATATTTGCAAGGCACTTCTGATTACTGTTTGGTTTATCATGGTACTGACAATGTTGATAAGTCATTGGACATACAGGGTTTTGTTGATGCAGATTGGGCAGGTGACTTGGATAGTCGAAGGTCCACTAGTGGCTATGTGTTTACTTTGTTTGGAGGAGCAGTGAGTTGGATGAGTAAAAGACAACCTACAGTTGATTTGTCTACCACTGAAGCAGAGTATATGGCTGCTACACATGCCTCTAAGGAGGTAGTTTGGTTACAAAGACTTGGTAATGGTATTGGTTTTGATTGCAGGATAGTGAGGATCGGATGTGATAGTCAGAGTGCCATATGTTTGGCTAAAAATCCTATGTATCATGCTCGTACTAAGCATGTTGATGTTCAGTATCACTTTGTGCGAGAAATGGTTGAGAATGGACAAGTCTTGATTGAAAAAGTTGACACTTTGGATAATGTTGCAGATTCTCTTACGAAGCCAGTCACCACGGAAAAGTTCTCTTGGTGCAGAAAGGCCATGGGCCTTGATCACTATACTTAATTCTATGTAATTGTATCTCTATGGGTGTAATTTACAATGTATGATGTCAAGTGGGAGAATATTAGGATTTAGGTGTCATCAACCTTGTAAATCCTTTATTTTATTATTCTCCTAAAGTGTTTTGTACATTTACCCATAAGAGGTGAAACTGTTTGACCACAGTGGTGAAAGAGACTATGTAAATGCAGTGTTACCGTTACCGTTTATCCTTATGGAAAAGGACAAATTAGCTAGGCGTCCCACCTTGGAATCTTCTAAAATAAGGTTGTGGGTAAAATAGGGTGTTGTAAGAGCATCTATGACATGCATGCAAGTTGTCATAAGATGCTATGATATGACAGATTCCCTATGACAGAATATGCTATTTTTAGACCCCAGGCGCCCATGCATAAAAGATGCCTTATGACAGCTGTAAGAGCATCTGTAAGAGGCTATTTTTGGTATTTTTGACCATTTCAAGGAGGGAGGCATGGGTTTTTTTAGGTGGTATTGCTGCCTATTGTTTGGTGAAACCATGGTGGTTTTCATCCTCACAAATCTCTATAAATTGGGGCCTTGAGCTAGTGTTATCGAGAATTCAGTTTTGCAGGGGTAACAGGGTGCTGTTGGATTTACAAGGAACGATAAGAGAAGTCTATTGCTGCATGTAATATTGAAGATTATCAGTAATATACTTGCCTCTCTTTCGGTGGTGGAGTTTTTTCCCTTCAGGGTTTCTCCACGTAAATCTGTTGTTGCATGTGTTATATTGTTCTATCTCTCTCTCTCATTCTTTCTTCACACTAAGGCTAAGGTTAATCTTCATATTTCAGATTTTCATTCACACATTTAAGTTCATATTACAAGCTTTCTTCACCTTGTTTTTCAACAGTGAAGGCCAATCCCCTTCCAATCTTGTCTCCTGCGTGGAACACCACCTATAGAGATGCAACACTGCACTAAGATTTTTTAGGCCTTGTTTCTTTCAAGAGATCAGATAATCCATTTGGCACACATGGATAATTATTATCATTGAGTGGAAATCAAATCCAACCAGGTCCAAAGTCATGAGGAAGACAATAAAACTTCCAAGCCACGAAATGGAAATATCTATGATATTAAGAGGAGGCCCAAAGAAATTCCCTGAGATATTTTTCAAACTTCTAATGGAAAGTTTTAGAAGGAACCTAGTAGGAGTAGTAAAGATGAGTAGTTTTCAAGATCTTTGATCACACTTGAAATCTCCTTGTCAAAGAAAGAGGCTTGGTAATCTAATAAGCCAACTTCTTTTCAATTCTAGAGATAAGATTCTACCATAAAGAGGATGGGGAAGCTTGAAAGGAAAAAGGAATGTGAAATAATTAAATTTTTTCCCTTGTGCTCAGTCCATCTCCACCCAAAAGATCAAGCCAAGTGTTGGCCTCCTCTAATGGTTTAATAACTAAGCCCTTAGAGTTGTGACTTAGAGATTGGACATCTGCACTAAGTAGCTATCTTACTCATCATGAAGGTGCATTTCATTGTCAACCCAAGGATGTAAACTTGAAATGGGTCACCACTATACATGTGCACTAGGACTCCACTGTAGTCATCCATAAAAATAAATAGTACTAGAAATAACATGCTGGAAAGAAATCAACTTGAGCACTGAGCATAAATGAACAACTACACTAAGCATTAACAATTGGATTAGAAATGAAAGATATAAATCTAAATTTCAGCAAATAGATTGGGAACTACTATGTCTGCCTTGGCTATAGGAACAATCACAAAACATAATTCCAATGGCTGCAAGAACAGACAACTGCTGAAATTGAAACTAACTACTGAACATAAAATAACTGTTAAACTAAATGGGTGGAATTCTCACCAAGTGGACCCTCTTGAGTGATTCTTCCTGAAGCTAACTCAGTTGCAGCAAATCAGAATATCATATTATTTCTTGAAAACATGATTACAACATTTCAGCAATATGACTGTATTACTAAAACTGGAAAATGGAAGTACAATCTCATAACATCCAACCTTATGAAAAGGGGCATCTGACCATTATTTATAGAGAGAAAAACTTATAATCAACCCTAACTACCTAGGCAATCGACTCCATCAAAATAGGAGGATGCAACTTATTGAAAGCATAGAAAAAAAGGGAGGGAGTTATGCATGTGCCAAATTTGGTCAAAGTAGACTTGCCCCAATGAGAATCTATCACAACACACTCCCTATAATTTCTCAACAAATAAACATGACCATTAAAAGGTAGTTACAATATTTCATTTGAACTAGCAATTTCCATCCTTAAGAGTTTTCCCTCCTTTGACCTCTTAATGATCATCTTTTTGACTCTCTTGGCAACCGACCAGCTGACAGGAGTTTCTTCCACTTTGCAAGCTTCATTGACATTAGCATCTTAGTGTAAACCTACATAATGACATTAGCACGCACAAACAATTGCATATCTATAATTACCTTAAAGTAACATCCATTCAACCACATGTAAAATTAACATAGATAATTCACATAGCATGTTAATGTCATTGAAAGTCACAAGGATAAACTTATACCCAAGGTTTATGGTTTTAAGGAAATCGCATGGAAAATGTTAACAACCAAGTGCCAAAGTCTATGGTAACAACAACAAATATATCATAAACCTTATCAAAATTGAGCCATTAATTGGACTTATCACCAAGAAAGCTTAGGTGAGAAATATTTGTCTATAACATTGAATTTTCTATCATTGAATTTTGGAACTTGACAATTTACATAAAATGTCTAGACAATGCATGGCTTGTTTGATATTATCTACATATTTCATAAGAATAAGAAAATAGTCATCAACAAAATGCTCATTTACTAATCAATTTGAGGATTTGGGAAAAGAAATGCCCTTGAACAAATTCTAGGAAATAAAATTGCCTAAAATAAATTTGAAACCCTTAGTATCAAGCAATTAAAGAGCAGGGACTAAAAGACATCTTGATGGATGGACCTAAAATATCCCAAAGGCATTGGATTTATGGCCATTGATAGTGAGGACCAAATCTTAAAGCTTGAATTGTGGCAAGGATAAAAGGCCACTCAATGTGATCATAGGCTTTGGCAAAGCCAATATTTATGAACACAACTTATTGTTGTTTGATCTTTAAGCCCATTCCATGTCTTCTCAAAAGTGCAATAATATTATCCAAAATATAACTACGACTTGATAAAACCAAATTGTTTTAGATGCACAATCTATAAAAGGAGATGACACAACTTCAAATTAAGAGCCTTGCTAATGATATTATAGGAGACATTGAGCAAAGTAATTTGTCTCCAATTGTGGATATCCTCTAGATCTTTGCACTTGAATATGAGCTTAATATTTCCTTTATTTATAAATTCTCCTAGGGAACTAGAGTCGAAGGATTTAAGGTAAATTTTATGAAGATCCTCTCCAACCAATTCCTAAATATTCTTGTATAATTCACAAGTAAATCCATCACATCACGGAGCTTTATCATTGTCCATTGTAAAGATAGCCTCACAAATGTCAACAAGAGTGAGAAATTGATCACAAAAGACGTTAAGAAAGAGAGTGCCTACAAGGGACAACCATGAGGCATTATTGCAAAGCATGACCACATTCAAAAGAATGCTCTTAAGATTTAACACTTGCTAAATGTGATGAACAAAATCATGAAGGATATCAAAAAGTTTAGTTAGGAGCTTATGGTCATCTTTTTTAATGTCTTGAGAAATGTGGTGAGCATGAAGAGTCTAGAAAAATCCTTTAGAGGCTTGATCTTCAACTTTGAGCCAATGAAAGTGAGCTTTAATCTAAGAACCTATAGTATTATTATCAACAATTTACTCGTGTTGAGGAATCTCAATCACCTACCATTGCAAAGTAGGAGCAAAGGGATGAGCTTCTAGCATAATAGTGGCTTGGAAAAGCTGTGAGATGATGACCTCATATGGGTGACAATGAAACCATGCCAACTAGTAGTTCTATAAATTCAAAGGAAACAAAGGATGTGCTTGATTTCATTATTCTATCACTATCCAACCTATTTATTAAGTGTTAAAGGGTCAAGGTTCCATAAACATAAAATGTGACCCAATACTGGTTAGTGAATCAACAAGGATGTATTGAGAAAATATTAGATCTTATTGTCCTTGGGTTTAGCAAGTTTCCATTTAATATATTATTGAACGGGAGAATGATAAAAAGGAAAAAGTCCAACAAAGGCTCCATCAAAAGGAAAAAATAGTTAGAAAATGGAAAAAATATTATGCTAAAATAATATCATGATCAAGCCATTTGTACACTCTATTATACCTAGCCCAAAATTTTATCCACATATATTGATGGCAGTCATTGTGGTGATGAGCCATGTTGACATTAAAAATACTAATTTAGTATGCATGAAATATGAAGCTTCCCTTTTGCTATATGTCCAACACATGGGGAGAGTATTGTCTTTATCACATATCATCTCCACCATATCAAAGTCTCTACATATAACCCAAGTGACAACATGCATTGAATAAATGATCTTGTGTTAAAGGGAAGATCTTTTAATATAATCATTAAGGTATAAATATTAATAATTCCAAAGGAATGATTGTCAATATTGAAAAATGCTTATAACACATTATTAGTGGGGTCACCTCCATGATAAACTAAATGTGGTTGCCACCTAAGAGAGGAAAAAGTTAAAAATCCACAACCTACATCATTGATTTCTACACAAAAATATACTAGTTGACCAAACAACATGACAAGTAGTAGAAATAAAAAAACTAATAATTTTAACTTATTGCAAACATAAGACATTCAAACTTGAAAACCATTGTTGAGAATCTCTCACATAATAATTCTTGGGGAGGATCATAATACCTGATGTTAGTATTGAGGTGTCATTCACCTTGTAAATCCTATATGTTTAATTAGTCAATGTCATTATTTGTTTATGCACTCATAAGAGATGTGGGGCCCATCGATAGTGGGATTATTTTTTGGTCAATTATGGAAAAATTCTAATAGCATCCCTTAATTTTTAGGAATTGTATGGTATGCCTAAATAAGTGGGATTGTGTGAGAGTGATGTAAGATACCATGTTTAGCATGTAAGGGTCATATGGATTTTTACCATGGTAAGTTAAGTGATTGATCACTGAAAACTCCATTAAGTGTGCTTGATTTGGAATTATACTAGGATGACTAACCCTTGAGAAGTTCTTGTGAGCATCACCCTACTATCATTATCTTGATGCAAAGAGTAATTAGTGTAAGGAAATCTAGGAGCATATCTAGTGAAAACTCCATGACAGTAGTGCCTTCGGTAACTTTCATTTCGATTAGGTTACCTCAAAGACACGTACAACTATGTCCTAAAGTGGAAACAGACACAGTTATTTCCACATTAATCCTTCTGAGAGAAACATATGTGAATTCAACAGCAATCAACAACACAGATGAAAGATATTACAGAAAACATAACACAAAGATTTTACGTGCGGAAAATCCTCTCGGATAAAAAACCCCACACTCCAAAGATCGAGCCATTGTATTATTCAACAACAAATGGTTACAATCCAATTTTAGGCTCTTTGCCTTTTTAGAGATTACATCTTGTTCATCTGGATATAACTGGTAGCAAACACCCCCAGAGAGATCAACCATGGCATTCATGTTCAGGAGAGATTCTAGCAACATAACTCTACCTCTCTCACTCTCTGCCTCGGCCTCATGGCTTCGGCCTTTCAGCTAGCCACTCGGCCTTTCTCTATCGATCTCTCTCTAGCTCTCAGCTCTTCAACTTCTCGACTTATCATCCTGTCAGCTTCTTCTCACTTTTCACTCGCTCTACAGAACGTCCAATGCATACATATATGCATTCGTTCTCAACAAGCTCTCTGTGAATCGGTTCAAGATCACACAACAACAATCTCCAACTCAACATCCTTATCATCGTAGATGTTTCCACTCATGTGTAGATTTTTCCTTGTAGACCGTTCAGTTCCAACTGCTACAAAAATCTAACCGCCAACCGTTTGAATTTCACTTCCTCTGATTGGTCCAAGTCGTACCACGTAGGATAGACTTCACTCGGTCAACTGTGATCAACTTATGTCGCATGTCGGTGAGACACAAGAAGTGTCTCCCCAATGCTACAAGACCCGTTTACATGTTGTCGCCAAGAGTCATCTCCATTAGCAAGAGGTTCCACCGAGCTTACATCGGTGAGACAATCGCTATCGCTAGGAGATCACATCAAGCCTTCAAGACATACTGAACACTGAACAATCGCCAAGAGTCATACCGACATTAGGATTCCCATTGACAAGACAATTGAGTTTGCCAAGACATCACAACGATGTCTTCAAGTCATCGATCTCAATATTTCCATCGACAAGACTATCACAGATCGCCAAGACCTCATACCAAAGTCTTCAAGTCATGCCGACGTGAGAATTCCATTCAGTGAGACAATTGTCTTTCGCTAAGACATCACATCGAGCTCTTCATGTTATATCGAAACATCCAGTCGGCAAGACTTAGGTGAGGACATACTGACATCAAGATCCCTATCGGTAAGACAAACACTCTTCGCCAAGACATCATATCGATGCCTTCATGTTATATCGAAGATTCCAATCGTCGGCCAGACATTCCACATTCGCTGAGACTTCATACCGAAGTCCTTGTGTTTCTCCGATGACTCCATTCGCTAGGAGTCTCACCGAAAACACTTGATCACATGTTGCTTTGTCGGCCAGACATACCGTTGTCGCCAAGACTTCACGCCGAAGTCTCTAGGTTACCTCGAGCCCAACTTTTGCCAGGAGTCATGCCAAACACATCCCACACTGTCAGCGAGAGAATCATCCTTCGGCAAGACTTCTTACCGAAGCTTCCAAGTTATCCCGAAACCACTATTCGCCAGGAGTCATGCCAAACGCATCCCACACCGTCAGTGAGACAAACACCCGTCGCCAAGACTTCATAGCGAAGCCTTCAAGTCATACCAATGACTCCATTCGTCGAGACATCTTCCGGTCGCCAAGACTACATGCCGATAGGAGCAAGTCATCCCGATTTCCACATCGGCCAGACAAACCAAAGGTCATGCCAATATCGGCAAGACTTCCTATTGTCGCTGAGACATCATTCCGACACATATGAGTTACCCCGATGATCTAGTCACCATAGGTCACACTGACATACGCTAGGCACCTGATAACAAACCCTTCTGTTGCCGAGACATTTCCACTCTGCAAAGGGTTACAACGAATGCACCAAGTCACAGTGATAGGTCCATTTGGAAAGACTTAAACAAAGCCATAGCAACATGAACAAAACATAAGATTACTGAACTGTTAGTCAGCCAGACACCATGAATGTCACAACGACCATGCTTTCTCAGAGGTTTCAACTTGCGAGATTGAGGCACATTTTCCAACAATTAGTGCACCATTCATTCTCATTAAATATACATTCTTATGAAATCTACTAATGAAATAAGGCTCGATACAAGTTAAATCCAAATTGTCAGTTGAATCTTAATAAACCATCACATAATTTAATACTGTAGACATCCAAATTTGACCACTTCCATATGGTGAAAGATGTCTCCTTATTCATCCCTTTACTCATCTACTTCATCCTCTTTATCGGTATTAATTAAATCATGCATCTAATTAATATTTCATGTCCTACATAAGGTTCCTAAAGTATTTAATTTAGTAAATACTTTTACCCTCTTTCCTCTCTAAATTAAATAAATATACCACTTTATTTAATTTAGTCATATAACCTCTTGGAATTTAAATTAATTTTTAATTCTTCACTTTCTCTCATTGTCACATCCTCCAAATTTTGCAAGTTCACCTCTAATATCTCTTAACCATCTAACCCTCTTCTAATCATAATTAATTTATGGTTAGGGTGTGCACACCCCTAATCATCATTAGGGTTACATCCTCCATAATCTCGCACTTGCCTCTAATATATCATTAATTTTCCTAATTAGGTACTTGCACAACCTTGATCACTTAATTAGGTCAACCTAATCTCCATTTCATTTATGGAATGTGTCTTAAGTCAACCTTATTAAATAATTTCTCCTTTTGGAGAAGGCACCCCTTTTCCCATGTGAATTTTTAATTCACATTTAATCCTGCAATGCATTTCAAAGAATTTTAAATTCTTTCTCTCATTCCCATGTGGATATTTGAGGAATTTTCAATTCCTTAAATCTCCTCTCACCCACATGGGGACAAGGACCTCCTTTATGAGGAGATCTTGTCCAAATCCCAAGGTACTATGTAGTACCTCCATGTCATGTCCACATCATTTTTCTCAAGCCACTTCACATGCCACATGTCAAGATGTGAGGGCTTGTGAGTTCTCAACTCACCATAGCCCTACATCTTGGCCATGTTGGTTTAATCTCAACTGTCCATTTCTCTAGATAATTCAAAATTCTCTATAAATACCCACTCTTTTCTCTCATTTTAGGAGGAGATCCTTGTGCTAACCAAACTCTTGCAAATTTTTCATTTGATCCATACTTAGCCAAATATTTGCACTTGCATCCATTCTCACATACTTTCCATCCATATTGCATCTCAATCATACATATTTTGCCATCAAGAGGAGCATATATCACGTCAACAATCAAGGGTCAACCAAAGGACAACTCAATGAGGTAAAATGTTCCATTTTGTTTTGTCAAGCTAATCATTT
This sequence comes from Sequoia sempervirens, assembly GCA_007258455.2. Taxonomy (NCBI): domain Eukaryota; kingdom Viridiplantae; phylum Streptophyta; class Pinopsida; order Cupressales; family Cupressaceae; genus Sequoia; species Sequoia sempervirens. Next base: position 361,818,052 of record VDFB02000003.1, on the reverse strand, counting down.
GCCAATCTTGAGGTGTTAGGTGTTTAGGTGGTTTCTTGCATGTTTTGTGTTGCTGCTCATTTCTGGGACCATGTTTTCCCCTGATCACATTCCTGGCACACCCGGTGGGACCCACAAACGGGTTTGTATCTTTCACGTTTGCTATTTTTTTTCACTTTTTGCAGGTGCAGGTTGCAAATAGGCAGACCTGACCTACAGAGGGGTGGACCTAACCTCGAGGGGCAAACCTGACCTAACAGGCAGGCATACCTGACAGACAGGCAGACCTGACCTCTAGAGGTGGACCCGACTTTGCCTAGGGGCGGACCTACCCTCCACAGACTCCAGAAACTAAGTTTTTGCAGATTTTTCATAGAGGGGCAGACCTGACCTGACAGACAGGTGGACCTAACCTCCAGACAGACGGACCTAACCTGACAGACAGGCGGACCTAACCTAGACAACTTTTTTTCATAAGGTGAAATTTCAATTTTTAGCACTTTTTTTGGTTGTTTTAAGTGTTTATGACCTCCTAACGTGTCCTGTTCAAGTCTGTGCAAGCATTTGATCAATGTTTGGAAAGAAACAAGGACAAGAATCACTAACAAGTTTCCTTGCAGGGTTAATTATTTATCAACTGCTACTTGTTTTGCATAATTTAGGCACATAGTTTAACTAGGGGTGTTAATTAATCCTGTTTGTTGTGCTTGTTGGTAAGCTATTTGACATATCCAATCCCCTTGCACCTTCTAGCGATCCTGGGTGACAAGAAATCGTAGCTTACAAAGTTTTTGTGTCTCCCTTTATTTATTTATTTATTAGGGGATCTGCTTGGGGATTTCATCACCCCAAGGGACGATCCCAATCATGTGTACCAGTGAGGTATATAAAGGGGGAGAGCCAAAGCTGTACCCCAATCCAACCACGATGTAATTGGAAAAGCGTCAGGATGACGTGAAGAGTTGGTCTGAGCCTCTAGTATCTCGCTAAGGTTCCTGAATCACACTTGTAACGGGTTGGTGTTCACGATTTGGGTCTCACGTACCGGGTGTATATCGAGGACTCCTTAGCAACCATGTTCATCCTAGAATAGAAGACTTTTTCATACATACCCCTTTTACTAGTCTTAGGATTATGCTGTCTGAACTGTCTTCTTTGTGCAAAACCAATAATTTTCTGTTATGTTGACTCAGTCGTATTCTTTTGATTGATGTTTGTTGTGTTTTGGGTCCTTTGCCTTAGTATTTTTTTCAAAACTCAAATTTAAACCTGTCTAGGGGCAGACCTAACCTATTCTAGGGGCAGACCTAACCTCTGAACCAACCCCTTTTCACCCTGTTTTAGCCAATTTTGACCAACTTTTGTCAGACAAGCGGACCTGACCTTCGGACAGGTGGACCTAACCTAATAGACAGGTAGACTTGACCTCCAGACAGACAAACCTGACCTCTAGGGGTGGACTTGACCTTTGACCAGTCAGTTTTATCATCCATTTCATCATTCTAGACACCTGTTTCACTGTTTCGCATGCTTGTTTCGCCATTCTGATCACTCATTTCCCTATTCTGAACGTTCGTACATCTATTTCGAGAGTCCATTCACCATCCAAAATGTTCATCCCCTCGGTTTGAGCATTCATCGCCCTGTTCGGTGTGCCTATTTACCCATTTCAAACAACTATTTTCTACCCGTTTTCAGTTCGAATAGATGTTTCTAGCCATTTCAGTTCCAGGGGTGGACCTGACCCATCCAGGGGAAGACCTGACCTCGAGGGGTGGACCTGACCCTTTCCAGGTGTGGACCTGACCTTCAAACAACTTTTCTAGTCCTTTGTCTAGCCGTTCCGGGAGTCATTCCTTCATTCGAGATTGTCGTTTTCATGTTCTGAGTAATCATTCGTCTGTTATGAACTTTCATTTCCTCATTCTAAAATTCAACCTCCACCATCAAGCATCAATTCACCCATTCAGAGTCCTCATTTATCCATTTTGAACCCACATTCACTCAACCGTTCTCCCCATTTTGAATCACCGTTATTCCATTAAAACTTTGTTAAAGTAGTTATCCAAATTGACCTAGGTGTTCATCTCTAATTGTCATCTATCAAAAATGACTTAGGGTTGTCATTTGTCCTAAGTCGGTCATCCTTGTTGGCCCAATCAATCCACTTCTATCTCAAGTTGGATTCAGTGTCGTTATCATATATCCATCCTTTAGTCGATTAATCAACACCTAGTGTTACCAAGGATCACTCTTGAACTCGATTTTGGATTTTGGTCATCATCATTCATCCTACTGTCCAATCTTATTAATCAGTCATCAATACAATCCAATCCTTATATCATCAATCGCCCAGTCGATCTAGTCAATCCAATCCAATTTGACTAATTGTTTACCAATTAACCCAATCTCATCTCATCAAACAAATCCGCTTTGGTCAAATCAATCATCCAAACCAATCCTATTGAGCCACATCTTTGTCGGCTAATCCATTGGGTCAATTCTTTCATCGTCATCTAGATCATTATAACATCCTAGTTTGTTCTATCATCTTGCATGCCTGTTCAGACCCGGTCATAGACAAGGAAAATGGCCGAGCAACAAGCCCAAAATTCCCAACCAAACATCCCTCAAGATCCCAACAATGTGGCTAATGTCTCACAAGATCCCAATAATGGTACAAATATCCCTCAAGATCCTCAAAATGGTACATCATTACAGTCTAATATTGATGGTCAAAACACATCACCACCCAGAGATGAGAACATGGTCAATCAACCTGAACTTACACTTGAGGAACACTTTAGTAACCTTACCAATGTGCAAATAACAAATCTCCTTCTCGAAAAACATAGGAAAGAAATCTTGGCCCACTTAATTGAAAGAGGTGTCAAACCTCCATCAGGTATCGACCTATCCAAGTATGGCAGTTCCACATCTAACATACCCCAAGGTTCACAAAACGCACCAAGTAGTTTGTACATCCCCAATGTTCTTCCAGTCGAGGGTTGGCACCAACCTGAATTTGGCAACGCCATTCTCTATCACATTAATAATCCCCCACACACTACAATCTCAGTCGTGGGGGCTCCTCAAGTAACTGATCCCAATAATCCTTTTGCCTACGACATGCCACAAAATGCTCCACAACCTCCGCCATTAATGTTGACAGCAGCACCCCTTTCAAATCAACCTCTCGTCAACACTGGGGGCAGCCCTTTTACCACATTTCCTCCACCCTCGGGGGCCACAAACCTACCATTTCCTTCGTACACATCTCAACAACCTCCCTAATCTAACATACCACCTCCATTACCATTGCAAGGTACATCCCAACCGAATGTTCCCTTTGGTACCCAACAACCTCCTTTGCAGAATGCCTCTACATTATCTCAGCCACCTCGTCAGCAACAACCCCCACATAACCCATTGATCTCTTCACAACAACCACCACACTAATCGCAAGGCAATTCATCATGACCTCCCGCCTAGACCATATCCCCGTTCCTCGCATCCATTCTACGTTCGCAAGTTCAATCACAATACAACATCCCATCTCGGCCCATGCAACACCTAACATCACATCAGCAACCTCCCCAACATTATTATTACCATAACCAACAAAAGTCTCAGCAAAAACCACCTTATGTGGCCTCCCAACAGTCACAACAGTACCTTTAGTACCAACAGGCCAATCCACAACATCACATTCAAGCTCCTCAGCATCCTACCGCACATTTTTATCAAACAAATCCATACTATACCTCGCAACAACAACCCCAGTACCAACAAAATACCTTGACATACCAACAAGGGATGTCATCATCTCACTATCAAAATCCATACCTCAACCTTTAAACACTCTCTCAGCAGGATCCTTCATCATCCTACTACCCATATCCATCCAACCTATCTTTGGCTCTCACGCCACCAGTCAACTCAGATTTGTTAGAAATCAAAGCTGCTCTGCAAGATCTTCAAGCTAGGACTAGAAAACAATCGTTCAAATTTGAAGACATATGTCCCTATCCATTCAATCCCTCCATCTCATTGATCCCCTTCCCTAAACACTTTGAAATACCAAAAATTTGACAGATACAAGGGGAACAAAGATCCTAAGGTCCACTTGCAAGAGTTTTACTCCCAGTGTCAGGAAGTTATGCACAATGACAACTATCTCTTGTGCCTATTTCCATGGAGCCTGACAGGAAATGCCCTAGAATGGTTCATGAGTCTAGAATGAGGGTCCATAAAATCCTCTGCAAAGCTTTCAAAAAAATTGTTTCTTACTTCTCCTTCAATATGGAGAAGGACACTGATACCTTGGATCTCCTCAAAGAGAAGCAATGTGAAGGTGAAACCTTTGCTAGCTACCTTCAAAGGTGGCGTGCACTAGCAAGCCAAATGAAAACCCCTCTCAAAGAGAAAGACATGGTCACACTCTTTGTGGAGAACTCTCATCCCGACATGGCTCATAATTTTAGGTTACATTGTGTCACCACTTTCACTGAGATAGTGGAAAAGGGACCCATCCTTGAACATTCCCTTATTTCCAAAGGGCGCATCAAGATACATAACCATGACAAAGAAAGGCCATTCGGTGATAAGTCATGCTTCTAGAACAAGAAAAAAATATGTAGTGAATGATGATGTCACTGACACTAAACATGTTCAGGTGGCCAATACATCCCAAAGACAACAACCATTTGTACCTAATGCCATATATGTGCCATAGGGGGTGTCTCGTCCTCCTCAATAGTCAAACCAGAACAGTCAAGGGAACAACAAACACAATATGCTCAATTAGGAGAACCCTTGAGTGTCACCTTCAATAAGTTGTTACAGGTCAACTGCCCGATCATGTACCCTATCACCAAACCACTTGATGAATCCAAGCCCAAACCTTCATGGTTTAGGGAGAATGAATATTGTGAATTCCATAAAATTAAAGGGCACACTCTGAATAAGTGTCAAGGTCTCAAAAACTATGCCCAAGATCTTATCGATCGAGGAGATATCAAAGTCGACACCAGTCAAGCTTCGTCATCTAATGCTCAATTGCAGATATACTAAAACGCCTTCCCTAACCATAGTCAAGGCACAAGCACCTCCAACAAAAATTCCCAAGACAACAACACAAATAACATAAGCTATAAAATTGTACCCCTCAATTATGATGGCATTGTCCATTATATTGAACAGGTAGAACCTCGTGTGTCTATGATACATGTTAAGGCTAAAGATCCCAATGTGTTGTTGCTACCCGACGGTCCCGCATTACTGTCCCTACAACCTCCACATCCGCCCAATCAAATCCTGTAAACTCTCAGTACAACATTCTTGATAACTTAGGAAAGACCCATGCTCATATCTCAATCTTGGACCTGCTTAAGTCTTCTTCTGTACATCAAGAAATTCTCAATAGAGCTTTATAGGAAACTCATGTACCCAATGACATCGATCCCACACATTCCAAGCTTTAGTAGGACACCTAGCTTTATCTTACCAGTTACACTTCAGCCATAATGACATGCCAAATATTGATGCTAATCACAATCGTCCCTTGCACATCGAAGTCCTGGTTGCCCGTCATAAAATAAAAAGGGTCCTAGAAGATAATGGCTCTACCCTTAATCTATGCACTTTGAAATTCATAAAATAGGTGGGGTATACTCAAGCAGATTTGAGTAATCAAATCATCACAATCAAGGCTTATGATAATGCATAAAGAAATTCTGAAGGAATTATCAGTCTTCCTATCCAGGTTGGACCTGTAGTTCAATACACTACCTTTCATGTCCTTGATCTGGACTTACCATATAATCTCCTCCTCGGTTGCCCATGGCTCCACGCTATGCAATCCGTTCCCTCCACGTACCATCAATGCCTAAAATTCTCAGTTAATGGACAAGAGATCACCATTTATGTTGACCCTCAACCATTTGAATATTGTCACACTTTAGAAGCATCATTTCCCCATTTACATTATTGTCATAGAGTCGAAATTGGGACATCTTAGTCATCATCCTCCAATCCATCATCCACCACGACGATCACTCCATCTTCCGCCACCAATCCTACAGTCACCAAAGTCCAGATCATTGACAAGGGGTGTGGTGAATATGAAATGCATACAGCTCTAAATGTGGCAACCATACCACCGTCACCACACATGTATGGCAAACCTTCACAGGCTACTCCAAAGGAAGACAAGACTATCACCTTCAGCGCAAAAAACATTCCCACTACCACTTTCTGGTCTCCTAGTATAAATATTGATGCACTAGAAGAGGATATCAGTCAATGGGTATACCATGAAGAACCCCAACCAGATCCTCCTCTAAAGGAATACTTTCAGGAAGTATACCCTTGGTCAACTAAGTTCACAGAAAAGAATAAATATCAAGGTGGGGGCCTAGGTAAGGAAGAACAGGGACGGTTGTAACCTATTGATGTATCAAAGCTGCCAAGGAATATAGGCCTTAGATATGACAAAAAGCAGAAAGGCCCTACAATGTCATTTAATACTTCCAATAATTTTACTGTGGACAATGGTCCCTTGGAAGACATACCCGAGGAAGAATCCATCATACGTGCGTACGATGATGTCGATCACACAAATCTCTCATCCATGTTTGATTGCTTATCTGTCTTTACCATCAGCCTTTCTCTTTGCCATCCCGAACTCATTGATTGGGACCTACGTGATAGCACACCTGCCAATGTCTCCCTGGATACATATGTCAACCTCATGGGATTGGAGGAAGATGAACGCTCCAGTTGTGAAAATAAAAACAAGGAAAATAGAAAGCGATCATCTAGTGAAAACCTCCTCGGGGCACTTTCTGACCTAGAAAAAGTAAAAATAAATGACACATCGAATAGTGAAAACCTCGAAGAGGCACTGGAGGATGGAGACATTCATTTTCCCCTTGTGGGAACTTAGTTATCCATGCAATCATCCATCCTAATCGAAGAGACTCAAGAAGTTAATCTGGGTACTATAGAAAACCCTAAGATCACCTATGTGGCCAAATCTCTATCAGAGCAAGAATATTCATTCATTCTTCAGCTACTCCATGATGGTATCATTAAATTTTCCTAGTCATACTTAGACATGCCAAGCTTAGACCCTGCTTTGGTAGTTCATCATCTAGATGTTCGCCCAAATTCCAAGCCTGTCAAACAGAAACTCCAAAAAATGCATCCACAGGTAACATTATTAGTCAAGAAGGATGTCGATTTTATCAAGCCAATTGACTACTCTGATTGGATCTCCAACATAGTACCTATTTCCAAACTAAACAAATACATTTGGATTTGCACAAACTTCTAGGACCTTAATAAAGTATGTCCAAAAGATGACTTCTCGTTGCCTAATATTGACATGTTGGTCGACCTGACTGTAGGACATGAGATGTTATCCCTTATGGATGGTTTCTCTAGTTACAATCGGATCCGAATTGCACCTGAAGACTAACACAAGACCGCTTTTACGACACCTTGGGGTACTTTTTGTTACAATGTTATGCCCTTTGGTCTCAAGAATGCGGGGGCAACATATCAGAGGGAAATGACTGTCATCTTCCATGACCTCATCCATATTATCATGGAGTATTATGTCGATGAATTTCTAGGAAAATATAGAACCCGAGCAGAGCATCCTATCATCCTAAAAAAGATCTTTGAGCATTTAGAACATTACAAGTTACGACTAAATCCAAAAAAGTGTGTCTTTGGTGTTACATCAGGAAAATTGTTGGGTTTCGTAGTCTCCCGAAGGGGTATTGAGGTTGATCCTACCAAGGTTTAAGCTATTCTAGATATGCCACCCCCGCACAATCTAAAACAATTAAGAAGTCTCCAAGGGATGTTACAATCCATCCGTCAGTTCATAGCCCAACTTGTAGATAAGTGTCAGTCATTCACCCATCTTCTAAAAAAAGATTCCACCTTCAAATGGAACCAACAGTGTCAGAAAGGTTTCGATAAGATCAAGGAATACTTGGCTCATCCACCGATCTTGATGCCACCCATTCCAGGGAAACCCCTCCTGCTTTACATCTCTGCCACTTCAGTCGCACTGGGGGCATTATTGGCGTAACATGAATCATCAAAAGAAAGAGAAATCTACTACATCAGTCAAATACTGGTCGGATATGAATTAAACTATTCACCCATGGATAAAGCTTGTCTGGCAGTGGTCTTCAGTACACAAAAACTTTAACATTACATGCTTAGCCATCTGGTCAAATTAATAGCAAAAATTGACCCGCTAAAGTATTTGTTATTCATAACCACTTTAACTAGTCGCATGGCTAAATGGGTCATGCTCCTAAGTGAATTTGACATAGAGTACATGGATCGCAAAGCCATAAAAGGACAAGTCATAGCTAATTAGTTGGCCTAGGCACCCCTAGTGGATGCTTACCCTCTAGTCACAAAATTTCTAGATGAAGAAGTTTTCACAGTTTTAGAAGCACCTGCTTGGACATTGTATTTTGATGGTTCATATACTCATAATGGATCAAGCGTGGGAATTCTATTGGTTACCCCTCAAGGTGATTACATTCCAAAATCATTCAAGATAGCATTTCCGTGTACCAATAACATAGTTGAGTACGAGGCCCTCCTCACGGGCCTCTAAATTACAAAGCAATGGCACATAACTCACTTGAGGGTCTTTGGTGATTCATTGTTGGTCATTAAGCAGGTTAATGATGAATTCCTAACAAAAGATGATAAGCTATTACCCTATAAATGCATGGTGGATGATTTCAAGAAATATTTCACCTTCATACAATTTGACCAAATTCCCAGAGTACAGAACAAAGCAGCTGATGCAATGACTACTATTGGCTCCCTGATTGACATTCCTAAAGATCGAATAGAATGCGAGTTCCTTGTAGAACAAATTTTAATCCCAAAATATGATATCCCTGAGACTGAGATGGTGTGCGACATTATGGGTCCCACTTCCCCATGGTACTAAGATATATATGCTTATCTGCATGATAATATTGTACCCCCAAACCTCACATGAAACCAATGAAAATCCTTTATTCAATGTTCAACCTGATACATTATCATCGGTGATACACTTTATCGTCACAGGTATGATGGAATCCTCCTTAGATGTCTGAGTGAGACCAAAGCCCATACTGCACTAATGAAGGTACATAGTGGTGTTTGTGGGGCCCATTCAAAGGTATGGCTTTGGCCAAAAGGATTCTCTGAGCTGGATATTATTGGCCTACATTAGAGCATGATGCTTGTGAATTCGTGAAGATATGTCTTCCCTACCAACAACATGCCGATTTGATTCATGCTCCAACACAGGACCTTCAGCCCTTCCTAGCACCGTGGCCCTTCTCTCAATGGGGTTTTGACTTGATTGGAAAGATTTACCCACCATCTTTCAACGGCCATACATTCATAATTATTGCCACTAAATACTTCACCAAATAGGTGGAAGCAATGCCACTCTCGCAAATCATCGGTACCCAGATTTAAAAATTCATCCTTTACCATATTCTTTATAGATATGGTATTCCATCCACCATCTTATCTGATAATGGAAAATATTTTAAAAACCAAACCATGAAAGACCTCTGTGACACCTTTCATATCCAGCATCATTGGTCAACGCCTTATTACCCCCAAGGTAATGGTCAGGAAAAAGCAACCAACAAGACCCTTATCCGCATCCTCAAGAAGGTTGTCAATAACACTGGTCGAGATTGGCACCTCCATATTCATCCCTCCCTCTAGGCATATCGTACCTCCATCCACACCCCTACAGGTGCCACCCCCTATTCTTTAGTGTATGGTGCCAAATCCATCTTTCCAATCGAGGTTGAGATCCCATCACTGAGGATTTATCTAAAGAATCTTATCAGTGAGGAGGATGCTCCTGTTGCATGACTTGCACAGCTAGAGTTACTTGATGAAAGAGGAATCAAAGCCTACGATCATCTACAAGCATACCAGAACTACCTCAATCATAAATACAACAAGAAGGTTCATCCTTGATAGTTCTAGGTTGGTGATCTTGTCCTTAAAGAGAACCAACGTACCCAATAGGACCGAGATAAAAAAAAGAAAATTTGAAGCAAACTGGTTGGGTCCTTATATCATAGCTGCTAAATATGGATCTAGGGCATACAAACTTGCTACCCTTGAAGGAGAGCCCCTTGAAGAACCTATCAATATCATGCATCTAAAGAGGTTCTACACCTAAGTCTGCTTGGTAACCCCACCCACAAAAATTAAAAAAAAAAATAAAAAATAAAAAAATAGGAAAGAGAAATAAATTCATCCTATGGTGAAAACCACTTTTGGTGGCACCTTGGATAAGTATGGGTGATGAAAACCTGGTAACAGGCGTCATTTATAGAGGGCTTAATCATTATCTACCTTGTGTCCTAGTTACTTTATGACTTCATCTATTCTATACTTACATCCCCTCCCATCCTATCCTTGGCCGCTTGGTATATTTTGATTGAGTATTGGACGATCTACCTTGGCTATCCCTCATCTTGAGCTTTTTGTTATCCCACTCTAAGCTTGTGTCATTCGTCTGATCATTAGTCGGTTTGTGTCATCGCATAGGATCATCCATCGTGTTGGTCTCCATCTAGATCTCATCATGTCACGTCAATCTTCTCGCCCTTTGTCGAACTACGTTGTCACGTAGGCAAGGCTAATCATTTGATTTGCCCCTGAGGCATTTTGACCATCCCGTGATGGTCATCCATCATCTGTCTTCATTTTCCACTTTTCGCTTTTATCTGTGGTTGGTTGTCATTTGTCTTTTTCGAACTATGTTGCCCCTACGCTGTCATGTACGCAAGGTTGCTCATTTGATCTGCCCCTGGGGCATTCAAGTCATCCTATGATGGTCCTCCATCATCTGTCCTCATTATTCCTCTTTCTACTTTATCCATGGTCTTTTCTTGAACTATGAGGGCTCTGCGCTTTCAGGTAGGCAAGGCTAATCTTTGATCAGCCCCTGAGCCCCTAGGTCTGTAGGGTGTGTTGGTCCTTTGTCTAGTCTTTGCGTCATGTTGTCAAGAGTACCCTTATCTAGCTGGTTCTTCACAAACAAGATCCTTTAGTGATGGAGAGTCTGATTAATGACAAATATCTTGCATCAACTGGGTCATTTTAGTTTAGTATCCATCATCGGTCTCAACAGGATGCATCCTTCCTAACAAACCACATCAACCCATCCATCTTCGTGATCCTATGACAAAGGACATTTGTCTTTGATTATGATTTCTTTTCATACTTTTGGCTTTTGTTTATTGTTTAAGCTCCTTGTCCTCATTTATCAAAACTATCATGATCCATCATATTATGGTGTTTTTTGATGAGTTAACGAAGGGGCATCTCTTGATCATTTCTTTTGTTGATGTATGTTGGGTTGTTCCCACGTAGTACCCACCAAGACCCCTAGGGTCCTGCGTTACATTGGGAACATCCCTTTGTGCTTGTGGTTATTCCAATACCTTGCCCGACCAAGGTCCTCGTGACTTTGGGGTGTTGGGATAACCTTGTTTTCTATGTTTGTTTCATGCATTAGATGCCAACTCGACTTGGTCTTATATATCAGGGTATTTGGTATCTTATGCTATATCAAAAATCAATGCTTTGAAGATGGAAAACTATGTTCTTGACTGCATTTCATTTCATTACATGCACCCTTCATTCACTCTTGTTCATAACCCATGACTTGTGATTTATTTTGTTCAAATTTTGATTCTTTTTCCCTTGGTTTTCCTCTCAGGGTACTAATGGTTCTTGAAAGGTACAGTATCACACCCATGTTACACCTATTGTCTACCCACATTCCCATACAAGTTCTTATTGACATATAGGTTTGCATTATGTGCACTCATGTTTCATTCATATTGAAGGTCACATTGTAGATACAACATATTTTATTTTCATAGACTGATTAGATTAAGTATCCTAGTTTCATTTAGCGCATACATGTCCATATTAAAATTTACATGATACATGCATTACCATATTGTTAGATTCATCCTAATTACATTTTATACTAAATATTCATATCATCCTGCATTATAAACATTAATACATAAAATATCATATACATGTGCATACATAAACATAATCATCCATCCACATAAACATAAAGTATCCCATACATATGCATACATAAACATAATCACCCATCCACATAAACATAAAGTATCCCATACATGTGCATACATAAACATAATCATCCATTACATAAAACATAACACATAATGTCAATAAGAGCTATCACATATCATAATCAAAATAATACAATGTACATCTCATCATAATGTCTCAAGCATAATCCACTACAAATCCATCACATATCATCCAATAAGGTACAAAATCTAGAGATGTAGATCACCTCTGATCTCTGCCGACATGTACTAAACCTCCATCCTGTACCTGTCAAAAAACCAATATCTTGTCATCTGCTCTCTAACTGCTCTACTATGAGCTGCCCACATCTGATCTCTGAGGAGAGTTAGGCACTGGCCCTTTATTTGTAGGGGTCCCCTGGTAATCACGGGTAGGAGTCCCATGTTACCCACCATAAGGAGAAGGGGTCTTCCTATAGTCGTTATACCCTTTGGTACGTGTCCCTAATGACTGGGACGGTACTGGCGTATGAGGTACCTGTTTGATGTAACGTGATGTGCACTACGTCGGATCTGGAACGACATGCTCATACGCACACCTCTAGTAACTCACCTCCTGCATATAATCATCTCTCTGCCTAGCCTGATGTTTGGCAACATTCCAATCATGCCTATACTTGTCTCAATTTTCACTAATGGCTCTCCGCTCTTGTCCCCACGCCTCCTGTGCCAATATCAACTACTGTACCTACTTTGTGGACCTATCTCTCTCAGCCTCTGCAACCTGTAACTGTGCCTATAACCCCTGTACCTCTGCCCCTGGATAACCCCTCTCAACCTGTGTTGCCTGTAGCTAAACCTGTGTTGTGTCCCGCTCACTCTGCAACATTTGCATCCACACCTATGCAACATCTCTCTCCCTATGCGCGGCCTGTGCCCTAGCCACCGTTGCATCCCTATCCCTCTAAAGTGCCTAAAGTCTCAACTCGGCTACATCTCACTCTCTCTAAAGAACTGATACATATGACATCGTTGCATCCCTCTTTCTTTGAAGAGACTGAACTTGTGCCTCTGCCACCTGTCTCTCACTCTGTAACACCTGAGCACGTGCCTGTACCACATCCCTCTCTGTCTTTATAACCTGTACCTATACCTGTGCCTGTGCCACATCTCTCTCTGTCTGCAACACATGTATCTGCACCCTCATCTCCTCCTCTCTCTGTTGCATCAATCTCATATCTCCAACCATCTGCTCTAAATAATACACTCTATCTCTGAGCTCATCCTGCTCCCAGTGTAAATTTGCTCTCTCTCCCCATAACTGCTCTAGTTGTCTCTGCAAACCCTCTATATCTCCTGTGGTCCCTGCCTCAATCTCTGTCGGCTCCTGCCCTGTCCTTGCTCCAACAACTTGTCATATCACCTCCTCAACCACCAAACGGTCTCTCTTCCATCTCACTGCATCCCCCTCCTCATGCTCCCTAGCCACCTCTTCTCACAACCTCTCTACCTCTGCCTGTAGGTCAACCACTTCATCTCCTGCCTCATCCCTCTCTCTCAACAATCTCCTCTCCACATTTGTCACCATCATGGCTAGGTCTGAGTATTCCCTCTCGCTCCAAGTGAATCATGTCTGTAGCTCACTCATCTCTACCTCTGTCTGCCGTAATCGCTGCTCACTAAGTCACAGTCTCTCTAGGGTCAGTCTCAATACCACTGTTGGATCCTCTCCTCTAGGTGGTGCTGTCAATAGTAGTGGGATGTTATGTACCTCTGCATCAATGTCCATCTCCTATAGCTTGTACCCCTTACTCTCTGTTGACACCTCCATCTCATCCACATCAATCACCATGGGGGCTCCCCCTCCCCCTGTCATCCTCTCCTTCTCTCCACTGGCCTCAACCTCCTCCTATCTCTACTGCTACTGCCCTCCTATGGCCACATCTGTCTCCTGTCTCTCCTGCTCTTCATTGGCCTTGGCCTCCTCTTGTCTCTCCTGCTGCCAAACTCTTGGGGATGCGTGTGCCTCCTGTCTCCTCTCTCTCTAGGCCTCTGGTCCCCTATCCTGCTACGTCACAACCCTAGCCTCATCCTCTCCCTCCTCTGCTCCATCTCATCCTCAGGCTCTATGTCGTCGTTTCCTCCTACTGCCTACCCTCACCGGCTCCTTGGCTGCTCTGACCGCCCCCTATCCTCCTCTCTCCTAACCTCCTCTCCGCTGTCCTTGTGGACCCTGTCCCTCTCTCTTCGCCCTTAGTTGTCTCTCATCCTCTGACCCAAAACCTAGTTCTCCCTCGATTGACACCACTGGTGTAATCCGTGGAGGCAAATGTCGCCTAAACCATTGACCATATCGATATGTCATTCCTGCATCTCTTTACCCCTCCCTCCTGTTTGGGTATGACACAAAATGCAGTGCCTCCAACTCCTCCCACATTTCCTCCAAATCCAACTCATCCCCCCATGGCCGCTTTTGTGTCAATTGTCAGAATGACACTCACCCCGCGGGAATATCCTGCCTCGTCACCTGATCTAGCCTGTGCAACTCCACTACACGCGGACCTCTCCCAATGATATAACATCAAGTGAAGAAGTAACCCCTATGTCTCTCCTCATTGTCCCTCTAGTCCCTGAATTGCTGCAACATTTACAATGCCATACTATCATCTTAGTCTGTACATCATCAAATCGTCTCCTCCACACATCCACATCTCTGACATCCCGATATCGTAGTATCGCTCCCACCTTTGTCCCCCATCCCCACGCCACTGCTGCTTTGTCATTCTGCTCTCCAGCTCTCAACACGACCGACTTGGTCATCCTGATATGCTCCCAGGCCCACACATGTAGCAGTGTGACGTGTGTCACACTCAACACCTCTCGATAGCTTATCACGTGCATATTCCTATACAACTGTGCTAACATAGAGGTCCCCCATGCAAAATGACCCTCTCGACCCTCAATGATGTGATAGATCACCTCGACAAACCTGAGGTGCAGGAATCGACCACTCTGGTTTGGCAAAAATATCCTGCTAATTAGCCCCACTAGGTATAACGACAATGCTGGTACCTTGCAAGACAAACATTTGTTCACGTCTAGCTGCTGTCGTTGAATCAGTAGCTCATCATTGCCAAACACAACTTGCACGAACTCGTCCAGTGCCTCGACCTCTACCTGACACTTGCTAACCGAGAGCCCTGCTATTGGGAGCTTCAAAATCCTCCATAAGTCCTATAGAGTCAACACCATCTCCCCTGTTGGCAAATGAAACATCGACATCGCCGAGTCCCAATGCTCTATCAATGCTGTCAGCATGGCCTTGTGGGCCTTAATCGTCGGATAAGATAGCATGTGGAATAGTCTTGCCTCTGCTAACACCTGATGCTCCACGCCTGTCATCGCCGCTATACATCTACTCAGTACCTCAAACCATCTCTCCTGCGTTCGCAAACTCTCAAAATCCTACATCCATGACATGACCACTATGTCATTTTCTCCTTTCTTTCTGTGTCATTTTTCTTTCCTTTTCCTTGGTCCCGGGATTCCCTTGCTTATCCTTTCTTTTTCCTCTTTTTTCCTTGTCTTTTTCCTCTTTCCCCCTTTTCAGTCCCGCCTGGATCCCGACTCAACCCCTGGTCATGGGCGGACCCGCCCAACACCTCAGGCGAACCCGCCCTCGGGTGTGGATGGCCTCGCCTGAACCCTCGGGTGGACTCGCCTAGACTCGCTGGCGGACTCACCCCAGCCCGGGCGGACCCGCCCCAGCTCCCGGGCGGACTTGTCCGAGGTGCAGGTAGACCCACCCGAGCTTGGGCTATTCTACTCGGGCTCTCGGGTTAGTCCCCGGGCTGTGCAGGTGGATCCGCCTGGGCTAGAGCGGACCCGCCCCCAAACGTGGGCAGACCCGCCCCCATACATGGGCAGACCTACCTAGGCATGGGCGGACCTGCCCAGGCTCAGGCGGATCTGCTCCTTCGCGGGACCTAGAGGCCAATCCCCCCCTTTCACCTGCCAAACTAACTTTTTTCTCCCTGATTGAAACCCAAAAATCTTGATTTTTCCTTCTACCCATTTTTCATTCCTCCCCCCCCAACAAAACCCATATTTTCAATTTTTTTAAAAACTTAAACAAAATGACCAAAATCACAAAGTTGGGTTTGGGGCTAACCTGGCGTGGCACAACACACTTGCTGAAGAACCATCGTCTCTCATCCCCTCGGTGGATAATGTCATTATTGTACTCCGGCATTGTGCACTCTAACCCTCTCCCTCTCTTCCTCAATTGGCAGCTGTCCAAATGAGGAGGGGTAATTCTTAGAATTACCCTTTATAACTTTTTTCCCTCCTTTTTTACCTTTTTTAAATGAAGGGAATTTTTTTCCCTTTATTTAACCAAATTTTTCTCCAACTAATCCATTCACCCTCTATCTTCTTGGGGCTGCCATTTCCACATTGTATAGCTGTTTGACTCTGTTCAAATGCCAATCTTCTCGGTTTTTCGTGCTCTTTCCAATGACATATACCACTCCATACTTTTGAGAAGTTGTCTGGGACCCCTTTTCCTTCCTCGTCCGCCTTCTCGAGGGGGCATACCCTACCATTCTCTCACAATCTTCTGTCATAAGCCTTCTCTTGCAAGACTGACACATCTCTTTTAATTTCCCTCCATTTGGGCAGCTCATACAATTTCTCCCATGTTGGGGCATCTCTTTTCTGGTCGCTTCTTCTATAGAATCATCTGCATTTTATTTTCTTCAAAACCCTATTATCCTAATAGTATTTCGAAGAGGGGAAAAATGTAGACATCCAAATTTGACCACTTCCATATGGTGAAAGATGTCTCCTTATTCATCCCTTTACTCATCTACTTCATCTTCTTTGCCGGTATTAATTAAATCATGCATCTAATTAATATTTCATGTCCTACATAAGGTTCCTAAAGTATTTAATTTAGTAAATAATTTTACCCTCTTTCCTCTCTAAATTAAATAAATATACCACTTTATTTAATTTAGTCATATAACCTCTTGGAATTTAAATTAATTTTTAATTCCTCACTTTCTCTCTCATTGTCACATCCTTCAACTTTTGCAAGTTGGCCTCTAATCTCTCTTAACCATCTAACCCTCTTCTAATCGTAATTAATTTATGGTTAGGGTGTGCACACCCCTAATCATCATTAGGGTTACATCCTCCATAATCTCCCACTTGCCTCTAATATGTCATTAATTTGTCTAATTAGGTACTTGCACAACCTTGATCACTTAATTAGGTCAACCTAATCTCCATGTCATTGATGGAATGTGTCCTAAGTCAACCTTATTAAAGGCTTTCTCCTTTTGGAGAAGACACCCTTTTCCCTATGTGAATTTTTAATTCACATTTAATCCCACAATGCATTTCAAAGAACTTTAAATTCTTTCTGTCATTCTCATGTGGATATTTGAGGAATTTTTAATTCCTCACATGTCCTCTCACCCACATGGGGACAAGGACCTCCTTTATGAGGAGATCTTGTCCAAATCTCAAGGTACTATATAGTACCTCCATGTCATGTCCACATCATTTTTCTCAAGCCACTTCACATGCCACATGTCAAGATGTGAGGGCTTGTGAGTTCTCAACTCACCATAGCCCTACATCTTGGCCATGTTGGTTTAATCTCAACTGTCCATTTCTCTAGAGAATTCAAAATTCTCTATAAATACCCACTCTTTTCTCTCATTTTAGTAGGAGATCCTTGTGCTAACCAAACTCTTGCAATTTTTTTATTTGAGCCATACTTAGCCAAATATTTTCACTTGCATCTATTCTCACATACTTTCCATCCATATTGCATCTCAATCATACATATTTTGCCATCAAGAGGAGCATATATCACGTCAACAATCAAGGGCCAATCAAAGGACAACTCAACAAGGTAAAATATTCCATTTTGTTTTGTTAAGCTAATCATTTTCCCAATCTTGAGGTGTTAGGTGCTTAGGTGGTTTCTTGCATGTTTTGTGTTGTTGCTCGTTTCTAGGACCACGTTTTCCCCTGATCAGAAATACAAATTGTGAAAACCCTCTTACATGAAAATGAATGAGTTGGGTTAATTAATGGTTCACAAGGCAGGACACAAGATGATTTTTATTGTAAATTCGGTAGCTAAATGGGCTTTAATGTGATCCATAAAGAGCTTTATTTTTGAATTTCATGACATTTTTTCAAAACAAGGATGCTCTCTAAAATACTAGAAAATATATGAAACAACAAAATTTGGGATATGGTAGCTAAGAGAAGATTAGAAACTAACTATTCTTATCTTAATGATGAAATAATTAACTGAATCACGTGGAAAATATATAACTATTGTCACAAATTTGTCTCTATTTGGTGACTTCATCTAATATCATGGCAAAAATGAAATTACCTCTTTGTTGGACGTGACAAGTTTGTCACTCTTGACTATTTACATCAAATTTCATTCCAATTCTAAACTTATTGTCTTCTTATTATATTTTCTTAGTCTCATTCACTCCCAAATTCACTATAGCCCTTTTATAGTCCTTATGGTATGTGTTTGGATCATTTGTAGTGACTTATATGTAATCTTTATGGTTGTAGTTGGAGATTTGCATAGTAATTTTTATGGGTTTTAGACTACATTAAAGAGAAAATAAAAATAAAGAAAATTAGGAATTTTTTAAAACTTGTTAGAGCTTATTTCAATTGTGTATAAGCTCTATGTTACAAGCCTAATTATTTTCACCTCTTATATTACAAACTTGACATGCACAAGTGAATGTTTACTCACCTTTTGGCTATATTTTTTTACCTAAAGTTGGTTTATTAAACATACATAGATTTTCTCTCTCTATTTTTCATTTTCTTGCACATTAGATGCCTGAAAATTTCTAGTAAGGTATTCTCCCTAAAAGCCAATATATAAATCTATGTGGACAAATAAATGTATAAGGAATATCCTCCTTATTTTTGGATGAAGTGGTATTATAGTGGTTTCATTCCTTTTTGGAAGTGGTTGTTATGTTTTTTGCATATACATACCC
The DNA here is from genome assembly GCA_007258455.2 of Sequoia sempervirens. Taxonomy (NCBI): domain Eukaryota; kingdom Viridiplantae; phylum Streptophyta; class Pinopsida; order Cupressales; family Cupressaceae; genus Sequoia; species Sequoia sempervirens. The sequence goes on along the minus strand of VDFB02000003.1, from coordinate 361,798,875 downwards.
ACAACATGGTTAGGTAGTTGGTTAGCTTACTTAGTGCATGAAGCCTTGAGTTTTTTGCAAGATAAGTGGTAGTATGACATGCAAAAAAAAAATCAAAGAGGAGAGCATCTTTTAGGAAGGGTGATATTTTTTTATAATTATACAGCTTCCATTTTGTTTCAAATTACCTATTGCACGATGGTTTTTCAAGTACATTATTGATGAGGAAGGGATGAATTTATAGGGGCCACTTAGGTCTAAAGCAATTATAAGGCAAGTTTTTGTCTCTAAATTATCTCATTGCAACCAAGATGTAGCCTAGAGGGTTTGGTTTCTCTAGTTGTTATTTATTGATCAGTTAGAAGGAATGTTGCTTCATCCTTCAATAAAAAATTGGACAATAAAGGGGAAAAGGTGGGAGAAGGGCCCATCTAAGGTTCAAAACCCTAGACTATCTCATAGAAATAAATAGTAACTCATTTTTACATAAATATAGAAATGAAATGAAACATCTTCAACATATACAAATGACATATTACATCTCACATGTAAAAGTGTCTAATATAGAATATTAAGTACTAAAAATAAGGTACATCATCACATGAAGTACTATCTATTCAAGTATTATAGAGTATAAGATATAATTTATTCAAGGATATGAATCAAATTCTCATTGCCCATCTGGTCATAACAATACAAGTAAAGATATAAAAGAAACATAATCACTAAAGTCTCTAGCCACCACTAACCCCAATAGTCATCTGCAAACCAAGAGACGAGAACATGGATCAGGCACTTTTCTACCCAACCAAGAAGCTTACGCTTCCCCAAAATTTTTCCTAACATGAAGAATACCCGACCCTGCACAAGAAGCCTAGCAACTTGGAAATGATTGGAAAGATGGAATTTGATGCAACCTATTGTATGGTTAGCTTGAATGATCAAATAAGAATAGAATTAAAGCAATTAGATCCTAAAAAATTTAATATCTTACAAGATAATGATCGAACAAGGCCATATTCAATGAAATCAACTTGCACAAGATATAAATGATTTAATATAGAAATGAACTCAAATCAAAGCAGTTAAATCACAAGAGAGTGTAAACCTTCAATCCCATTGGGGGATTATGCTCCAAGTGTATGTGGATTGCTCAATTTGGACCTAATCCATGTTGCAAAAGCTATTACGAAAGGTGTGATTCACAAAATATGGCTAAAATTCTTAATAAACGACTCAAGAATTTCAAAGAGTAAGGGTTCTAATTTCAGAGAGTAAGGGTGTTATGAAGATTGTGAATGAAATTCATGTTCAAAAGGGCTTATTTTATAGATTTTTGAAATTTTGATCAATGGTCAGGATTGAAAATGATAATCAAGGGATGAGAGAAAATCAAGGAGGTGAGTATGTATCAAGAAGGATTAATGTTTGATAGTCCATGAGAGCCCAAAATATCCATCCTTTCATGGAAAGGAGATTGAAGATATTTTGAGTTGGAGGGAAGAATTTGAATTTGGATTGAGAATATTCCCTTTTTTAGAAAATGAATATTCTTCAAGTGCAAGTTGGAGGATTGGAGGAAAATTAGCCAATTAAATAGTTATGAAAATTATTTAATTGTGAGGATAAGAGGAATTAAGATTTTTAATTAAATAATTGGAATTATTTAATCAAAGGGGGAAATTAGTATGAAAATGATGAATTAATCAAATAATGTTAATTATTCAATTAACAAGAGAATAAAGTGAATTTAACTAAATAATTGGACATTATTTAATTAAATGGACGAATCAAGTGAATTATGAAGAAAATGATGTTAGTAGTGAAATCAAGATGTGTGATATATTCAGGACAATTTTAGGTGTCTACACAACCTGATATATCTAAATGTATTTCACATATGAACATGTTATGCCCTGCTATTAGAATATGGAAGAGAGGATAAAATAACATCCATCTGTTTCAATGGTACACATAGCTTTGGCTAAAGCAATTAAACCGTACAAATAGTAGGTAGCTAGAAAAGAAAATCTACTCCCCTCTGTTAGTCCCTATTCAACACTTGTCTCAAAAGGTAAAGCCAAATCACATATAGAAGAAAAATACTTTCCTCATGAATATGATATAACATACATATATCCAATGATCATAAAAATAAATAACCCTTTTCTTTTCATGCAAAATGATTAATGAAGGTATTTTGTTATTTCAATCCTTTCATGCATAATGATGGTTAAATGCGTAATTGACATGAAATTTGATTATTGACAAGCAATTTGATCTATAACTAATGATATTTCTCAATTTCAAGCAAAATTTAATGTATATGCAATGCTATCTAATATTTGATGTCATGCAGGTTAAATCCATAAGCCAATTCATAACATATGATGCATATTTGCACCATTATATTTATATAGTTATATGTATACACACACACACATATATATGAGTATGTATATACATGTGTATATATATAACTATAATTATTCCATTGTATGCTAATTGGAAATAAAAGAATCAGACCCATAACAATTAAATGATAGTTTCATATATTCAATTTTACAGTTTTATTGCAAAATCATCACAGCAAAAATAAAATGTTTACCAACATTAACATCATGGAAAATGTACTATATATATATATTAAAATTGATATGCATAACTATTATTTATACATTATACATAATAATTAATGCACAAGTTCTTATAGAATCCACATATATTTCTAAAAACATGATCGTTTCTATGGTTTCAAGTGCCGTAGATGAATTGATAGGATGGTATTTACACATATAAATGGAAACTAAACATCTTAATCAATTCAATATGCAAGTCCATGCATAATAGAGGTACATAAACATATCTTCAATTGCGACAAAAAAGTTACAAGAAAATCAATACCATATACTGAGGCATTAAGGTCGACACATAGGTTTTGCTATGTATACACATGCATAACAATACATATATTCGCTAATATAAAGAACTAAATACATGCTATGATATAAATCTAGTAATTTCCTTCAAATCCCATGACATAATAACAATATCATTCATCATTTAAACTTGCAGATTGGTTCTACTTGAGCCTTTATCATGCATTCTAAGTCATGTTACAAACAACAATAATAGGGTAATACTCGGTCTCCTGTTCTACGTGCTAAATCCTCAACTTTGCTCAGATACTACAATGCCTCTGCTCCTTAGTCGTTATCAGTAATGATAAAAAAAATAGTCGTTTCTTCCTCTTTGTTGATTTCTCTTTAATGGTTTTCATGTTTTTATGCAAGTGTTCAACTCCAATTGGAGTATCTCTTTATTTTTAGAACTAAAATTTTCCTCATTCCATGATCATATGATTTATCATGTAGATCGTTTAAATTTAAAACTTATTTTATTTTATTTTTAATAGTAAGCTATTCATATATTCACATATATAAATAATGATATCCTTATTATATATATAAATATAATAATTATGAATATAAAGCTTGTATATTTATACACTTACATACATACATATATATTAAAAGATTTGTCATTATCAAAGATTTGAAAATATAATCTTTTATTTTCCCAATTAAATTAATTTTCGCAAACAAAACAACCATAAGACAGTCATTATTTAAACCATAACGCACAATAGGAAATGACGTATTCATGATAACACAATGCATAACATAATCATTCACAATGCAAGGTGAATGCAACTACATGAGTGTGTGCGTAGGATTTCCATCATGTCAAATATTGTTAAGAGGCTAGGCCATCTCTACCTCAGCCATGTTCTTCCCTTCAACTTATTCCTCCACTCATTTGCACTCAATATCTAATCAATAGGTTAGCTCATAATCGAAATATTTGCATCATAATAATTCATCATTATTTTAATCACAATAACATGCATTTTAAAGATAACATCTAATTTATCATCCATAAAAACACATTAATCTATGCTTCAAACACATATTGTCCAATGGTCTCATCTAGTTCCATTTATTATCAAATAAAGTTTATGCAAGCATAATCAAGACGTGACAACCAAATATGGAAGTATCTACTAGTGTTGGGGATGGGTATGTTCAATTGTAATTTATGAGGATGGAGGTGTAAGTTTCTATGGTTTACTGTTTAGATAAGGGTAAAGTTATGTTGCTTCTTATGGTTACCCATGGTAAAGGCTATTTGGAATTCACCATCAAACACACTATTCTAGGAGTTTTTGGTGATAAGGTGCATATATCAATGAGGATGGCAGAGATGATTCTTGACATTTGCATTTTGTCTCTAGATCATGTTAGTTGAAGTGAAGATAAGGTTTCCCAATGTTCAAATTTGTTAAAGGCATGAATGAAACCACTAGTTGGGGAGGTGCAAAGATTTATATCTCATGTGATATTAGGGTACCTATTGAAATTGATTGATTATTGAAAGTGGAGGAAAGTTATCTATGGTTTTTCGCTCGTGACTCTTTTTGGGGTGTTAGATCTATTCTTCTATCTTTTTTGGATATTCTTGACCTTGGTTTTATTTACACTTTATTTTAAATATTTTAAAATGTTGTTTATCTTTCATGGGTGGGATCCCCAATAGAATCCCCCAAATAATTAATCTATAAATTATATAAAGATACTCAGTAACACATAATTAGGGAGGTGATGTATCTTAGAGCATAAGGGTTGGAATCAAGTCACATGATCATTAAATTTTTTATTAAATCCTTAATTAAATTAAAATAAATATGAAAGTATACTTTGTAAACACAAATTTATTTGAAAGTGATTAATTTAGCTATTTATAAAAAAGAATAAACATAAGTAGGTGGTGTTGGCACCTAAAAAAATTGTATTTCATTTTGTTATTTATCCATATATTAGTCATATGTTAATAATTGATATGAGATTTGTAATGGATGGTCTTTTTCCAAAATTCTTAGTATAATTGGGTAGAGCATGGAAAATTAGACCTAGTCCTTTTTGTAATTTTGTGAAATTTGGTAATGAGTGAAATTTATGTCTTGCAAGTTTTCTCCTTCCTAGTGGCTCAAGTGTAGTTTTGACACTTTTTATGCAAATGCAAATCAATTAGGTTTTCCCACAAAAGGTAAAAATGTGAAAATTGGCTAAGTTTCGGTCTTGCAAAAATTTGTTACTCAAGTGAACCTCCCCTTTGACCCACTTTTATTCAGTTCATTTGGATTCTTTTGTGGCTGTGAAAAAATTATTCCCAAAATTTTTTGTAGTCATTTCCATGTGAACCATTTTTATTCTAGTTGTCGGTGAAATTCCCACATGTCCATTCCCATTAGATTTTTTGCATAATTAATTTGGCCCCTCAATCCCCACATAAAAGGAAAAAGGTGAAGTTCAGTTGGAAGAAAAATCCCCACAAGTTCAGTAGGAAGTAAATTTACCATAGGGATGGATTGGAATCAATTTTCCACATGCGCTTGATGGAGCTTCATTCCCCGCATGGACCCAAAAAATTGAAGAAAAAGGGTTTGCAGGTTTTTTCATGTGAACCAAACATCTTTTCAATAGATGTAGTTTAGTAGCAAGTCCTTGAGCTACTTGATCCTAATGGGGATTCCAAACCTATGCGAACCTATTGGAGGTTGATCTTCCGCAAAGAACCTGATGATGACCAACTTCTCGAAATGTTCACTTGTTTACCAACTTTTTGATATATCCAATAGTAGGTTGAAGTCTCACAAATACCAACAAGAGAAAGAAGAAGACTATGCAAGGAAGGCTAAGTGAACTAGTCATTTTTAAGGTGTCACTTGGCGATGTTCACTAACAAGTAGGTTTTTTTCAAAGCTAGATTTTAGAAAATTTACTCAAATCGAACATCGCTTTGTGGGAATCAGCTATTAAATTGGTCCTATGTTAGATTATCATAGATGTTTCATTATTTCCTAGTGCACTTTCGAAACTCAACTAAGGTAAATTCCAAGACATGATGAAGAAATGGTAGTAAGGTGTTGACTTAGCACATGGATCAATGGAAGTCACTATCCTACATATGGAGTTTTATGGGAACCTGAAGTTCTACAAAACCTTGTGCGGATAGCAATGACATCTGGATATATACACCAAGGGCCCAAACTTCTGTCAGAGCTATATTAGGCTAATTTTTCTACTCAATATTGATAGAATTTCCTGTATGGGCCCAATTCTCATGCTACATTAGATCTTGGTCAATGTCGTGCATCCCATAGGGGGTCAAATTTTTGCAAGAGGTAGAAATAAAAAGATTGGCTCTCTACTACCGCCATTAATGTTACAATCATTATTGCAACTACTTGTTCTTGATCTATGGTACCTTGTAAGGTATTTTAAATGATGTATGGTGATAATTCAAGGAAGAAAATTGGATCCCACATATCACTTATTATTTGTAAAAACTTTTATGTCACATAACAACTCCGGGACACAACTTCAATAGATTTTGTGGGTGATTTATCTTGTTTCTTATGCTCAAACCCATTAATCATCAAAGAAAATATATGGAATAGGTTAGAGGAATGTTCTTTCTCATTTCCTATCGATCATATTGTAAGGCATTTCTAATGTTCAATAAAATTGGTGTTTATGAGTAGACACACAATTCAGAGGACAGGTTCCAAACTAAATAGTTCACCAAACCCTCACAAAGGCTTCATTAAATTATCAACTAGGGCTTATAATATTTTGAAAGTGGTAGAATTATATGTGCATTCAAGGATCCTAACTATGCCTTATATTGATGAAACATAGGTGGTCACACATGTAATGAAAAATACAAAGGCTAGAAAGGAAAATAAACTATCAAATTGCAAAACAGGGGAAATAACATAAATATGTTGCTTATGCTACAAGTACCTTCTGCTTAATACTATAACTACTAACTATTAAATTTGAACTTGCAACTAACTAACAAGTTACTAAATTCTACCTTCTTCAGAGACTAACTCAACATAATGTTATAAAATGCAATTCATGCTACAAAACATCATTCATGGAATTCACATACATACAAGTGAGAATTTAGATAAATGGATACACTAATGTAACATCTAATTTAGTACAAAAAATAAGATGGGTTGGTAGTACCTCAAGTATCCCTTGCTCGAGTTGTTGCGCCTATAGGAGATATCAACTATGCACTTTTGATCAACAAATCATGATAGTAAACTAAAACTCCTTTATTGCATAAGAACTAGAATTTTTACAATCTGAAAAGAATCTCTAAATATTTCTTATTCATCAGTACATGATTATTGCAACTGGATAACAAGAAACTTAATAGCAACTAAGTACTATCTTGTAAATCAATCAAAAAATAGATTTTTTCCTCAACCATTGATCCAAATATATAGGCTCGAGAGGATTTTTATTCATACAAGGACTAAAAATAGAACATAAATGCATACGTACACTCTCCCTCAAGAATAGGGAGAGAAATAGTCTTTGTAACTGTTTTAACCATAATTGAAAAAGACAAAAGAAGAGAAATTAAATTGTAACTCTAGGGCCTAATGGTATGATAGAGACGTGCTCCATATAAAATGTCACGTCATTATACTTCCCTACTTAGAGTAGACTCCTTCATGTCATCTTATTTGGTGCTGGTGTTGACTCACAAATGATCATTCAATGGTCATCTTCATTCTTTCCTATATATTTTTTGTTTCAAGCATTCTAGCTTATCCCCTACAACTAGTTGTGGTCCTTATGTTGCGGGTTGTAAATCCAGTTGTTGCGGGTTACATTTCTCCTTAGCTACAAAGAGGTTAGTTTCATCCTAAAGCATAAAATCATACTAAATTTCATGAACATTCATACATCCACACATACAAATACCATCATATCATAATTATATTTCCACATACTAAATTTTGGCTTAAGATGCACAAAAGATACAAAGGATGTATAATTATTTAGGATTATCCATGAACTTGGCGGGTTGAAATACTAAAGTCATGAAATTAATGAAAGAAAACTAGCTATTATCTAAGCTCATCGCATATCATTTTGTAGTGGACACTTGGTTAATGTGTGTTGGTGGATGTTGTGGTTAGGGTTTCCCACGTGGCACAATCTTATGACATTATATAGACTTTATTGTAGTGGGTATAACTTCCTTGGTGGCCATTGTGAACACAAGAATAAGAAGAGAACACAAGATTAATTTACTCAATAGCCAAGTTACCTAGAACAAAATTATTAGAACCAAATACTAAAGCTGAAATTGACTTGGAAAGTGAGGATGGAAGCACAAAAAATGAGCAAATATTGAATGATTGGCTTCAAGAAGAATAAAAATATATATCCCAAAAAGTATATGGTTTTAAGGTGTTCACATGATACAAAAGAATTCAAAAAATATGCTGCAATTTATTGTAGATGACAAAAACACATCATAAATATCAAAAGTAGAATCAAAGGAAAATGCAGACCCTAGTCCTTATAATAGAGAACACCTCAATCACATTTCTATAGGAATTTCTCACATTAAGTTACCTCATTTCTTAGGATTTGGAGGTTTAAATGGGTACTTAGAGGAAATGGATTTTTTTTAACAAGGATGAATTTTGGATTACCACATTACAAGATACATTAATATGCAATATCATGTGTTGGTGAAAAACCCATTAGGATAATATTCCCCCATAGAAATATTTTAAAATATTGATAAAAACAAGGTACATACAAGAAGAAGGAGAATATAGAAATACCAAAGTTCCAAGGATCAGTTCCACTTGAGGATCATTTAGAGACATGTATAACAACATGGAAAGGAAGAAGAGAATATAACACTAGGTTATACATATAACTATTCTACTGGACCCCCACTTTGGTAGTACAAACCTAGTATATTAACCAAGAAAGGACATAAACAAAGAACTGGGGGGAACTCCAACAAGACTACATTCGCACCTTCTCATTTTATGATGAGAATGAAAAGATTCATACCTCTTGTGGATAAAATAAAATATTTTTAAACCAATCTTGAGGAGAATAATATCACAATATACCAACACACTCCACCATCCCCCAAAATAGGAGTTTGGAAGCTAACATAATTGATGGAAAAAGCAACATAGCTTCCAGGGAAGAAACACTACACAACCCACCGAGAAGAGGAAGATAAAAAAACAAAATTAGATATCCAAGTAGCAGAAGGAGAAATAAAAATACAAATGAATGACGATTCTACGAATAAATACTACAATCAACCCTTTGAAGATCAGGGAAGTAAATATAGCATCCATAGAAAATCCCAAGATAGAAAAAATTTAGGATTATTGGGATGAGCAAGTTGTAGCACAAGTAACTAAGATCTTGTCCAAGCATGAAGACCTATTTCCTCAGACATTCAATGACTTGAAGGGTATTAAAGGTGAAGCAAGAGTGATGAAAATCCAACTTAAGGAGCCAAACATCAAAAGAAATGATCCTATAGGTTCAACCCTAATATAAAAAAGAAGGTCAAAACAAAACTAGACAAATGTTAGCTGTAGGTATAATCAAGCTAGTAGAGGACATATAATGGATTAATCCCATGGTATACAAAATAAGAAAACTGGAGAAATAAGGATATGTGTGGACTTACATGAATTCAAAATAATGTATTCATGAACCATTCTCAACCCCATTCATACAATAAATACTGGAATTAGTAGTAGGAAGAGAGATATTCTCATTCATCGATGGGTTTTCTGGGTACCATTAGGTGAAAATTAAAGAGGAAGACCAATCTAAGATTAATTTTTCCATTGAATGGGGATCATTCATGTACATTTTCATGCCCTTGAAATTAAATAATTCTCCTATTATCTTTAGTTGCATAATCATAAATGTTTTTTAAAGACTTCATACATAATTTTTTAGAAGTATACTTGGATGATTGGATAGTATACAAACTAGTAAAAGACCACATAAAAACACTCTAGACTATGCTATAAAGATGCAAAAGCCTACAAATATCCATGAAAATAAAGAAATACATATTTGTGGTACCATTTGGTACACTTTTGAGACATATCATTTGTAAGGATGGCTTAATGGTATACCTTATGAAAGTGGCCCTCATCACGATCTTATCATCACCTAAGACAACACCAAAATTAAAGGCATTCCTAGGTTACACAAGATATCATATCAAGTTCATTAGAAGCTATGCAACAATAACAACACCATTAGAGGAGCTATTGAATAAGAGAACCAACGAAAGCATCAATTGGATATAACAATTTTAGTAATCTTTTGAATCACTTAAAAAAAGGATTGCTGAAGCACCAATCCTTATATAACCACATTAGACAACTCCCTTTCACATCCATATAGATGCCTCCAATATAGACATTAGAGTAGTCCTAGCATAACCTAGATGAAACAAGGAACAACCTATTACATTCACAAGTAGGAAACTATCTTAGGCAAAAAAGAATTACACTACCACTAAGCAAGATGCGTTGGAGATGGTGTATGCACTACATAGTTTCTAACATTATCTCTTATTTGCACCATTTACATTTTACATTCATCATAAACCATTACAATACTTATGAACATGCTAGTGATTTAAAGGAGAATACGTAGATGGTTGTTACTATTCCAAGTGTTCAATTTTAATATCATGGTAAAACCTAAAAGAAATAACTAGGACTTGGATTAATTATCAAGATTTGACACAAGAGAAGACCCAAATGCATAA
>VDFB02000003.1:361770059-361788092 GCA_007258455.2 Sequoia sempervirens | reverse complement strand
TCAATAACTCTTCTAATGGTGTTGCTATTGTTGCATAGCTTCTAATGAACTTGATATGATATCTTGTGTAACCTAGGAATGCCTTTAATTTTGGTGTTGTCTTAGGTGATGATAAGATCATGATGAGGGCCACTTTCATAAGGTATACCATTAAGCCATCCTTACAAATGATATGTCTCAAAAGTGTACCAAATGGTACCACAAATATCATTTCTTTATTTTCATGGATATTTGTAGGCTTTTGCATCTTTATAGCATAGTCTATAGTGTTTGTATGTGGTCTTTTACTAGTTTGTATACTATCAAATCATCCAAGTATACTTCTAAAAAATTATGTATGAAGTCTTTAAAAAAAATTTATGATTATGCAACTAAAGATAATAGGAGAATTATTTAATTTCAAGGGCATGAAAATGTACATGAATGATCCCCATTCAATGGAAAAATTAATCTTAGATTGGTCTTCCCCTTTAATTTTCACCTAATGGTAGCCAGAAAACCCATTGATGAATGAGAATATCTCTCTTCCTACTACTAATTCCAGTATTTATTGTATGAATGGGGTTGAGAATGGTTCATGAATACATTATTTTGAATTCATGTAAGTCCACACATATCCTTATTTCTCCAGTTTTCTTATTTTGTATACCATGGGATTAATCCATTATATGTCCTCTACTAGCTTGATTATACCTACAGCTAACATTTGTCTAGTTTTGTTTTGACCTTATTTTTTATATTAGGGTTGAACCTATAGGGTCATTTCTTTTGATGTTTGGCTCCTTAAGTTGGATTTTCATCACTCTTGCTTCGCCTTTAATACCCTTCAAGTCATTGAATGTCTGAGGAAATAGGTCTTCATGCTTGGACAAGATCTTAGTTACTTGTGCTACAACTTGCTCATCCCAATAATCCTAAATTTTTTCTATCTTGGGATTTTCTATGGATGCTATATTTACTTCCCTTATCTTCAAAGGGTTGATTGTAGTATTTATTTGTAGAATCATCATTCATTTGTATTTTTATTTCTCCTTCTGCTACTTGGATATCTAAAAAAAAAATTTATCTTCCTCTTCTCGGTGGGTTATGTAGTGTTTCTTCCCTAGAAGCTATGTTGATTTTTCCATCAATTATGTTAGCTTCCAAACTCCTATTTTGGGGGATGGTGGAGTGTGTTGGTATATTGTGATATTATTCTCCTCAATATTGGTTTAAAAATATTTTGTTTTATCCACAAGAGGTATGAATCTTTTCATTCTCATCATAAAATGAGAAGGTGTGAATGTAGTCTTGTTGGAGTTCCCTCTAGTTCTTTGTTTATGTCCTTTCTTGGTTAATATACTAGGTTTGTACTACCAAAGTGGGGGTCTAGTAGAATATTTATATGTATAACCTAGTGTTATATTCTCTTCTTCCTTTCCATGTTGTTATACATGTCTCTAAATGATCCTCAAGTGGAATTGATCCTTGGAACTTTGGTATTTCTATATTCTCCTCCTTCTTGTATGTACCTTGTTTTGATCAATATTTTAAAATATTTCTAAGGGGGAATATTATCCTAATGGGTTTTTCACCAACACATGATATTGCATATTAATGTATCTTGTAATGTGGTAATCCAAAATTCATCCTTGTTAAAAAAAATCCATTTCCTCTAAGTACCCATTTAAACCTCCAAATCCTAAGAAATGAGGTAACTTAATGTGAGAAATTCCTATAGAAATGTGATTGAGGTGTTCTCTATTATAAGGACTAGGGTCTACATTGTCCTTTGATTCTACTTTTGATATTTATGATGTGTTTTTGTCATCTACAATAAATTGCAGCATATTTTTTGAATTCTTTTGTATCATGTGAACACCTTAAAACCATATACCTTTTGGGATATATTTTTTTATTCTTCTTGAAGCAAATCATTCAATATTTGCTCATTTTTTGTGCTTCCATCCTCACTTTCCAAGTCAATTTCAGCTTTAGTATTTGGTTCTAATAATTTTGTTCTAGGTAACTTGGCTATTGAACAAATTAGTCTTATGTTCTCTTCTTATTCTTGTGTTCACAATGGCCACCAAGGAAGTTATACCCACTACAATAAAGTCTATATAATGTCATAAGATTGTGCCACGTGGGAAACCCTAACCACAACATCCACCAACACACATTAACCAAGTGTCCACTACAAAATGATATGCGATGAGCTTAGATAATAGCTAGTTTTCTTTCATTAATTTCATGACTTTAGTATTTCAACCCGCCAAGTTCATAGATAATCCTAAATAATTATACATCCTTTGTATCTTTTGTGCATCTTAAGCCAAAATTTAGTAAGTGGAAATATAATTATGATATGATGGTATTTGTATGTGTGGATGTATGAATGTTCATGAAATTTAGTATGATTGTATGCTTTATTCATGATTGTTAATGATGTGTATGCTTTAGGATGAAACTAACCTCTTTGTAGCTAAGGAGAAATGTAACCCGCAACAACTAGATTTACAACCCACAACATAAGGACCACAACTAGTTGTAGGGGATAAGCTAGAATGCTTGAAACAAAAAAAATATAGGAAAGAATGAAGATGACCATTGAATGATCATTTGTGAGTCAACACCAGAACCAAATAAGATGACATGAAGAAGGAGTCTACTCTAAGTAGGGAAGTATAATGACATGACATTTTATATGGAGCATGTCTCTATCATACCATTAGGCCCTAGAGTTACAATTTAATTTCTCTTCTTTTGCCTTTTTCAATTATGGTTAAAACAGTTACAAAGACTATTTCTCTCCCTATTCTTGAGGGAGAGTGTACGTATGCATTTATGTTCTATTTTTAGTCCTTGTATGAATAAAAATCCTCTTGAGCCTATATATTTGGATCAATGGTTGAGGAAAAAATCTATTTTTTGATTGATTTACAAGATAGTACTTAGTTGCTATTAAGTTTCTTGTTATCTAGTTGCAATAATCATGTACTGATGAATAAGAAATATTTAGAGATTCTTTTCAGATTGTAAGAATTCTAGTTCTTATGCAATAAAGGAGTTTTAGTTTACTATCATGATTTGTTGATCAAAAGTGCATAGTTGATATCTCCTATAGGCGCAACAACTCGAGCAAGGGATACTCGAGGTACTACCAACCCATCTTATTTTTTGTACTAAATTAGATGTTACATTAGTGTATCCATTTATCTAAATTCTCACTTGTATGTATGTGAATTCCATGAATGATGTTTTGTAGCATGAATTGCATTCTATAACATTATGTTGAGTTAGTCTCTGAAGAAGGTAGAATTTAGTAACTTGTTAGTTAGTTGCAAGTTCAAATTTAATAGTTAGCAGTTATAGTATTAAGCAGAAGGTACTTGTAGCATAAGCAACATATTTATGTTATTTCCCCTGTTTTGCAATTTGATAGTTTATTTTCCTTTCTAGCCTTTGTATTTTTCATTACATGTGTGACCACCTATGTTTCATCAATATAAGGCGTAGTTAGGATCCTTGAATGCACATATAATTCTACCACTATCAAAATCTTATAAGCCCTAGTTGATAATTTAATGAAGCCTTTGTGAGGGTTTGGTGAACTATTTAGTTTGGAACCTGTCCTCTGAATTGTGTGTCTACTCATAAACACCAATTTTATTGAACACTAGAAATGCCTTACAATATGATCAATAGGAAATGAGAAAGAACATTCCTCTAACCTATTCCATATATTTTCTTTGATGATTAATGGGTTTGAGCATAAGAAACAAGATAAATCACCCACAAAATCTATTGAAGTTCTGTCTCAGAGCTGTTATGTGACATAAAAGTTTTTACAAATAATAAGTGATATGTGGGATCCAATTTTCTTCCTTGAATTATCACCATACATCATTTAAAATACCTTACAAGGTACCATAGATCAAGAGCAAGTAGTTGCAATAATGATTGTAACATTAATGGTGGTAGTAGAGAGCCAATCTTTTTTATTTCTACCTCTTGCAAAAATTTGACCCCCTATGGGATGCACGACATTGACCAAGATCTAATGTAGAATGAGAATTGGGCCCATATAGGAATTCTATCAATATTGAGTAGAAAAATTAGCCTAATATAGCTTTGACAGAAGTTTGGGCCCTTGGTGTATATATCCAGATGTCATTGCTATCTGCACAAGGTTTTGTAGAACTTCAGGTTCCCATAAAACTCCATATGTAGGATATTGACTTCCATTGATCCATGTGCTAAGTCAACACCTTACTACCATTTCTTCATCATGTCTTGGAATTTACCTTAGTTGAGTTTCGAAAGTGCACTAGGAAATAATGAAACATCTATGATAATGTAACATAGGACCAATTTAATAGCTGATTCCCACAAAGCAATGTTCGATTTGAGTAAATTTTCTAAAATTCAGCTTTGAAAAAAACCTACTTGTTAGTGAACCTCGCCAAGTGACACCTTAAAAATGACTAGTTCACTTAGCCTTCCTTGCATAGTCTTCTTCTTTCTCTTGTTGGTATTTGTGAGACTTCAACCTACTATTGGATATATCAAAAAGTTGGTAAACAAGTGAACATTTCGAGAAGTTGGTCATCATCAGGTTCTTTGTGGAAGATCAACCTCCAATAGGTTCGCACAGGTTTGGAATCCCCATCAGGATCAAGCAGATCAAGGACTTGCTACTGAACTGCATCTATTGAAAAGATGTTTGGTTCACATGAAAAAACCTGCAAACCCTTTTTCTTCAATTTTTTGGGTCCATGCGGGGAATGAAGCTCCATCAAGCTCATGTGGAAAATTGATTCCAATCCATCCCTATGGTAAATTTACTTCCTACTGAACTTGTGGGGATTTTGCTTCCAATTGAACTTCACCTTTTGCCTTTTATGTGAGGATTGAGGGGCCAAATTAATTATGCAAAAAATCTAATGGGAATGGACATGTGGGAATTTCACCGACAACTAGAATAAAAATGGTTCACATGGAAATGACTACAAAAAAATTTGGGAATAATTTTTTCACGGCCACAAAAGAATCCAAATGAACTAAATAAAAGTGGGTCAAAGGGGAGGTTCACTTGAGTAACAAATTTTTGCAAGACCGAAACTTAGCCAATTTTCACGTTTTTACCTTTTGTGGGAAAACCTAATTAATTTGCATTTGCATAAAAAGTGTCAAAACTACACTTGGGCCACTAGGAAGGAGAAAACTTGCAAGACATAAATTTCACCCATTACCAAATTTCACAAAATTACAAAAAGGACTAGGTCTAATTTTCCATGCTCTACCCAATTATACTAAGAATTTTGGAAAAAGACCATCCATTACAAATCTCATATCAATTATTAACATATGACTAATATATGGATAAATAACAAAATGAAATACAATTTTTTTAGGTGCCAACACCACCTACTTATGTTTATTCTTTTTTATAAATAGCTAAATTAATCACTTTCAACTAAATTTGTGTTTACAAAGTATACTTTCATATTTATTTTAATTTACTTGAGGATTTAATAAAAAACTTAATGATCATGTGACTTGATTCCAACCCTTATGCTCTAAGATACATCACCTCCCTAATTATGTGTTACTGAGTATCTTTATATAATTTATAGATTAATTATTTGGGGGATTCTATTGGGGATCCCACCCATGAAAGATAAACAACATTTTAAAATATTTAAAATAAAGTGTAAATAAAACCAAGGTCAAGAATATCCAAAAAAGATAGAAGAATAGATCTAACACCCCAAAAAGAGTCACGAGTGAAAAACTATAGATAACTTTCCTCCACTTTAAATAATCAATCAATTTCAATAGGTACCCTAATATCACATGAGATATAAATCTTTGCACCTCCCCAACTAGTGGTTTCATTCATGCCTTTAACAAATTTGAACATTGGGAAACCTTATCTTCACTTCAAGTAACATGATCTAGAGACAAAATGCAAATGTCAAGAATCATCTCTGCCATCCTCATTGATATATGCACCTTATCACCAAAAACTCCTAGAATAGTGTGTTTGATGGTGAATTCCAAATAGCCTTTACCATGGGTAACCGTAAGAAGCAACATAACTTTACCCTTATCTAAACAGTAAACCATAGGAACTTACACCTCCATCCTCATAAATTATAATTGAACATACCCATCCCCAACACTAGTAGATACTTCCATATTTGGTTGTCACATCTTGATTATGCTTGCATAAACTTTATTTGATAATAAATGGAACTAGATGAGACCATTGGACAATATGTGTTTGAAGCATAGATTAATGTGTTTTTATGGATGATAAATTAGATGTTATCTTTAGAATGCATGTTATTTTGATTAAAATAATGATGAATTATTATGATGCAAATATTGTGATTATTGATTATGGTTTTATGAGCTAACCTATTGATTAGATATTGAGTGCAAATGAGTGGAGGAATAAGTTGAAGGGAAGAACATGGCTGAGGTAGAGATGGCCTAGCCTCTTAAAAATATTCAACATGATGGAAATCCTACGCACACACTCATGTAGTTGCATTCACCTTGCATTGTGAATGATTATGTTATGCATTGTGTTATCATGAATACGTCATTTCCTATTGTGCATTATGGTTTAAATAATGACTATCTTATGGTTGTTTTGTTTGCGAAAATTAATTTAATTGGGAAAATAAAAGATTATATTTTCAAATCTTTGATAATGACAAATATTTTAATATATATGTATGTATGTAAGTGTATAAATATACAAGCTTTATATTCATAATTATTATATTTATATATATAATAAGGATATCATTATTTATATATGTGAATATATGAATAGCTTACTATTAAAAATAAAATAAAATAAGTTTTAAATTTAAACAATCTACATGATAAATCATATGATCATGGAATGAGGAAAAGTTTAGTTTTAAAAATAAAGAGATACTCGAACTGGAGTTGAACACTTGCATAAAAATATGAAAACCATTAAAGATAAATCAACAAAGAGGAAGAAACGACTATTTTTTTTATCATTACTGATAACGACTAAGGAGCAGAGGCATCGTAGTATCTGAGCAAAGTTGAGGATTTAGCACGTAGAACAGGAGACCGGGTATTACCCTATTATTGTTGTTTGTAACATGACTTAGAATGCATGATAAAGGCTCAAGTAGAACCAATCTACAAGTTTAAATGATGAATGATATTGTTATTGTGTCATGGGATTTGAAGGAAATTACTAGATTTATATCGTAGCATGTATTAAGTTCTTTATATTAGCGAATATATGTATTGTTATGCATGTGCATACATAGCAAAACCTATGTGTCGACCTTAATGCCTTAGTATATGGTATTGATTTTCTTGTAACTTTTTTGTCGCAATTGAAGATATGTTTATGTACCTCTATTATGTATGGACTTGCATATTGAATTGATTAAGATGTTTAGTTTCCATTTATATGTGTAAATACCATCCTATCAATTCATTTGTGGCACTTGAAACCATATAAACGATCATGTTTTTAGAGATATATGTGGATTCTATAAGAATTTGTGCATTAATTATTATGTATAATGTATAAATAATAGTTATGCATATCAATTTTTATATATATATAGTACATTTTCCATGATGTTAATGTTGGTAAAATTTTTATTTTTGTTGTGATGATTTTGCAATAAAACTGTAAAATTGAATATATGAAACTATCATTTAATTGTTATGGGTCTGATTCTTTTATTTCCAATTAGCATACAATGGAATAATTATAGTTATATATATACACATGTATATACATACTCATATATGTGTGTGTGTGTGTATACATATAACTATATAAATATAATGGTGCAAATATGCATCATATGTTATGAATTGGCTTATGGATTTAACCTGCATGACATCAAATATTAGTTAGCATTGCATATACATTAAATTTTGCTTGAAATTGAGAAATATCATTAGTTATAGATCAAATTGCTTGTCAATAATCAAATTTCATGTCAATTACGCATTTAACCATCATTATGCATGAAAGGATTGAAATAACAAAATACCTTCATTAATCATTTTGCATGAAAAGAAAAGGGTTATTTATTTTTATGATCATTGGATATATGTATGTTATATCATATTCATGAGGAAAGTATTTTTCTTCTATATGTGATTTGGCTTTACCTTTCGAGACAAGTGTTGAATAGGGACTAACAGAGGGGAGTAGATTTTCTTTTCTAGCTACCTACTATTTGTACGGTTTAATTGCTTTAGCCAAAGCTATGTGTACCATTGAAACAGATGGATGTTATTTTATTCTCTCTTCCATATTCTAATAGCAGGGCATAACATGTTCATATGTGAAATACATTTAGATATATCAGGTTGTGTAGACTCCTAAAATTGTCCTGAATATATCACACATCTTGATTTCACTACTAACATCATTTTCTTCATAATTCACTTGATTCCTCCATTTAATTAAATAATGTCCAATTATTTAGTTAAATTCACTTTATTCTCTTGTTAATTGAATAATTAACATTATTTGATTAATTCATCATTTTCATACTAATTTCCCCCTTTGATTAAATAATTCCAATTATTTAATTAAAAATCTTAATTCCTCTTATCCTCACAATTAAATAATTTTCATAACTATTTAATTGGCTAATTTTCCCCTCCAACTTGCACTTGAAGAATATTCATTTTCTAAAAAAGGGAATATTCTCAATCCAAATTCAAATTCTTCCCTCCAACTCAAAATATCTTCAATCTCCTTTCCATGAAAGGATGGATATTTTGGGCTCTCATGGATTATCAAACATTAATCCTTCTTAATACATACTCACCTCCTTGATTTTCTATCATCCCTTGATTATCATTTTCAATCCTGACCATTGATCAAAATTTCAAAAATCTATAAAATAAGCCCTTTTGAACTTTAATTTCATTCACAATCTTCATAACACCCTTACTCTCTAAAATTAGAACCCTTACTCTTTGAAATTCTTGAGTCGTTTATTAAGAATTTTAGCCATATTTTGTGAATCACACCTTTTGTAATAGCTTTTGCAACATGGATTAGGTCCAAATTGAGCAATCCACATACACTTGGAGCATAATCCCCCAATGGGATTGAAGGTTTACACTCTCTTGTGATTTAACTGCTTTGATTTGAGTTCATTTCTATATTAAATCATTTATATCTTGTGCAAGTTGATTTCATTGAGTATGGCCTTGTTCGATCATTATCTTGTAAGATATTGAACTTTTTAGGATATAATTGCTTTAATTCTATTCTTATTTGATCATTCAAGCTAACCATACAATAGGTTGCATCAAATTCCATCTTTCCAATCATTTCCAAGTTGCTAGGCTTCTTGTGCAGGGTCGAGTATTCTTCATGTTAGGAAAAATTCTGGGGAAGCGTAAGCTTCTTGGTTGGGTAGAAAAGTGCCTAATCCATGTTCTCGTCTCTTGGTTTGCAGATGACTATTGGGGTTAGTGGTGGCTAGAGACTTCAGTGATTATGTTTCTTTTATATCTTTACTTGTATTGTTATGACCAGATGGGCAATGAGAGTTTGATTCATATCCTTGCATAAATTATATCTTATACTCTATAATACTTGAATAGATAGTACTTCATGTGATGATGTACCTTATTTTTAGTACTTAATATTCTATATTAGACACATTTACATGTGAGATGTAATATGTCATTTGTATATGTTGAAGATGTTTCATTTCATTTCTATATTTATGTAAAAATGAGTTACTATTTATTTCTATGAGATAGTATAGGGTTTTGAACCTTAGATGGGCCCTTCTCCCACCTTTTCCCCTTTATTGTCCAATTTTTCATTGAAGGATGAAGCAACATTCCTTCTAATTGATCAATAAATAACAACTAGAGAAACCAAACCCTCTAGGCTACATCTTGGTTGCAATGAGATAATTTAGAGACAAAAACTTGCCTTATAATTTCTTTAGACCTAAGTGGCCCCTATAAATGCATCCCTTCCTCATCAATAATGTACTTGAAAAACCCTTGTGCAATAGGTAATTTGAAACAAAATGGAAGCTATATAATTATAAAAAATATCACCCTTCCTAAAAGATGCTCTCCTCTTTGATTTTATTTTTTGCATGTCATACTACCACTTATCTTGCAAAAAACTCAAGGCTTCATGCACTAAGTAAGCTAACCAACTACCTAACCATGTTGTGGGTATGTATATGCAAAAAACATAACAACCACTTCCAAAAAGGAATGAAACCACTATAATACCACTTCATCCAAAAATAAGGAGGATATTCCTTATACATTTATTTGTCCACAATAGATTTATATATTGGATTTTAGGGAGAATACCTTACTAGAAATTTTCAGGCATCTAATGTGCAAGAAAATGAAAAATAGAGAGAGAAAATCTATGTATGTTTAATAAGCCAACTTTAGGTAAAAAAATATAGCCAAAAGGTGAGTAAACATTCACTTGTGCATGTCAAGTTTGTAATATAAGAGGTGACAATAATTAGGCTTGTAACATAGAGCTTATACAAAATTGAAATAAGCTCTAACAAGTTTTAAAAAATTCCTAATTTTTTTTATTTTTATTTTCTCTTTAATGTAGTCTAAAACCCATAAAAATTATTATGCAAATCTCCAACTACAACCATAAAGATTACATATAAGTCACTACAAATGATCCAAACACATACCATAAGGACTATAAAATGGCTATAGTGCATTTGGGAGTGAATGAGACTAAGAAAATATAATAAGAAGACGATAAGTTTAGAATTGGAATGAAATTTGATGTAAATAGCAAGAGTGACAAACTTGTCACGTCCAACAAAGAGGTAATTTCATTTTTGCCATGATATTAGATGAAGTCACCAAATAGAGACAAATTTGTGATAATAGTTATATATTTTCCACGTGATTCAGTTAATTATTTCATCATTAAGATAAAAATAGTTAGTTTCTAATCTTCTCTTAGCTACCATATCCCAAATTTTGTTGTTTGATATATTTTCTAGTATTTTAGAGAGCATCCTTGTTTTGAAAAAATGTCATGAAATGCAAAAATAAAGTTCTTTATGGATCACATTAAAGCCCATTTAGCTACCAAATTTACAATAAAAATCATCTTGTGTCATGCCTTGTGAACCATTAATTAACCCAACTCATTCATTTTCATATAAGAGGGTTTTCACAATTTATATTTGTGATCAGGGGAAAACGTGGTCCCAGAAACGAGCAACAACACAAAACATGCAAGAAACCACCTAAACACCTAACACCTCAAGATTGGGAAAATGATTAGCTTAACAAAACAAAATGGAACATTTTACCTTGTTGAGTTGTCCTTTGGTTGGCCCTTGATTGTTGACGTGATATATGCTCCTCTTGATGGAAAAATATGTATGATTGAGATGCAATATGGATGGAAAGTATGTGAGAATGGATGCAAGTGCAAATATTTGGCTAAGTATGGCTCAAATAAAAATTTTGCAAGAGTTTGGTTAGCACAAGGATCTTCTCCTAAAATGAGAGAAAAAAGTGCGTATTTATAGAGAATTTTGAATTCTCTAAAGAAATGGACGGTTGAGATTAAACCAACATGGCCAAGATGTAGGGCTATGGTGAGTTGAGAACTCACAAGCCCTCACATCTTGACATGTGGCATGTGAAGTTGTTTGATAAAGATGATGTGGACATGACATGGAGGTACTATATAGTACCTTGGGATTTGGACAAGATCTCCTCATAAAGGCGGTCTTTGTCCCCATGTGGGTGAGAGGACATGTGAGGAATTAAAAATTCCTCAAATATCCACATGAGAATGAGAGAAAGAATTTAAAATTCTTTGAAATGCATTATGGGATTAAATGTGAATTAAAAATTCACATGGGGAAAAGGGTGTCTTCTCCAAAAGGATAAATCCTTTAATAAGGTTGACTTAGGACACATTTCATAAATGACGTGGAGATTAGGTTGACCTAATTAAGTGATCAAGGTTGTACAAGTACCTAATTAAACAAATTAATGACATATTAGAGGCAAGTGGGAGATTATGGAGGATGTAACCCTAATGATGATTAGGGGTGTGCACACCCTAACCATAAATTAATTATGATTAGAAGAGGGTTAGAGGGTTAAGAGAGTTAGAGGCCAACTTGCAAAAGTTGAAGGATGTGACAATGAGAGAGAAAGTGAGGAATTAAAAATTAATTTAAATTCCAAGAGGTTATATGACTAAATTAAATAAAGTGGTATATTTATTTAATTTAGAGAGGAAAGAGGGTAAAAGTATTTACTAAATTAAATACTTTAGGAACCTTATGTAGGACATGAAATATTAATTAGATGCATGATTTAATTAATACCGGCAAAGAAGATGAAGTAAATGAGTAAAGGGATGAATAAGGAGATGTCTTTCACCATATGGAAGTGGTCAAATTTGGATGTCTACATTTTTCCCCTTTTCGAAACACTATTAGGATAATAGGGTTTTGAAGAAAATAAAATGCAGATGACTCTATAGAAGAAGCGACCAAAAAAGAGATGCCCCAGCATGGGAGAAATTGTATGAGCTGCCCAAACGGAGGGAAATTAAAAGAGATGAGTCAGTCTTGCAAGAGAAGGCTTATGACAGAAGATTGTGAGAGAATGGTAGGGTATGCCCCCTCGAGAAGGCGGACGGGGAAGGAAAAGGGGTCCCAGACAACTTCTTAAAAGTATGGAGTGGTATATGTCATTGGAAAGAGCACGAAAAAATGAGAAGATTGGCATTTGAACGGAATCAAATAGCTATACAATGTGGAAATGGCGGCCCCAGGAAGATAGAGGGTGAATGGATTAGTTGGAGGAAAATTTGGTTAAATAAAGGGAAAAAAATTCCCTTCATTTAAAAAAGGTAAAAAAGGAGGGAAAAAGGTTATAAAGGGTAATTCTAAGAATTATCTCTCCTCATTTGGACAGCTGCCAATTGAGGAAGAGAGGGAGAAGAAAAGAGGGAGAGGGTTAGAGTGCACAATGTCAGAGTACGATAACAACATTATCCACTGAGGGGATAAGAGACGGCGGTTCTTCAGCAAGTGTGTCATGCCACGCCAGGTTAGCCCCAAACCCAACTTTGTGATTTTGGTTATTTTGTTTAAGTTTTTTAAAAAATTGAAAATATGGGTTTTGTTGGGGGGGAGGGATGAAAAATGGGTAGAAGGAAAAATCAAGATTTTTGGGTTTCAATCAAGGAGAAAAAAGTTAGTTTGGCAGGTGAAAGGGGGGATTGGCCGCTGGGTCCCATGGAGGAGCGGATCCACCTGAGCCCGGGCAGGTCCGCCCATGTATGGGGGTGGGTCTGCCCACATCTAGGAGCGGGTTCGCTCTAGCCCAGCGGATCCACCAGCACAGCCCAGGGACTAACTCGGGAGCCCAAGCGGAATCGCCCAAGCTCGGGCGGGTTCACCCGCACCTCAGACAAGTCCGCCCAGGATCTGGGGCGGGTCTACCTAAGGTGTCAGGTGGGTCTGCACACGACCAGGGGTTGAGCCGGGATCCAGGCGGGACTGAAAAGGGGGAAAGAGGAAAAAGAGAGGGAAAAAAGAGGAAAGAGAAAGGATAAGCAAGGGAATCCCGGGACCAAGGAAAAGGGAAGAAAAATGACGCAGAAAGAAAGGAGAAAATGACATAGTGGTCATGTCATGGATGCAAGATTTTGAGAGTTTGCGGACGCAGGAGAGATGGTTTGAGGTATTGAGTAGATGTATAGCAGCGATGACAGGTGTGGAGCATAAAGTGTTAGCAGAGGCAGGACTATTCCACATGCTATCTTATCCGACGATTAAGGCCCACAAGGCCATGCTGACAGCATTGATAGAGCATTGGGACTTGGCGATGTCGACGTTTCATTTGCTGACAGGGGAGATGGTGTTGACTCTAGAGGACTTATGGAGGATTTTGAAGCTCCCCATAGCAGGGCTCTTGGTTAGCAAGTGTCAGGTAGAGGTCGAGGCACTGGAAGAGTCTGTGCAAGTTGTGTTTGGCGATGACAAGCTACTGATTCAATGACAGTAGCTAGACGTGGACAAATGTTTGTCCTACAAGGTACCAGCATTGTCGTTATACCTAGCGGGGCTAATTAGTGGGATATTGTTGCCAGACCAGAGTGGTCAATTCCTGCACCTCAAGTTTGTCGAGGTGATCTATCACATCATTGAGGGTCGAGAGGGTCATTTTGCATGGGGGACCTCTATATTAGTGTAGTTGTATAGGAATATGCACGTGATAAGCTATCGAGAGGTGTTGAGTGTGACATACGTCACACTGCTACAGGTGTGGGCCTGGGAGCATATCAGAGTGACCAGGTCGGTCGTGTTGAGAGCTAGAGAGCAAGATGACAAAGTAGCAGTGACGTGGGGATGGGGGACAAAGGTGGGAGCGATACTGCGATATCGGGATGTCAGAGATGTGGATGTGTGGAGGAGACGATTTGATGATGTGCAGACTAAGATGATAGTATGGCGTTGTAAATGTTGTGGCGATTCAGGGACTGGAGGGACAATGAGGAGAGACTCAGGGGTTACTTCTTCACTCGATGTTATATCATTGGGAGAGGTCCACGTGTAGTGGAGCTGCACAAGCCAGATCAGGTGATGAGGCAAGATATTCTCGCAGGGCGAGTGTCATTCTGATGATTGATACAAGAGTGGCCATGGGGGGATGAGTTGGATTTGGAGGCAGTGTGGGAGGAGTTGGAGGCACTACATTTTGTGCCATACCCAAGTAGGAGGGAGGGGTAAAGAGATGTAGGGATGACATATCGATATGGTCAGTGGTTTAGGCGACATTTGCCTCCACGGATTACACCAGTGGTGTCAATCGAGGGGGAACTAGGTTTTGGGTCAGAGGATGAGAGATGACTGAGGGCGGAGAGAGAGGGACAGGGTCCATAAGGACAGCGCGGAGAGGAGGTCAAGAGAGAGGAGGACAAGAGGCGGTCAGAGTAGCCAAGTAGCCGGTGAGGGTAGGCAGGAGGAGGAGACGATGACGTAGAGCCTGAGGATGAGATGGAGTAGAGGAGGGAGAAGATGAGGCTAGGGTTGCGAAGCAATAGGATAGGGGACCGGAGGCCCAGAGAGAGGAGATAGGAGGCGCACACATCCCCAAGATTTTAGTAGTAGGAGAGACAGGAGGAGGCCGAGGCCAGTGGAGAGCAGGAGAGACAAGAGGCAGATGTGGCCACAGGAGGGTAGTAGCAGTAGAGATAGGAGGAGGTTGAGGCCAGTGGAGAGAAGGAGAGGATGACAGGGGGAGGGGGAGCCCCCATGGTGATTGATGTGGATGAGATGGAGGTGTCGACAGAGAGTGAGGGGTACAAGCTATAGGAGATGGACATTGATGCAGAGGTACATGACACTATTGACAGCACCACCTAGAGGAGAGGATCCAACAGTGGTATTGAGACAGACCCTAGAGAGACTATGACTTAGTGAGCAGCGATTATGGCAGACAGAGGCAGAGATGAGTGAGCTACAGACATGATTCACCTGGAGTGAGAGGGAATACTCAGACCTAGCCACGATGGTGACAGATGTGGAAAGGAGATTGTTGAGAGAGAGGGATGAGGTACGAGATGAAGTGGTTGACCTATAGGCAGAGGTAGAGAGGTTGTGAGCAGAGGTGGCTAGGGAGCATGAGGAGGGGGGTGCAGTGAGATGGAAGAGAGACCGTTTGGTGGTTGAGGAGGTGATATGACAAGTTGTTGGAGTAGGGACAGGGTTGGAGTCGACAGAGATTGAGGTAGGGACCGCAGGAGATATAGAGGGTTTGCGGAGACAACTAGAGCGGTTATGGGGAGAGAGAGCAGATCTGCACTGAGAGCAAGATGAGTTTAGAGACAGAGTGTATTGTTTAGAGCAGATGGCTGGAGATATGAGATTGATGCAATAGAGAGAGGAGGAGATGAGGGTGCAGATACATGTGTTGCAGATAGAGAGAGATGTGGCACAAGCATAGGTATAGGTATAGGCCATAAAGACAGAGAGGGATGTGGTACAGGCACATACTCAGGTGTTATAAAGTGAGAGACAGGTGGCAGAGGCACAAGTTTAGTCTCTTCAAAGAAAGAGGGATGCAATGATTTCATAGGTATCAGTTCTTTAGAGAGAGTGAGATGCAGCCGAGTTGAGACTTTAGGCACTTTAGAGGGATAGGGATGCAACAGTGGCTAGGGCATAGGCCGTGCATAGGGAGAGAGATGTCATAGAGGTATGGATGTAAATGTTGCAGAGTGAGCTAGACACAGCACAGGTTCAGCTACAGGCAACACAGGTTGAGAGGGGTTATCCAAGGGCAGAGGTACAGGGGTTACAGGCACAATTACAGGTTGCAGAGGCTGAGAGAGACAGGTCCACATAGTAGGTACAGTAGCTGATATTGGCACAGGAGGCATGGGGACAGGAGCGGAGAGCCATTAGTGCAAATTGAGACAAGTATAGGCATGATTGGAATGTTGCCAAACATCAGGCTAGGCAGAGAGATGATTATATGCAGGAGGTGAGTTACTAGAGGTGTGCATATGAGCGTGTCATTCCAGATCCGATGTAGTGCACATCGTGTTACATCAAACAGGTACCTCAGATGCCAGTACCGTCCCAGTCATTAGGGACACGTACCAAAGGGTATAACGACTATAGGCAGACCCCTTCTCCTTATGGTGGGTACCATGGGACTCCTACCCGTGATTACTAGGTGACCCCTACAAATAGAGGGCTAGTGCCTGACTCTCCTCAAAGATCAGATGTGGGTAGCTCATAGTAGAGCAGTCAGAGAGCAGATGATAAGATATCGGTTTTTGGACAGGTACAGGATGGAGGTTTAGTACATGTCAGCAGAGATCAGAGGTGATCTACATCTCTAGATTTTGTACCTTATTGGATGATATGTGATGGATTTGTAGTGGATTATGCTTGAGACATTATGATGAGATGTACATTGTATTATTTTGATTATGATATGTGATAGCTCTTATTGACATTATGTGTTATGTTTTATGTAATGGATGATTATGTTTATGTATGCACATGTATGGGATACTTTATGTTTATGTGGATGGATGATTATGTTTATGTATGCACATGTATATGATATTTTATGTATTAATGTTTATAATGCAGGATGATATGAATATTTAGTATAAAATGTAATTAGGATGAATCTAACAATATGGTAATGCATGTATCATGTAAATTTTAATATGGACATGTATGCGCTAAATGAAACTGGGATACTTAATCTAATCAGTCTATGAAAATAAAATATGTTGTATCTATAATGTGACCTTCAATATGAATGAAACATGAGTGCACATAATGCAAACCTATATGTCAATAAGAACTTGTATGGGAATGTGGGTAGACAATAGGTGTAACATGGGTGTGATATTGTACCTGTCAAGAACCATTAGTACCCTGAGAGGAAAACCAAGGGAAAAAGAATCAAAGTTTGAACAAACTAAATCACAAGTCATGGGTTATGAACAAGACTGAATGAAGGGTGCATGTAATGAAATGAAATGCAGTCAAGAACACATTTTTCCATCTTCGGAGCATTGATTTTTGCTATAGCATAAGATAACAAATACCCTGATATATAAGACCAAGTCGAGTTGGCATCTAATGCATGAAACAAACATAGAAAACAAGGTTATCCCAACACCCCAAAGTCATGAGGACCTTGGTCGGGCAAGGTATTGGAATAACCACAAGCACAAAGGGATGTTCCCGACGTAACACAGGACCCTAGGGGTCCTGGTGGGTACTACGTGGGAACGACCCAACATACATCAACAAAAGAAATGATCAAGAGATGCCCCTTCGTTAACTCATCAAAAAACACCATAATATGATGGATCATGACAGTTTTGATAACTGAGGACAAGGAGCTTAAACAATAAACAAAAGCCAAAAGTATGAAAAGAAATCATAATCAAAGACAAATTTCCTTTGTCATAGGATCACGAAGATGGATGGG
>VDFB02000003.1:361699080-361769959 GCA_007258455.2 Sequoia sempervirens | reverse complement strand
GATTAAGGGTAGAGCCATTATCTTCTAGGACCCTTTTTATTTTATGACGGGCAACCAGGACTTCGATGTGTAAGGGACGATTGTGATTAGCATCAATATTTGGCATGTCATTATGGCTGAAGTGTAACTGGTAAGATAAAGCTAGGTGTCCTACTAAAGCTTGGAACATGTGGGATCGATGTCATTGGATACATGAGTTTCCTATAAATCTCTATTGAGAATTTCTTGATGTACAGGAGAAGACTTAAGCAGGTCCAAGATTGAGATATGAGCATGGGTCTTTCCTAAGTTATCAAGAATGTTGTACTGAGAGTTTACAGGATTTGATTGGGCGGATGTGGAGGTTGTAGGGACAGTAATGCGGGACCGTCGGATAGCAACAACACATTGGGGATCTTTAGCCTTAACATGTATCATAGACACACGAGGTTCTACCTGTTCAATGTAATGGACAATGCCATCATAATTGAGGGGTACATTTTTATAGCTTATGTTATTTGTGTTGTTGTCTTGGGAATTGTTGTTGGAGGTGCTTGTGCCTTGACTATGGTTAGGGAAGGTGTTTTGGTATAGCTGCAATTGAGCATTAGATGACGAAGCTTGACTGGTGTCGACTTTGATATCTCCTCGATTGATAAGATCTTGGACATAGTTTTTGAGACCTTGACACTTATTCAGAGTGTGCCCTTTAATTTTATGGAATTCACAATATTCATTCTCCCTAAACTAGGCAGGTTTGGGCTTGGATTCATCAAGTGGTTTGGTGATAGGGTACATGATCGGGCAGTTGACCTGTAACAACTTATTGAAGGTGATACTCAAGGGTTCTCCTAATTGAGCATATTGTGTTTGTTGTTCCCTTGACTGTTTTGGTTTGACTATTGAGGAGGATGAAACACCCCTTGTGGCACATATATGGCATTAGGTACAAATGGTTGTTGTCTCTGGGATGTATTGGCCACCTGAACATGTTTAGTGTCAGTGACATCATCATTCACTACATTTTTTTTCTTGTTCTAGAAGCATGATTTATCACCAGATGGCCTTTCTTTGTCATGGTTGTGTATCTTGGTGTGCCCTTTGGCAATAAGGGAATGTTCAAGGATGGGTCCCTTTTCCACTATCTCAGCGAAAGTGGTGACACAATGTAACCTAAAATTATGAGCCATGTCGGGATGAGAGTTCTCCACAAAGAGTGTGACCATGTCTTTCTCTTTGAGAGGGGTTTTCATTTGGCTTGCTAGTGCACGCCACCTTTGAAGGTAGCTAGCAAAGGTTTCACCTTCACATTGCTTCTCTTTGAGGAGACCCAAGGTATCAGTGTCCTCCATATTGAAGGAGAAGTAAGAATTTTTTTTTTTTTGAAAGATTTGCAAAGTATTTTATGGACCCTCGTTCTAGACTCATGAACCATTCTAGGGCATTGCCTGTCAGGCTCCATGGAAATAGGCACAAGAGATAGTTGTCGTTGTGCATAACTTCCTGACACTAGGAGTAAAACTCTTGCAAGTGGACCTTAGGATCTTTGTTCCCCTTGTATCTGTCGAGTTTTTGGTATTTCAAAGTGTTTAGGGAAGGGGATCAATGAGATGGAGGGATTGAATGGATAGGGACATATGTCTTCAAATTTGAATGATTGTTTTCCAGTCCTAGCTTGAAGATCTTTCAGAGCAGCTTTGATTTCTAACAGATCTAAGTTGACTGGTGGCGTGAGAGCCAAAGATGGGTTGGATGGATATGGATAGTAGGATGATGAAGGATCCTGTTGAGAGTGTTTGAAGGTTGAGGTATGGATTTTGATAATGAGATGATGACATCCCTTGCTGGTATGTTGAGGTATTTTTTGGTACTGGGGTTGTTGTTGCGAGGTATAGTACGGCTTTGTTTGATAAAAATGTGTGGTAGGATGCTGAGGAGCTTGAATGTGATGTTGTGGATTGGCCTGCTGGTACTGAAGGTACTATTGTGACTGTTGGGAGACCACATAAGGTGGTTTTTGCTAAGACTTTTGCTGGTTATGGTAATAATAATGTTGGGGAGGTTGTTGATGTGATGTCAAGTGTTGCATGGGCCGAGATGGGATGTTGTATTGTGATTGAACTTGCGAACGTAGAATGGATGCGAGGAACGGGGATATGGTCTGGGCGGGAGGTCAGGATGAATTGCCTTGCGATTGGTGTGGTGGTTGTTGTGAAGAGATCAATGGGTTATGTGGGGGTTGTTACTGATGAGGTAGTTGAGATAATGTAGAGGCATTCTGCAAAGGAGGTTGTTGGATACCAAAGGGAACATTCGGTTGGGATGTACCTTGCAATGGTAATGGAGGTGGTATGTTAGATTAGGGAGGCTATTGAGATGTGTATGAAGGAAATGGTAGGTTTGTGGCCCCCGAGGGTGGAGGCAATGTGGTAAAAGGGATGCCCCCAATGTTGACGAGAGGTTGATTTGAAAGGGGTGGTGTTGTCAACATTAATGGCAGAGGTTGCGAAGCATTTTGTGGCATGTCGTAGGAAAAAGGATTGTTGGGATCAATTACTTGAGGAGCCCCCATGATTGAGATTGTAGCGTGTGGGGGATTGTTAACGTGATAGAGAATGGCATTTCCAAATTCAGGCTGGTGCCAACCCTCGACTGGAAGAACATTGGGGATGTACGAACTACCTAGTGCATTTTGTGAACCTTGGGGTATGTTAGATGTGGAACTTCCATACTTGGATAGGTCGATACCTGAAGGAGGTTTGAAACCTCTTTCAATTAAGTGGGCCAAGATTTCTTTCCCATGTTTTTTGAGAAGGCGATTTGTTATTTGTACATTGGTAGGGTTACTAAAGTGTTCCTCAAGTGTAAGTTCAGGTTGATTGACCATGTTCTCATCTCCGGGTGGTGATGTGTTTTAACCATCAATATTAGAATGTAATGATGTACCATTTTGAGGATCTTGAGGGATATTTGTACCGTTATTGGGATCTTGTGAGACATTAGCCATGTTGTTGGGATCTTGAGGGATGTTTGGTTGGGAATTTTGGGCTTGTTGCTCGGCCATTTTCCTTGTCTATGACCGGGTCTGAACAGGCATGCAAGATGATAGAACAGACTAGGATGTTATAATGATCTAGATGATGATGAAAGAATTGACCCAATGGATTAGCCAAAAAGGATGTGGCTCAATAGGATTGGTTTGGATGATTGATTTGACCAAAGCAGATTTGTTTGATGAAATGAGATTGGGTTAATTGGTAAACAATTGGTCAAATTGGATTGGATTGACTAGATCGACTGGGTGATTGATGATATAAGGATTGGATTGGATTGATGACTGATTAATTAGATTGGACAGTAGGATGAATGATGATGACCAAAATCCAAAACCGAGTTCAAGAGTGATCCTTGGTAATGCTAGGTGTTGATTAATCGACTAAAGGATGGCTATATGATAACGACACTGAATCCAACTTGAGATAGAAGTGGATTGATTGGGCCGACAAGGATGACCAACTTAGGACAGATGACAACCCTAAGTTAGTTTTGATAGATGGCGATTAGAGATGAACACCTAGGTCAATTTGGATAACTACTTTAACAAAGTTTTAATGGAATAACGATGATCTGAAACGGGGAGAACGGTTGAGTGAGTGTGGGTTCAAAATGGATAAATGAGGACTCTGAATGGGTGAATGGATGCTCGATGGTGGAGGTTGACTTTTAGAATGAGGAAATGAAAGTTCAAAACAGACGAATGATTACTCAGAACATGAAAACGACAATCTTGAATGAAGGAATGACTCCCGGAATGGCTAGACAAAGTACTAGAAAAGTTGTTTGAAGCTCAGGTCTGCACCTGGAAAGGGTTAGGTCCACCCCTCAAGGTTAGGTCTGCCCCTGGATGGGTCAGGTCCACCCCTGGAACTGAAAATGGCCAAAAACATCTATTCAAACTGAAAACGGGTAGAAAATAGTTGTTCGAGATGGGTAAATAGGCACACCGAACAAGGCAATGAATGCTTAGACTGAGGGGATGAACATTTAGGATGGAAAATGGACTCTCGAAACAAGTGTACGAACGTTCAAAATAGGGAAATGAGTGATCAAAATGGTGAAACAAGCGTGTGAAACAGTGAAATGGGTGTCTAGAATGATGAAATGGATGATAAAACTGACTGGTCAAAGGTCAAGTCCACCCCTGGAGGTCAGGTTTGTTTGTCTGGAGGTCAGGTCCGCCTGTCTAGAGGTCATGTCTGCCTGTCCAGAGGTCAGGTCCGCTTGTCTGACAAAAGTTGGTCAAAATTGGCTAAAACAAGCTGAAAAGGGGTTGGTTCAAAGGTCAGGTCCGCCCCTAGACAGGTTTAAATTTGAGTTTTGAAAAAAATACTAAGGAAAAGGACCCAAAACACAACAAACATCAATCAAAAGAATACAACTGAGTCAACATAACAGAAAATTACTAGTTTTGCACAAAGAAGACAGTTTAGACAGCATAATCCTAAGACTAGTAAAAGGGGTATGTATGACAAAGTCTTCTATTCTAGGATGAACATGGTTGATAAGGAGTCTTCGATATACACCTAGTACGTGAGGCCCAAATCATGAACACCAACCCATTACAAGTGTGAGTCAAGAACCTTAGTGAGATACTAGAGGCTCAGACCAACTCTTCACGTCATCCTGACACTTTGCCAATTACAACGTGGTTGGATTGGGTTACAACTTTGGCTCTCCCCCTTTATATACCTCACCCGTACACATGATTGGGATCGTCCCTTGGGGTGATGAAATCCCCAAGAAGATCCCCTAATAAATAAATAAAAAAAGGGAGACACAAAAACTTTGTAAGCTATGATTTCTCATAACCCATGATCACCAAAAGGCGCAAGGGGATTGGATACGTCAAATAGATTACCAACAAGCACGACAAACAAGATTAATTGACACCCCTAGTTAAACTATGTGCCTAAATTATGCAAAACAACAAGTAGCAGTTGATAAATAATTAACCCTGCAAGGAAACTTGTTAGTGATTCTTGTCCTTGTTTCTTTCCAAACGTCGATCAAATGCTTGCACAGACTCGAACATGACATGTTAGGAGGTCATAAACACTTAAAACAACCAAAAAAAGTGCTAAAAATTGAAATTTCACTTTATGAAAAAAAATTGTCCAGGTCAGGTCCGCCTGTCTGGAGGTTAGGTCTGCCTATCTATTAGGTCAGGTCTGCCCCTCTATGAAAAATCTGCAAAAACTTAGTTTCTGGAGTCTGTGGAGGGCAGGTCTGCCCCTAGGCAAAGTCGGGTCCACCTCTAGAGGTCAGGTATGCCTATTTGTCAGGTCCGCCTGCCTGTCAGGTCAGGTCCGCCCCTCGAGGTTAGGTCCGCCCCTCTATAGGTCAGGTCTGCCTCTTTGCAACCTGTACTTGCAAAAAGTGAAAAAAATAGCAAACGTGAAAGATATAGACCCATCTGTGGGTCCCACCAAGCATGCCAAAAATGTGATCAGGGGAAAACATGGTCCCATAAATGAGCAGCAACACAACACACGCAAGAAACCACCTAAACACCTAACACCTCAAGATTGGGCAAATGATTAGCTTAACAAAACAAAATGGAACATTTTACCTTATTGAGTTGTCCTTTGGTTGACCCTTGATTGTTGACATGATATATGCTCCTCTTGATGGCAAAATATGTATGATTGAGATGCAATATGGATGGAAAGTATGTGAGAATGGATGCAAGTGCAAATATTTGGCTAAGTATGGATCAAATGAAAAAAATTCAAAAGTTTGGTTAGCACAAGGATCTCCTCCTAAAATGAGAGAAAAGAGTGGGTATTTATATAGAATTTTGAATTCTCTAAAGAAATGGACGGTTGAGATTAAACCAACATGGCCAAGATGTAGGGCTATGGTGAGTTGAGAACTCACAAGCCCTCACATCTTGACATGTGGCATGTGAAGTGGCTTGAGAATAATGATGTGGACATGACATGGAGGTACTACATAGTACCTTGGGATTTGGACAAGATCTCCTCATAAAGGAGGTCCTTGTCCCCATGTGGGTGAGAGGACATGTGAGGAATTAAAAATTCCTCAAATATCCACATGGGAATGAGAGAAAGAATTTAAAATTCTTTGAAATGCATTGCAGGATTAAATGTGAATTAAAAATTCACATGGGAAAAGGGGTGCCTTCTCCAAAAGGAGAAAGTATTTAATAAGGTTGACTTAGGACACATTTCATAAATGAAATGGAGATTAGGTTGACCTAATTAAGTGATCAAGGTTGTGCAAGTACCTAATTAGGAAAATTAATGATATATTAGAGGCAAGTGGGAGATTATGGAGGATGTAACCCTAATGATGATTAGGGGTGTGCACACCCTAACCATAAATTAATTATGATTCGAAGAGGGTTAGATGGTTAAGAGAGATTAGAGGCCAACTTGCAAAATTTGGAGGATGTGACAATGAGAGAAAGTGAAGAATTAAAAATTAATTTAAATTCCAAGAGGTTATATGACTAAATTAAATAAAGAGGTATATTTATTTAATTTAGAGAGGAAAGAGGGTAAAAGTATTTACTAAATTAAATACTTTAGGAACCTTATGTAGGACATGAAATATTAATTAGATGCATGATTTAATTAATACCAATAAAGAGGATGAAGTAGATGAGTAAAGGGATGAATAAGGAGACATCTTTCACCATATCAAAGTGGTCAAATTTGGATGTCTATAGTATTAAATTATGTGATGGTTTATTAAGATTCAATTGACAATTTGGATTTAACTTGTATCGAGCCTTATTTCATGAGTAGATTTCATAAGAATGGATATTTAATGAGAATGAATGGTGCACTAATTGTTGGAAAATGTGCCTCAATCTCGCAGGCTGAAACCTTTGAGAAAGCATGGTCCTTGTCACATTCATGGTGTCTTGCTGACTGACAGTTCAGTAATCTTATGTTTTGCTTATGTCGCTGTGACTTTGTTTAAGTCTTGCCAAATGGACCTATCGCTGTGACTTGGTGCATTCACTATAACCCTTTGCAGAGTGGAAATGTCTCGGCGACAGAAGGGTTTTTTATTAGGTGCCTAGCGTATGTCAGTGTGACCTATGGCGACTAGATCATCAGGGTAACTCATATGTGTCAGAATGATGTCTCGGCGACAATAGGAAGTCTTGCCAATATCAGCATGACCTTTGGTTTGTCTGGCCGATGTGGAAATCGGGATGACTTGCTCCTATCGGCATGTAGTCTTGGCGACTGGAAGATGTCTCGGCAAATGGAGTCATCGGTATGACTTGAAGGCTTCACTATGAAGTCTTGGCTATGGGCGTTTGTCTCACCGATGGTGTGGGATGTGTTCGGCATGACTCCTGGCAAATAGTGGTTTCGGGATAACTTGGAAGCTTCGGTAAGAAGTCTTGCCGAAGGATGATTCTCTCACCGACAATGTGGGATGTGTTTGGCATGACTCCTAGCAAAAGCTAGGCTCGGGGTAACCTAGAGACTTCGGCATGAAGTCTTGGCGACAGTGGTATGTCTGGCTGACAAAGCAACATGTGATCAGGTGTTTTCGGTGAGACTCCTAGCGAATGGAGTCATTAGAGAAACACAAGGACTTCGGTATGAAGTCTCAGTGAATGTGGAATGTCTGGCCGACGGTTGGACTCTTCAATATAACATGAAGGCATCAGTATGATGTCTTGGTGAAGAGTGTTTGTCTTGCCAATAGGGATCCTAATGTCGGTATGTCCTCGCCTAAGTCTTGCCGACTAGATGTTTCGATATAACATGAAGAGCTCGATGTGATGTCTTGGCGAAAGACGATTGTCTCACCAAATGGAATTCTCACGTCGGCATGACTTGAAGACTTTGGTATGAGGTCTTGGCAATCTGCGGTAGTCTTGTTGATGGAAATATTGAGATCGATGACTTGAAGACATCAGTCTGATGTCTTGGCGAACTCGATTGTCTTTTCGATGGGAATCCTAATGTCAGTATGACTCTTGGCGATTGTTTAGTGTTTGGTATGTCTTGAAGGCTCGATGTGATCTCTTGGCAATAGTGATTGTCTCACCGATGTAAGCTCGATGGAACCTCTTGCTGATGGAGACAACTCTTGGTGACAACATGTAAACGGGTCTTGTAGCATCGGGGAGACACTTCTTGTGTCTCACCGACATGTGACACAAGTTGATCGCAGTTGACCGAGTGAAGTTTGTCCTATGTGGTACGACTTGGACCAATTAGAGGAAGTGAAATTCAAACAGTTGGTGGTTGGATTTTTGCAGCAATTGGAACTGAACGGTCTGCAAGGAAAAATATACACATGAGTGGAAACATCTACGATGATAAGGATGTTGAGTTGGAGATTGTTGTTGTGTGATCTTGAACCGATTCACTGAGAGCCTGCTGAGAACGAATGCATATATGTATGCATTGGATGTTCTATAGACCGAGTGAGAAGTGAGAAGAAGTTGATAGGCTAATAAGTCATGAAGCTGAAGAGCTGAGAGCCAGAGAGAGATCGATAGAGAAAGGCCGAGTGGCTGGCTAAAAGGCCGAAGCCATGAGGTCGAGGCAGAGAGTGAGAGAGGTAGAGTTATGATGTTGGAATCTCTCCTAAACATGAATGCCATGGTTGATCTCTCTGGGGGTGTTTGCTACCAGTTATATCCAGATGAACAAGATGTAATCTCTAAAAAGGAAAAGAGCTTGAAATTTTATTGTAACCGTTTGTTGCTGAATAATACAATGGCTCGATCTTTGGAGTGTGGGGTTTTTTATCTGAGAGGATTTTCCCCACGTAAAATCTTTGTGTTTTATTTTTTGTAATATCTTTCATCTGTGTTGTTGATTGTTGTTGAATTCACATATGTTTCTCTCAAAAGGATTAATGTGGAAATAACTGTGTCTATTTCCGCTTTAGGACATAGTTGTACGTGTCTTTGAGGTAACCTAATCGAAATGAAAGTTACCAAAGGCACTACTGTCATGGATTTTTCACTAGATACGCTCCTAGATTTCCTTACACTAATTACTCTTTGCATCAAGATAATGATAGTAGGGTGATGCTCACAAGAACTTCTCAAGGGTTAGTCATCCTAGTATAATTCCAAATCAAGCACACTTAATGGAGTTTTTCAGTGATCAATCACTTAACTTACCATGGTAAAAATCCATATGACCCTTACATGTTAAACATGGTATCTTACATAACTCTCACACAATCCCACTTATTTAGGCATACCATACAATCCCTAAAAATTAAGGGATGCTATTAGAATTTTTCCATAATTGACCAAAAAATAATCCCACTATCGATGGGCCCCACATCTCTTATGAGTGCATAAACAAATAATGACATTGACTAATTAAACATATAGGATTTACAAGGTGAATGACACCTCAATACTAACATCAGGTATTATGATGCTCCCCAAGAATTATTATGTGAGAGATTCTCAACAATGGTTTTCAAGTTTGAATGTCTTATGTTTGCAATAAGTTAAAATTATTAGTTTTTTTATTTCTACTACTTGTCATGTTGTTTGGTCAACTAGTATATTTTTGTGTAGAAATCAATGATGTAGGTTGTGGATTTTTAACTTTTTCCTCTCTTAGGTGGCAACCACATTTAGTTTATCATGGAGGTGACCCCACTAATAACGTGTTATAAGCATTTTTCAATTGACAATCATTCCTTTGGAATTATTAATATTTATACCTTAATGATTCTATTAAAAGATCTTCCTTTTAACACAAGATCATTTATTCAATGCATGTTGTCACTTGGGATATATGTAGAGACTTTGATATGGTGGAGATGATATGTGATAAAGACAATACTCTCCCCATGTGTTGGACATATAGCAAAAAGGAAGCTTCATATTTCATGCATACTAAATTAGTATTTTTAATGTCAACATGGCTCATCACCATAATGACTGCCATCAATATATGTGGATAAAATTTTGGGCTAGGTATAATAGAGTGTACAAATGGCTTGATCATGATATTATTTTAGCATAATATTTTTTCCATTTTCCAACTATTTTTTCCTTTTGGTGGAGCCTTTGTTGGACTTTTTCCTTTTTATCATTCTCTCATTCAATTATATATTAAATGGAAACTTGCTAAACCCAAGGACAATAAGATCTAATATTTTCTCAATACATCCTTGTTGATTCACTAACCAGTATTAGTTCACATTTGATGTTTATGGAACATTGACCCTTTAACACTTAATAAATAGGTTGGATAGTGATAGAATAATTAAATCAAGCACATCCTTTGTTTCCTTTGAATTTATAGAACTACTAGTTGGCATGGTTTCATTGTCACCCATATGAGGCCATCATCTCACAGCTTTTCCAAGCCACTATTATGCTAGAAGATCATCCCTTTGCTCCTACTTTGCAATGGTAGGTGGTTGAGATTCCTCAACACGAGTAAATTGTTGATAATAATACTATAGGTGCTTAGATTAAAGCTCACTTTAATCAGCTCAAAGTTGAAGATCAAGCCTCTAAAGGATTTTTCTAGACTCTTCATGCTCACCACATTTCTCAAGACATTAAAAAAGATGACCATAAGCTCCTAACTAAAATTTTTGATATCCTCCACGCTTTTGTTCATCACATTTAGCAAGTGTTAAATCTTAAGAGCATTCTTTTGAATGTGGTCGTGCTTTGCAATAATGCCTCATGGTTGTCCCTTGTAGGCTTTCTCTTTCTTAATGTCTTTTGTGATCAATTTCTCACTCTTGTTGACATTTGTGAGGCTATCTTTACAATGGACAATGATAAAGCTCCATGATGTGATGGATTTACTTGTGAATTATACAAGAATCTTTAGGAATTGGTTGGAGAGGATCTTCATAAAATTTACCTTAAATCCTTTGACTCTAGTTCCCTGGGAGAATTTATAAATAAAGGAAATATTAAGCTCATATTCAAGGGCAAAGATCTAGAGGATATCCACAATTGGAGACAAATTACTTTGCTTAATGTCTCTTATAATATCATTAGCAAGGCTCTTAATTTGAAGTTGTGCCATCTCCTTTTATAGATTGTGCATCTAAAACAATTTGGTTTTATCAAGTCGTAGTTATATTTTGGATAATATTATTGCACTTTTGAGAAGACATGGAATGGGCTCAAAGATCAAACAACAATAAGTTGTGTTCATAAATATTGGCTTTGCCAAAGCCTATGATCACATTGAGTGGCCTTTTATCCTTGCCACGATTCAAGCTTTAAGATTTGGTCCTCGCTATCAATGGCCATAAATCCAATGCCTTTGGGATATTTTAGGTCCATCCATCAAGATGTCTTTTAGTCCCTACTCTTTAATTGCTTGATACTAAGGGTTTCAAATTTATTTTAGGCAATTTTATTTCCTAGAATTTGTTCAAGGGCATTTCTTTTCCCAAATCCTCAAATTGATTAGTAAATGAGCATTTTGTTGATGACTATTTTCTTATTCTTATGAAATATGTGGATAATATCAAACAAGCCATGCATTGTCTAGACATTTTATGTAAATTGTCAAGTTCCAAAATTCAATGATAGAAAATTCAATGTTATAGACAAATATTTCTCACCTAAGCTTTCTTGGTGATGAGTCCAATTAATGGCTCAATTTTGATAAGGTTTATTATATATTTGTTGTTGTTACCATAGACTTTGGCACTTGGTTGTTAACATTTTCCATGTGATTTCCTTAAAACCATAAACCTTGGGTATAAGTTTATCCTTGTGACTTTCAATGACATTAACATGCTATGTGAATTATCTATGTTAATTTTACATGTGGTTGAATGGATGTTACTTTAAGGTAATTATAGATATGCAATTGTTTGTGCGTGCTAATGTCATTATGTAGGTTTACACTAAGATGCTAATGTCAATGAAGCTTGCAAAGTGGAAGAAACTCCTGTCAGCTGGTCGGTTGCCAAGAGAGTCAAAAAGATGATCATTAAGAGGTCAAAGGAGGGAAAACTCTTAAGGATGGAAATTGCTAGTTCAAATGAAAGATTGTAACTACCTTTTAATGGTCATGTTTGTTTGTTGAGCAATTATAGGGAGTGTGTTGTGATAGATTCTCATTGGGGAAAGTCTACTTTGACCAAATTTGGCACATGCATAACTCCCTCCCTCTTTTTCTATGCTTTCAATAAGTTGCATCCCCCTATTTTGATGGATTTGATTGCCTAGGTAGTTAGGGTTGATTATAAGTTTTTATCTCTATAAATAATGGTCAGATGCCCCTTTTCATAAGGTTGGATGTTATGAGATTGTACTTCCATTTTCCAGTTTTAGTAATACAGTCATATTGTTGAAATGTTGTAATCATGTTTTCAAGAAATAATATGATATTCTGCTTTGCTGCAACTGAGTTAGCTTAAGGAAGAATCACTCAAGGGGGCCCACTTGGTGAGAATTCCACCCATTTAGTTTAACAGTTATTTTCTATTCAGTAATTATTTTCAGTTTCAGTAGTTGTCTGTTCTTGCAGCCATTGGAATTATGTTTTGTGACTGTTCCTACAGCCAAGGCAGACATAGTAGTTTCCTATCTATTTGCTGAAATTTAGATTTATGTCTTTCATTTCCAATCCAATTGTTAATGCTTAGTGTAGTTGTTCATTTATGCTCAGTGCTCAAGTTGATTTCTTTCCAGCATGTTATTTCTAGTACTATTTATTTTCTAGTTTATGGATGACTACAGTGGAGTCCTAGTGCACATGTATAGTGCTGACCCATTTCAAGTTTACATCCTTGGGTTGACAATGAAATGCACCTTCATGATGAGTAAGATAGCTACTTAGTGTAGATGTCCAATCTCTAAGTCACAACTCTAAGGGCTTAGTTATTAAACCATTAGAGGAGGCCAACACTTGGCTTGACTCTTTTGGGTGGAGATGGATTGAGCACAAGGGAAAAAATTTAATTCTTTCACATTCCTTTTTCCTTTCAAGCTTCCCCATCCTCTTTATGGTAGAATCTTATCTCTAGAATTGAAAGGAAGTTGGCTTATTAGATTACCAAGCCTCTTTCTTTGACAAGGAGATTTCAAGTGTGATCAAAGATCTTGAAAACTACTCATCTTTACTACTCCTACTAGGTTCCTTCTAAAACTTTCCATTAGAAGCTTGAAAAATATCTCAGGGAATTTCTTTGGGCCTCCTCTTAATATCATAGATATTTCCATTGCGTGGCTTGGGAGTTTTACTGTCTTCCTCATGAATTTGGACCTGGTTGGATTTGATTTCCACTCAATGATAAGAATTATCCATGTGTGCCAAATGGATTATCTGATCTCTTGAAAGAAACAAGGCCTAAAAAATCTTAGTGCAGTGTTGCATCTCTATAGGTGTTCCACGCAGGAGACAAGATTAGAAGGGGATTGGCCTTCACACCCTTCTAATGATGGAGTTTGCCTAGATTAAGGGTACTTTTATGATGCCACTTTTCTCTAAGAATTCTTTAAGTGATAGCAACAAGTTTAATGTAATAAATATTAGAGTCAAGATAATTTTAAAATATGAAAATTATCAAAATAGATAGAAATAACTAATGTAAACTACCACATGTGATAATTTGACAATAATAATAAATTAAATAATTAACATAGTAAATTGAATAACACATCTACATAATTTAATCAAATCAACACCAAAATCATATATACAATATTTCCAATATCTTTAAATGTCAATGGTTTTCAATAGTCATATGAATAAAAGTACTTGGAAAGGCCACTCTTAGCGTAGAAAGATTTCAACTAGTCTTGGCCTTCATAACTATGGCACACTTTAGGAGGACCTAGTTCATATTAAAGACCAACACATAAACTTCCCCAAGCAATAGCCTTGTCCAGGACAATCTCATCATACACTATACCCCAAGTTGGACACACACTATGGCCCCTTCTCCTGAGCCTATAGCATACCAAACCACCTTATTCTTCCTTTAGTGATCTTCATGCCCCCTTTCCAAGTATCACACAAATGGTTAATATAATATTTTAAGGGGTGGTTTCCAAACCATCACACCCTTTCACAATAATTACCTTTTAATAATTATTCCCCCTCTTTTAAAAGAGTTTATATAGATAGTAATGTCTATTTCAATCAAAGGATCATAATATCTATTATTTTTCTACATCACTTTTAATTTTAAAGGGTTGTTCCATAACTTTCTCTTCTCATGGGGAAAATTCACATAAAAAAAATTGTGTTGAAAAACATTTGAAGAGCCTAATAAGTCATTAAATATTGGTTGGTTTGAAATGGAAATTACTTTCACATAGGGTTTTCTATTAATCAACAATTTATGTGGCACACTCGTGTGATATCTCTTGACAAGATCATCCTCTAGTTAGGA
The DNA here is from genome assembly GCA_007258455.2 of Sequoia sempervirens. Classification (NCBI taxonomy): domain Eukaryota; kingdom Viridiplantae; phylum Streptophyta; class Pinopsida; order Cupressales; family Cupressaceae; genus Sequoia; species Sequoia sempervirens. The sequence continues at coordinate 361,755,571 of VDFB02000003.1, read as the reverse complement.
CTCCAAAAGGGGTTCAAGACCCTTCCAAAAAAAATTTATAAGACTACATTTTTTTTACTTGGCCTAAAGCTAGAAATAAGTTTCAGTTGTCCAACTAGGACCTTAAAACCTTTTAGGTCATCATTGACTATGTGCCATCAAGTATAATTCACAAAATTTGGGTTTTTAGTTTCAAGCTCTAGTGGAAAGATTGGAAACAATATCCTAACACACCATTTTTCAAAACAAACCTTGTAGGTGCTACTCTTAGCTCTTTTTCACATTTTCCAATTATGCATATTTTAAACTAAAAATGTTTGTTGAAATCCTCTTAGAGAGCTTGGTAGAGTAGGTCTCAAATTGTTTGGTCAACCATTCTAGAGCCGAAGCTTTCTCATTGTACCTAGTGTATTATTTTCTAGGGCCTTTTAATTGGTTCTAGATTAAATCCTATTGGGATTAATGATCCTTGATGTCCATTTTTTGGTCATCAAGAAAATTTCAAGCACCTTTCTTTGGTTTTGTCATAGAGGTTAGGTTGCATGGGCTTGGATTCATGATTTTTTCAAACCCTATTTGTCAGAGTCATTCTTGCGTCATATGATTGTTTAGGGAATTGACCTAGATGCCCCTTCTATATATACCCATATTTGACATGCTTTTAAGGTAAAAATTCTTTTCAATGTACAAAAAGACGAGAATTCTACTTTATTTTTTGGATATCCAATTAATACTAATTTCTTGCTTTACAGTAGGCCAATTATTTGATCTAATGTGCTTATGCAAATCCAAGTACAAGCCAATAAGGTTGTACTTGAGATGAAAAATCTTTAGGTGCTCTTCATTAATTGAAACAATGCCTCACACATTAATGCTAAAGTTCCTCCAACTTTTTCCTTTAGCTAAGGATATTCTTTATCTTGTGGGTGTTGTTGGGGATGTAACCAATCTGCTTGGTGTGAACAACACACATATTCTCATGCTTCTCAACCTCCAGCAAGAAGTACAAGGGACTTATCTTAGAGAGGATGGTCTTAGCCCACTTGCCACCGCTCTACTTCTCCCTAGACTCTTGGTCATGGATTTGATGGTTGGCTAAATTTTGACAAATTTCCTTGTCTTGCTCTTATCATATTGTTTGTTCATGACACTCAATCTCTTGATGACGATACAAAATATGGTGATGGCAATGATGGTGTTGAGGGTGTTTTTATGCACTTTTCAACACAAGCAGTGCTAGGTGCACTACCTCTCTTGAAAGACAATCTTCCACAATCAAATTGAAGAACACTATCCCAAGGTCTCTCAGATGTCAGGTCATGACAGTGCTTGGAATATCTCAGTTGTTTGATGTGATTTGTTGGAATCACAAGGCAGTCTTACATAGGAATTACAAAGCATGGGGAAGTTGGATCTGGAAATGGAGTTCTTAGGATAGGAAAGTTGTTATGCACTAGCTGTAGGTTCAAACAGCAGTTTGGGACTCCATGTTGTCTTTGGATTTGGCTTTACAATTTTCAATGAACCTTAGCATAGGTCAGTCATAAAAAAAAAAAGGAAAAAGGAGCAAGGAAGAGAGGGAGTTCCTAAATTTGCAACTAATCATGAATAATGTAGTTCTTGCAATGGACAACTTCTTAAAACAATATTCCACTTAACCAGAAATCTCACAGTATCGTGGAACTTGTGCTATCTTCTAAGGTCTGTAAATGTTTTGTCTTTCATTCACCATGTGCATGCATGAACAAAGATAAAAGTTTTAGAGCAGCTTCGAATTCAAGTCTAGGCTAACTTTACACAGCTATCTACCATCAATAAACAGCAAAAAGTATGGACAAAGAAGTCATCAACACAGCACGAATTTTCATGATCACAGGATAGCATTCATAAAATCTATCCAAAGTAAGAAAATAGCTAACTAGAATAGCAATAAGACCTAAGATAAACATCTAACTATGGAGGTTGAATCAAGCAACATATGAGAAACTCAGAAAATACACCAAGTCAATGTATTTCCTTTATAAATTTTTGCAGCATGCCTTTACAACAACTCAACTCTCTTTGCAAATGAGAGGAGAGCTCAATTTATAGTGCCCAAAAGATCCAATGAATGGCCAAGATCAATTCTTATTGTGTGGCCAAGATTCATTACAAAATAGGGTTTCACCTACCCCCAAATATATCACAATTTAAAATTACATTTTGTCATTTTCCCTATTTTGTCCTTTACTGATGGCATTGTAGCATTTTCATCTTTTAGCCAATTGTTGTTTCACTGTAGCTATTCTTTAGGGAGTTCTTCATCCTTGACAGGGCTGTCCTCCTACCTCTTAGAGGCTGTGTAATCTATGAACTTGAGGATGATTGCTTGGAGCTTGTCTATTTCGATGATTTTATATCGCAGCGCCTGGTAGCTCCATTCTTTTGTGTTATCCTCCAGCTTTTTCCAATCTTCATTATATTTTGAGCCTTGATCCTTGAATAGCTCTGATTGATTGAAGGCACGTGCGGCAAAACCCATGAACTCCACCGTGATTTCACTAGACATCCCCTCCTCCATCCTCTTCTGGAAGTAGGGCTTGATCTTCTCCAGATCCATTTGCACTGTGGGCATGTCGTACTTCATTATCAGCTTGAGATAATGAGCGCACTCTGCCCTGATCTCCTTGATCCATTCGATATCTGGATCCACCTTGCTCATGATTTGTTCCAGCCTTTCCCTCCGGCTGTCAAAGTCTCGTAGCCATACATCCATCAGCCAGTGATCATCTTTCTTAAATGCAAGCTCTCTTTCCCACGTGGCTTTTGGCATCTAAAGGATAGCCTCGATCATTGGAAAGGTAGAGTCGTAGGTTGCAGGGAAGTCAGTGCAAAGCCTCCTTGTGCCCTCTAGAGACTGTAACAGGTCTAAGAACTTGTTGGTTGTTCGCATAGCCTGGCTAATTCCCATGTTTCTAACGTGTAAGACTTGTCGGAACCAATCCTCTGTGGTCTTTTCCAAGTTCTTCCTTCTTTCCATCTTATCGATCTACTCCCTGGATAGTAGCTGGGGTGCGGCTGTGGATGTGGTGGGAAGGTCGTCCACTGAAGATGATTGTTGTATGTAATCTGTTAAGGCTCAAACCTGTGCCTTGAGCTCATCCTTCGAGATCTTATCCTGTTTTATCAAATGCACCACCATAGTCACTAACTCCTCAAGGTGCCCGACTTTCTACTCCCTGGTGGTGGTCCCCAAGTCGATGGTGGAGATGTAACTTATCCCAGCTTGGCCAATCATAGGCATTGCTATTTGCACTGCTCAAGACCCAAATGCATCCATCGTCACCCGAGATCGAACTTTGGGCTTCTTCTCCTTCTTTGTCATGATTTGAGCTTGAGCCAACATGGCCTCTAATCTCACACTTGGGTCTTTTAATACAGGGGTTTTTCTTTCGAGTTGCCTCTCTAACCATTCAGGTACATCAAATTTTCCCTTAGGTGAATCATGGCCACCTTCACCCCTTTTGGTCAAGGCCAAGGTTTCTGCTCTCTTTTCTTCTGGGTACTTTTATTTCTTCTTGACAGCATATCCCTCTTCGTCATCGAAATCTTGGACGAATACGAGGCATTTAATAGGAAGCACGGTGGACAGTTGTTGTATGGGACTTCCTTTCTTTGTCGTCTCTTCCTCTTCCTTTTACTCAGCATGCTCAATCTCATGCACATGTTCTGCTAATTGCCCAACGTCAAGGCTCTTGATAGTTTGGGTCCCACCCTCAGTTTTGTCTTCTTGTTGCCGTTCTTCTTCAAGGGGCGGCCCTTTTTCCTCTGATTTGGTATCCTTTGGCTGTCGGGCCAGTTCTTCTTCAATATCATCGTCAAAGGCCTGCATAATTACCCTGCCACCAGTGCTACCTTCCTTTTCCCCGCTCTCTAAGGAACCAGCTCCCTCCTCTTCATAGGCCACCCTGTCAATTACTCGGGGCTCATATTCCGGGTGCTCGTGGTATTCATCAGCCTCCTCCTCATAGGCCCCTGAGACTTCTCGTTCACTTTCCTCCCACTCTTTGGAGATTAGCATGGTGGCCTCTATAGCCAGCGGCCCTGTTGGTAGTTGTGAAGGTTGAGCGGTAGCGAGGGATTGTGCAAGGGCTGCTTGAAGAGCGGGATCCATTAGGATATGGAATAACTCACGGGGAAGATTCTGCATATGTCTCGAGAGAGCCTTAGGCGTGGTGGAAATGGGAATAGGTGTTGTCACCATTGCTAGAGGGAGTGATGTGGTTGGTGACATGGCAGCAGAGGAAGGGGGCGTAGTCATGGCAGAAGAGGAGTTGACAATTATTACAAACTCGGTCAGAGGCGAAGGGGCAAGATGGACAAAAATGTCCACTGCCGGCGGGGATGTGGCAATCATAGCCAAAGAGGTAGGTGGCGCAATGGCAGGGGTAGGGAGAGCCAAGAGACGTTCCAATTGATCTATATCCCTCACCTCCTGGGTTGAAGGCTGTTTTGTGGTGCTTCCCGCTTGTTTAAGCCTTTTGGAGGGTGAGCCCCCTGCTTCTTTCCTTGTATAGACCTTGGGGTCTAGAGACTGTTTTGTTTCTGTCCCCTTCCTCTTCTTGGATCTAGTGACTGGAGGAGACTTGGAGGTCCCGCCGGTAGAAGTGGTGGCAGCGGCATCCCCTGTGGCACTTGGCTCACTTTTGAGCCCTTCGTAAGTCAAAATTACTCCTTGCCACCTTAATTGAGCTACTTTCCCATCGACCCACTCCTTAGTACGAGCCAAGATTGGATTGGTTATAGTGTCGAGGTCATTGACCTCCTGCTCGTCCTAGTCAATTGAGGGTATTGGAAAATTGGCGACTGCAGGGTACCTGGGATGCATTATGGTGGCCTCATTCTCCTCGACTTGGTTCGGTACGGGAAATGGCTGCACCCTTCTTACGAATTGTATAGTCATTCGCATGTAGTGCCTTGTGCATACCTCTTTATCATCCTGGCAGTCAGCCCAGAAATCCTCGATGTGGTGAAGATGGGCATACCCCGGCCCTAGCACTTTTCTAACATGACCATACAGGTTCATTTGCGGGCGAGCAGTGTGTAGGTAGAAGTGGTAATCCTTTAACTCTTTCTCGGAGTTACCAGCACACTGGGAATTTTGCAGTCGGTACATGCCCTAGCCAAAGGTCATGGGATAGGAGATCCCTACTATGGGTTTGCTGCTGAAGATTGCCTGTAGGTGTTGGAATTGCCGAGAAAGCTCTAGAAGGATGATTTGGTCATTGGGGTATCGAGGCAACCTATTCGACCTTTCAGTGAATCCCTGGGTACGGATGTACGTGAACTTCGGATATTGGATGAAAAGAAAGGCATACTGTTTCAAAAGTGCCCTGGCACTGTGGGAGACCCTCCTCTCGAAGTCTATGGCAATCATTCTAATAATATGGCTAATGAAGGCATCGTTTACTCTACAGTATTCCTTTTTAAAGTTCTGGTACTGGAGCTATGGGTACCTATCATATTCCTTGATTCTTCACCCCTGCTCTTGACTAGGTGCCACAAACAACCCGTTGTACTGTCTTCGATCCGCCAAGGAATAGACGAGATAGGAATTCATATAGAACTTGGAGCTCTTCTTTACGCTAACAAACTGCTCATGGAAGCAGTCGCTTATGATTCCTCCCTAGTAAAATAAAGTCTTTGTGGTCACGTCCTAGTTTCCACGTAGAATTTGCTCAATGAAGTATACCATCCATTCTTGGAAGAAGGCCGTCCTAGGAAGACCCATAACTCTGCTTAACATCGTGACCAAGTCGTGGTAATCTTCATGGAAATTGCTACAGAAGAGTTCTTGAGGAACCTTCGCAGCACTGCCCAGCCTTTCCTTGAGCCAATGCAGATTTATTGACTTCTTACAGCCTGCTGGATTATCATCCCACGCCGCCTGGCACTCTTCTATGGTGGGGACCTCCATCTCTTGAAATGTGGGAATATGGAAGGTCTCTGTGATCCCTTCAGGTGACATGTCAGTGAGAATGTTGCCCTCTTTATCAACAATTGTCCTTGTGTCAGCTTGATACGCCTCCCGACAAGCCATGACCAACTTGGGGGCCACGAGGGATGGAGGGAATCTAGCAACCTTTTCTATTCCACTTTTTCTTATCAATCTTGCATTCTTTGTCGTTGGATTGACCCTGACCCTTTGTGTGAATTTGTCAATATCAACTTGGCCTATGTTGGTGTCAGCGATCTCCTTCCAATCCGTGGTGACTTTTGAGTGCAGAGGCTCACCCTAGAATTGGTATTTCATCTGATCCTTGTCCTCTTTCCCTCGAGGGGTCCTTTCTTACTTCTTGCCTTTGTCCTTCTCGACGGATGCCCTTGAAGGTCCTACACTCGATTCCATATATTCTACAAGCAAGGGCATAGTCAGCACAATGGATCACAAAAGCATTCATGTTAGCTAGCACCCTGAAAACAATATTTATTTTAAACAATCAATTAAGCACATCATGACCCTTTTATCCCCATATGTTATTGATCTTCTAATTAAGGGCATTTGGGCAATTCGGGCCCGGAGGGCTGGACTTCCTCGGTAGGAATGTTGTTTGGAAGGGAAAACACGGCGGAGGGCTCCCAGAGATTCTCTTTGACCAAATTTTAGTATTTCAAGAGGTTCATAATGAAAGGGACCGAAATCAAGCACGTGGGTCAAAGTTGGATTTCAAATTTGGGTTCATTTGGATCGTTTAGGAGAATCTTGAGGTCTCGAGCTGAAGAGCTATCTGGAGATAGCAGTTTAGGAACAGCAGATTAAGGACGAAATTCTGAAGAAGGAACTCTGGGGTCCACGCTCTGGTGGGTCAAAAGGCGGTCAGTAGTTTTATTACCAAGTTCAGGAGGCTCAGGGGCCGTGGTGCACTTTGGCATTCGGGACGGCAAACGTCGGGCAGAAGTTTGGAGATTCGGGCCCGGCATGGGAGAATGTTGTCACTTCGTTTTAGTTTCAATCGGTGTAAAAATCCACCTCGGGGAAAGGTCTCGGTGAAAGTCATGTGTTTCACCAACAAGGGGCTTCGGCGTAAGGTTTACATCTTAGGTGAGAGGTCTCACCGACATCCGTATGTCATGTCGAAGACGATGGGTCTCAATATATTGCAACGAGAGTCCTCAACATAAGATTCTTAGTCGGCGAGAAGTCTTGGCAAAGATGAAAGTCTTGCCGAGAGCTGGGAGCAATACCGGGCCCGGCAGCTGAGCCCTTCGTTTGGTTTCATCTTAGTCTGGGGGCGGTCAGAAGGGCGGAGCCTGAAGCTCGGAGGGGCGGGCGAAGTTTTCCCCTTGGGACAGAGGATGACCAAAGGACCGCAGATGGCCCCACTAAATCAATTGAGTTAGGCATTTCGCACTTGGGTCCATATCGGCATAGGTTATAGCTCTCAGGATAGTGTCATGCCGACAACCCTTTGTTTCCCTGACTTTCACTTTAGTGGCTCATCGGTATAGATGGGGTGCCTTCGGTATAAGGTCATAGCGACACGAACATGTCTTTCCATCTTCGCATTTGGCTTTCCTTTTTGGCGTGACTTCATTCCAGTTACACCGAAAATGCAATGAATGACCCCTTGTCAGCATAGGTTTACTTTGTGATGGTGAACTGTGGTGCCAGAGTGATCTTCGTTGTAACTTAGCAACATCTACATAGTGTCTTGTTGATGGCTCAGGGTTATAGCGACATGTGAATCAATGGGTCCCCTCGGTGAGACATTGTGAGATCGTCATAGGGTCTGCCCGACATCTGAAAGTTATGCCGAATGAGGATGTCGGCAAGACAACACTTAAGCAGGGAAATGTCTTGGCGACCGGGGCACACTATGCCGACAGAGAGAAACTTTGGAGTAAGATCCCAAATCGAGGGGAAGTCCTGGCGACCTCACCAAGTCTCGCCGACAGACAACGATGTCCTTCGGGGTAAGATTTGCTTTCTCCTAGCGAACGACGGGCTGACCTGGGGTGGCTTTCGGCATAAGTAAAACATTCTACATAAGGTTTCCCCAACCTCAGTATGTTTCGCCGACAACACGATGAGGTTCCTATCGGTAAGAAGGCCAAATTGTCTTGGCAAAAAGAGAGCAAGACGCAAGTACTCGGTGAAGGATTTCAAGTCGGAGAGAGGTCTCGCCAACCAAACTAAGTTTTGCCAACTTGATGAAGAACAAGGGGACCGGGGTGTCGGCGAAAGGCTATGCCGAAAGGCCAAGTTATGCCGACAGAGAACGATGGGCAGAATCCCGGGGACAGAGGTCCAGAGTCTCGGGCCCAAGAGACCCAAAGGACGTTTCAACTTATTGATTTCCCGCCAGGTCCCCGGCGGCAAAGGGAGGATCCAAGCCTGAAAGCCACGAACGCCCTTGTGAAGAACGGTCGCGCGGAGGTAAAGCTCTAGATTGGTCACGAGGATGCTATGTTAGTTTACTCAGCTTTCAAGGTCATGGGTTTTGTTTATGATGTTGGATTTTATCGTTCACATGTCACTCGGATGCTTGTTGTTCATTTTAAACCTCAGGAAATCATGAAAAACAATTCTCGGGAGGGTGATCAAAAGACCAACCTTGTACACTCGATGAGGAAGGTACAGGGATCCACTTATGATCAACAAGCGAGGGCAATGAATGAAGATCAACTGGAAGCTTTAAAGACGGCAAAATCCTGCAGCAAGCTCTGATTACTCCCTGCAACACTGTCAAGTGAAAATGACAGACTAGAATGGGTCTTTGTACCCCTTATCGCCATTAATGATCCTATTAAATGTAGGTACGACGAGATGAAGGGTTGGTGGATTCAAAAATCAGAACAGTGGCAGGAGACACAGGGTTCGGTGGCTGGGAGGGTGCAGGAAGGCGGCCGCTTGAAAAGATTTGACTTGGTAAATTCACTTAGCGGCAAAGAGGGGGTCAGGACCCGGAAGGCGGGATGATGTGAGAGGTTCGCCATAAGAAACGACAAAACACTCTCAGAACCCTAGGAGCGGAACTCGAGGGTCTCGGGCCCGAGAGGCTTGGCAGCCGTCAAGATTTGTGGTTTGAAAGAAACGGCCAACGGAGGTTCAGGCCCCGAGGGTCGAGGGGGACAAAAGCCAAATGCTATCAGGAATGGCAGGAACGACAGGGAAACCCGGACGGGCCCGAGGGAAATGGAAACCCGGAATGGGAAACCCGGACGGGCCCGAGGGGGCCATTGTTGTTGGCAGGGGCAAACTGCCAAAGAGTCCCCGCAAGGCACCAAAACATGAAAAAATTAGAGGGGGAAGGCATGGTCAACTTATGGTGGGACTTTGAAGCGATATTGACCATCCGAGATACAAAAAGGGTGGCACACAAAATGAGGCAACAGTAAAACAACCCAATAAGGCTAAAGAAAAAGAGGGTCCTTGTCTAAAATGGGGCATGTGTGCTAAGAGCACAACAAATGGCGACTCCGCTGGGGAATGCACCCAAGCGTTCTAAGGATAAATATTCATTAAGGACCCAAAATCTCTGGTTTCGCAGACCAGGAGTGGCTTCCAAAGATGAATCTGGGAGAACGAAATCCTTACTTGGGTCAGTTTACAGGACATCCCAGAAGTGTGTGTAGTGAATTCATTCCTTTCCTTAGGATAGTGACCAGGAGCTGCTAATTCAACCGGGCAAGCTACATAAATCGTCTAACACCAAAAGTAACTTAGACATTGCTCCGCTGCCAATCAGGCGTCCATAGCCCTGACGGAGTTGTCGCTGCAATCCCATGGATATTGCTCTACTACCGGCTGGGTGTCCATAGCCCCGGTAGAGTTACCCGAACACCCATACGGTCACTTATTTTTCAAAATTTTCCTTTTTCTTTTTTTGATATTTCTTTCAATGTTCATTTTCAAGATCCTTGTTTTGACTGGGTAAGCATTGAAGCCTACAATGGGTTTGAGACTGCAGTGGTCACTGGAGCAGACTTAAGATTTTTCACTCACTAGGGTGTCATAACAACCGTGGCACGGTCCTTTAGAAATGCTTATTATGTGTTTTGTGCAAGATCCGAGATGTGTGTAAAGAGATCCAACCAAGGGTTGAGTTCTAGACAGAGTTCAGACAAAGAAATCATTCATGATTAGCCTTCAGAGATCAATAGTCTGGAGTGAATGCTTAGTCAAAGAACACAAAGGATGGTTAGCAAAGTAAACCGCTCATCAAGCAAGCACGACCACCGCTAAGGAGCGGGAAACATCCTTTCCAAAACAAAACTGTCGGGAGGGAAAAAACAAAAGAGCGACGCAAAACAAAAAATGCAAGCAAGCCAAGAAAACAATCTACCCTAACCTATGTACAAGTATTTACAAAGAAGAGCTCGAACGAGCTCAAGCCTGGAAGTAATGCTTCAGGTGCTACCCGTTGACTGGCAACGAGACATTTTCACCAGTTAAGGTCTTTAGGCGGAAGGCATTGTCTCCCAAAATTTTAGCTATTTGAAAGGGGTCAAGCCAGAGCTTGTCGAATTTGTTGTGTCCCCCTTTCCTCTCATGGGCCTTGTCCCAATACAGGACCAGATCTGCAATTCTAAAGGCCTTAATCTTGGCTTGGTGGTCGAACCATCTTTTAACTACGCTCTGACGTTTGGCAAAATTTTCTATTGCACAGTCTCAGACTTCCTCTAAATGCAAGAGCTCAGCTAACCTGGCCTCTCTATGATCTCCTCTCTCATAAAATTCATTGATAAACTGGAGAGTGGGAATCTTCAGATGGATAGGAAATATAGGTTCTAGGCCATAAACGAGGTGGAATGGGGAATCGCCAAGGGTAGCCTTATGGCGAGTGCGATCTGCCCAAAGGGAAAAACGGAGCTAGGTATGCCAGTCCTTGGAATTCCTATCTAGTAGCTTCTTGATCATGGTAATCAAGTTCTTATTTGTAGACTCGGCAAGACCATTACCCTGGGGATAGTAATTGGATGAGAACTTAAGGGCAATCCTGTAGTCAAATTCTCAACCAACAAATTTTAATGAAGCAAAAGCAGGCCCATTGTCACATACTAAATCATAAGGACAACCGAAGTGATTTAAAATGAAACTTTCTAAAAAATTAGTGACTACTTCAGTTGTGCATTGTTTACATACTATTGCTTTCGTCCACCTAGTACAATAATCAGTGGCGGTGAGAATGTACATGTGTCCTGCAGATGATGGAGGGCTTACCGGGCTGATGAAGTTGAGACCCCATTGTGCAAACGGCCTTACCTCCAGCATAGGTTGCAATGGGACAGCAGCATTCTTTTCCCTGGTGGTAGCGGTCTGGCATGTGTGACACGAGCGAACATGGCAATGGGCATCTTTGAAGATAGTTGGCCAATAATACCCTGCTCTCAATATCTAATGTGCTGTGGAAGAGCCAGAACCATGGCCCGTGCCAAATTTGTCGTGGAACTCTTTCAAGACTCGATTTGCTTCTTCCTTGCCAAGGCATCTTAAATAAATACCTTCATGATTTTTCTTGTAGAGGATGGACCCTTGTAGCATGTAACCATTGCTCTTCAATCTAAGGGCCTGCTTTTGGACTCCTTGCAGGTGTGGTGGACACTTATGGTTTAGTAAATAATAGACGACATTCTGATACCATTCTCCTGGGGAGACATTTTCAAGCTGGTACTGTTGTACAGTGAGTTCCGGTCCAGCCCATGTTGTCGCTTCAGTAATCGTGCGGGTGAGTGCCTGTCCTCTCACCAGCTTCATTGGTTGGATCTCCATGTCATATTCTTGGAGCAGGGTGACCCACTTGGCTCTTCGTTCTCCTAATTCATTTTGCATGGGTAGCATCTTTACTACTGGGTCGAGGACAATGACAAACATTTTATTGCGCAGGATGTAGTGTCTAAATTTCTTCACTCCTCTGACGAGAGCGTACGCCTGCTTTTCTACATTGTGATACCGCAATTCAATATCCTTCAAGGGAGCACTCATGAAGGTGATCAGGTGCTTATTTCCTTCATTGTCCTTTTGGGTCAGCATACTTGCACAAGAATGCTCCAAAGCGAACGAGTAGATGTAGAAAGGCTTCAGATAATTTGGGCTGACTAACACAGGTGCCTCGGCAATGGCCCATTTGATTTCTTCGAAAGATTGTTTGGCATCGGGTGTCCATTCAACTTTGGCGTCTTGTTTCAACATAGCATTGAGAGGTTTAACAATCTCCGTGAAACTTGTGATGAATTTCCTGACGAAGTTGATCTTTCCAAAGAAATATTTTAATTCTTTCTTACTGCCTAGGGGAAGAATTTTGAGTAAGGAATCAATACGTTCAGGGTCTATGAAGATTCCCTGTTTTGAAATGATATGCCTGAGCAATCTGCCTTTAGTCACTCCGAAAATACACTTCTTGGGGTTAAGGGAAACCCTGAACTCCCTGCACCTCTAAAATACCTTACATAAATCAGAGACATGATCGCCCCGCCTTTTAGAAAACACAGTCAAATCATCCATGTAGATGATTATGCACTTACCAATGAGGTCCTTGAAGGCGATATCCATGGCACGTTGGAAGGTAGCGCCAGCGTTGATAAGCCCAAAAGGCATCCTCCTGTACACGAACATCCCCCAATTAGTGGTGAATGATGTCTTGTGACGATCCTCATATTGTACCATCACCTGGTTATATCCGGAGTACCCATCGAGGAAATACATCATCTAGGAGCCATTGACGATCTGCAAAACCTCATCTAATGAAGGCACTAGATAATTGTCTTTCTCCGAGGCGCGGTTCAAATTGCGAAAATCTACACACAATCTAATCTCCCCATTCTTTTTTCTGATTAGGACCAAGTTGGCCACCCATGTGGAATGTCTAACCGGGAAAATAATCCTTGCTGAGAGCAACTTCTGCACCTCTTTGTAAAAAACGGGTTCCAGCAAGGCATTGATAGGGCGCTGCCGCTGGCGGAATGGCCTCACTTTTGTCTTGAGAGGGATGGTGTGAGTGATGATAGAAGTGTCATATGTCTTTAAATCTTTGTAACTCCATGCCACCACGTCATGGTACTTTCGCAATGCATCCGTAATTCCCTTCTTTTTCTCCGGCATGCACACCTTGCCAATAAAATATTCTTGATCTCCTCTGTTGTCCCAAGGTTGTGAGCGTCGCACTGGTTGCTTATGGCCTCCTTTTTCATTTGTTGATTTTGGTCTTTGATCTGGTCCAAGTCAAATATGTGTTCCAACTGAACCATGCCCCTAGGGATCGTGTTGGTTTTGAGGGTTAATAACCCCCTCTATGTCCCACTCAGCCTCTTGTGGATCAGCGTCATCAATTATTTGGGCTGCGAAGACATCAAAACTTGTGATGAATTCGAGAATATGTCTGTCATCATTGAAAACATGAAAATGAGTGAAATTATCTGGGACTGATGGCATAGACGTCAGCTCAACTATGAATTTCTTGAGCCCAGACAAAGAGAGGGGTTGCAAAGTGTTGGCCACTTGAGCCAAAGCATCGGCTGTATGATTCTGAGCACGAGGGATCAACTTTATATTAAACGCATCTAGGCCTTCTAAGAGATCCCAAACCCTATGCCTATAATTTGCAAGCCTCCTATCATGACAAGAATACAACTTCCTAACTTGTATAACTACGAGTTCTGAATCCCCAAAGACTTGCAACATCTTGACATTTTTCTTCAAGGCCATGAGAAGGCCAAGGACCAAGGCTTCATATTCTGCTACATTATTGGTGCAATAAAACTGCAATCTATGGGTGGCAAGAAAGGTCTTACCTATTGGAATGATGAGTTCAAACCCAGCTCCAACGCCTTGCTTAGACCTAGAACCATCAAACCGGAGCATCTAGCATGTGGAAAGTTCTTTTACTTCAGGTTCGGCTAAGATTTTACCCTTTTTCTGGCAGGACAGTTACCATTGTGATCTCAAAGGAATCCTTTCGCCCAGTATTTTGAATAGAGGGTGATTCTACTGGCACCTCTTTTGGAGTTTCCACCTGTGGGGTAGTGGATCTTTTAACATGTTCCACTATAGTTTGACATAGGCAACAGTCAAACTCGGAGTGGGGAACATTATGGACCATGCACCAATTCGACAATAAGAGATCGTAAAAGTCCATTCGGGTGCCCAAGCTAAGTTGGTCCCGAGCGCATTTTTCCATAAACTCCTAGAAACCCTTGAGTAGCCCCCAGTTGTCACCTTTATCTGGCTTATCATCTGACCCTACCAACATTTCTGTATTCTGGGGCATTTGGGTAAAACTAGTTGTAGGACTGCATAATACTAGGAGGACTTCAGCAGCACATTCCCTTTGAGGTTCGACCTCGTTTTGGTAAGTGAAAGGATGATAACTCCCCAAGTTAGTCTCGGTGAATAGCAATTCGTTGAGGTTGTTGTATTCCGTGATCATATACTTCATACGAGGTTCGCGGTCAACATGGATTTGATTCAGTAGTCCCTTCCATGGCAGCCACATGTGGGAAAGGTCTGTGGCAGTATATCCATTCAGAGTTTTGGTGAACTCCCTCCCCAAGAAGATTTCATATGCGTCTGGAATATCCGCCACCTGAATATCAATGACTTGTTGTATCCTTGGATCTATAGCAATTCACATCGGGATCTGATTTATTTCCCCCACGATGATAATCTCTATTTTGTCCAGTTGGGTGACCTTCCTCCTTGAAGGCGTGGGGGTGATGCCAAGAGCCTTGCATACTACCAGGGGCATGACATTGGCAGACGCTCCTGAGTCGAGCAAACAGCTATGCAGATTCTTCCCAAAGATCCTAATGGTGGTCAGGAAAGGGGGAGTTTTCAATCTCCCCTGGAAGATGCCCGTAGGCGTATCCATGTGAGCTACTTGGCCCTTGTTCTTATCACTACCTTTATCCCTCTTCTGCCTAAACGGTAGGTCTTTGAAAAACTGCCTATTACTCTGCTCCGGTTCCTTTTCAATTTGTTTACTCGTAGATTGATTTACAGGGATATCCTTCCCTTTCCCAGTATTATCCTGTATCTCTATTTCTTTCCTAGGTTCTTCAAAGGTAACCCTCTTAGTTGGTGCTTCTTGCGTTGTACTAGAAGATGGAGTTCCATTAAGGATCCTAAAGAAGGCATGCCTTACAGCATGGACTTTGAGTAATTCAAAGGCTGACAAACTGATTTTTACCCTTTTGAACTCTTCTGCCACATACTCACTCATTTGCTCAATTTTCGAACTAAAAGCTTAGCCTATGGCAGAACTAGGAGGTTGGACTTTCATTTGACTAGACAGATTTTGGGATTGGCCTTGAGGTTGATTTTGTGACTGGTTTTGAGATCCGTTCTTATTGAGGTATTAGGTAGGTATATGGGGAAGTCCAGGGTTGTTGCTGGCATTAGGATCAGGTGGAGTGGCAAAATTGTTTGGTGGGGTGGAAGTTGTAAAGGGTCCACCCGCCTGTCTATTCCTAAGAAAATAGGGAGTCGACCTTTGATGAAACATGTGGACCTCATCTACAAATGACTCCTCTTCATCCACTGGACCATTATCTACTTAATCAAAAAGCTGAGCCAAAGTTTGCTCGTTACTTACCTCTTGCACTTCTTCACCTTCAACAGGAGCAGGCTCAACTTCGGGCTTGTTGCGGTTGCCTCACGAAAATGGCGCTTGATTAACCACGAGACAAGAGGAATCATATGGCTTAGATGGGACAAGGTCCCTACAGCCAGCATTGTCCACTGCATTCTGCACTTCTATATGGAATATTTCAGCGGCTGTCTGGAATTCAGGGCAATCCAACTCGGAATGTCTGTTGGTTTATAAATTCTGCACCATCCGGACAAGGCTACCTTGACAAGGTATACTCCACTGGTCATTTTTTCGTTGCTTGTCGGTTGGTCGAAAGGCATAGGGACACCTCCGTTATTGAGCCTTGTATTCCATGCACAATTTTGCCTCTAAGAAGGTCTCCTTTCTGAATTCTGATTTTTCCCCTATCATAATTCCACCTGGAGGAAGTGCTTGCTTCTCGATTATCCCTACCGTCCCTATTGTCTCGGTTGTCCCGATTAAGATTGGCCTGGAAATTACGCTGGGAGGCCTGTAATTGATAATTCTAATTTTTTAGGTGTGTCATTTTCGTAGACATCTTCTTTATCATCTCAATCAGTTCTTCTAACTTGTCTTTCCCGATCCCGTTCCCAGGCGGCGGCACCAGATTTTGAAGAAAAACTAGCAGGGTTGTCGGTTGATTCTGATGGGCTGGAGGAAATTCTAACCCCGATAGATACAATGGCACCTGGGGCTGCTGAGAATATGCCTGCTGTTGTGGAGTACCCTGAGAATAATTATACTGCGATTGGGGCTGCAAATAGGAAGGTGCAGGAGGTGCATAATTTAGTGGCTGCTCTGGATGTGAGACCAAGGGCAACTGAGGTACTTGGTTCATAAGAAGGGTTTGGTGAGCGAATGCCTGATTAAGCCCATGAATCTGCATCGGGTGAGCTACTGGCCCCAGGGAAGGTAGCGAGCCGGAGATATTCTGCCCCAAGTCCCCACTGGCGACCACGACCTCTTTATAGGCTGCCACCAATGAGGCGGGCGATGGTTGCATCATTTTCACCAAAGCTAATGTGAGGTTGTCCAATGCCGCATAGTAGACTGGGAGAGCTGCGACATCATTATGAAGGTATGAGTCCTAAAGTCTTGTGTAGGCCCGATGAAAGCAGTTGTTAAAGGAGCCAATAGGTTCGTTGACTTCCCTTCTAATGGACATGAATTGCTGGTAAAGTTCTGAAGGGCTAATGGGAATCTTGTATTTCTGCAAAAAGTCATTCTTCATCAGAGTCCACGAGGTAATAGATCCCCTCAGCAGATTGATGTACCAATAGAATGCTTCTTCCCCCAACGAATGCAGAAAAAGGCGGCATGCAATGTCTTCATGATTGACTTGCATTTCGGTAATTATTGTCTCAAATATTTTGACATGCTCTTCAGCTGTTCTTTGCAAGTCATGCGGATGGAACTTTGAACAAAATCCCTCCGGATTCTTGGGCATATAATGGTAAGCGGCGAAATGTATCGGCGAAGGGTTATGCACTAACCAAGCCATGGCGGGAGGCAGAGGCAGCACTTGTTGTTGAAGTACATCGGGTCGAAGTTGTGCCCGTAATAGAGCAATAGTCTGGGATTGCACTTGGGCTGCGACTGATTGGACTGTGCCTTGAGCTAGAAGGGTCAGGATAGGAGCAATCCCCTGGCTGCAGGAAATAAGAGGTACAAACATCATTCTGGATAGTTGGGTGGAAGATGAAGGTCAGTCGAATGAAGGTGAGGGTGGAATGGAGGAAGAGGAAGAGGGAATGTTGCCTCCCTTAACTCGTTTCGTCTTTGTAGCAGGCTACAATTCTTCAAATTCTCCCTTGTTTGGTGTTGACCGTAGAACTCTTTGAAATCTTTCCAAGAAGAATGATATAATTTGATCTAGCTTCACTTTGAACTTTCAACCTTTGTATTCCCAACATGTCAGCCCTCCTTCTAGCGCCAGTTCTGTTGAGGGTGTTTTTATGCACTTTTCAACATAGGCAATGCGTAGGTGCACTACCTCTCTTGAAAGACAATCTTCCACAATCAAATTGCAGAACACTATCCTAAGGTCTCTCGGATGTCAGGTCATGACAGTGCTTGGAATATCTCAGTTGTTTGATGTGATTTGTTGGAATCACAAGGCGGTCTTACACAAGAATTACAAAGTATGGGGAAGTTGGATCTGGAAATGGAGTTCTTAGGATAGGAAACTTGTTATGCACTAACTGTAGGTTCAAATAGTAGTCTGGGACTCCATGTTGTCTTTGGATTTGGCTTTACAATGTGCAATGAACCTTAGCATAGGCCAGTCATAAAAAAAAGAAGGAAAAAGGAGCAATGAAGAGAGGGAGTTCCTAAATTTGCAACTAATCATGAATAGTGACAACGGAGTTCCTGCAATAGACAACTTCTTAAAACAATATTCCACTTAACCAAAAATCTCACAGTATCATGGAACTTGTGCTATCTTCTAAGGTCTGCAAATGTTTTATCTTTCATTCACCATGTGCATGCATGAACAAAGATAAAAGTTTTAGAGAAGCTTCGAATTCAAGTCCAGACTAACTTTACACAACTATCTACCATCAATAAACAACAAAAAGTATGGACAAAGAAGTCATCAACATAGTAAGAATTTTCATAATCACAGGACAACATTCCTAAAATCTATCCAAAGTAAGAAAACAGCTAACTAGAACAACAATAAGACCTAAGATAAACATCTAACTATGGAGGTTAAATCAAGCAACATGTGAGAAACTCAAAAAATACACCAAGTCAATGTATTTCTTTTATAAATTTCAGCAGCATGCCTTTACAACTCAACTCTCTTTGCAAATGAGAGTAGAGCTCAATTTATAGTGCCCAAAAGATCCAATGAATGGCCAAGATCAATTCTTATTGTGTGGCCAATATTCATTACAAAATAGGGTTTCACCTAACCCCAAATATATCACAATTTAAAATTATATTTTGTCATTTTCCCTATTTTGTCCTCTACTGATGGCACTGTAGCATTTTCGTCTTTTACCCAATTGTTGTTTCACTGTAGCTATTCTTTAGGGAGTTCTTCATCCTTGATGGGGCTGTCCTCCTGCCTCTTAGAGGCTATGTATTCTATGAACTTGAGGATGACTGCTTGGAGCTTGTCTATTTCGATGATTTCATATCACAGCACCTGGTAGCTCCATTCTTTTGTGTTATCCTCCAGCTTTTTCTAATCTTTATTATATTTTGAGCCTTGATCCTTGAATAGCTCTGATTGATTGAAGGCACGGGTGGTGAAACCCATGAACTCCACCATGATTTCACTAGACATCCCCTCCTCCATCCTCTTCTGGAAGTAGGGCTTGATCTTCTCTGGATCCATTTGCACTGTGGGCATGTCGTACTCCATCATCAGCTTGAGATAACGAGCGCACTCTGCCCTGATCTCCTTGATCCATTCGATATCCGGATCCACCTTGCTCATGATTTGTTCCAGTCTTTCCCTCCGGTTGTCAAAGTCCTGTCGCCATACATCCATCAGCCAGTGATCATCTTTCTTAAATGCAAGCTCTCTTTCCCACATGGCTTCTAGCATCTGAAGGATAGCCTTAATCTTTGGAAACGTAGAGTTGTAGGTCGCAGGGAAGTCGATGCAAAGCCTCCTCGTGCCCTCCAAAGACTGTAACAGGTCTAAGAACTTGCTGGTTGTTTGCACAACCTGGCTAATTCCCATGTTTTCAATGTGTAAGACTTGTCGGAACCAGTCCTCTATGGTCTTTTCCAAGTTCTTCCTTCTTTCCATCTTATCGATTTGCTCCCTGGATAACAACTGGGGTGCGACTATGGATGTGGTGGGCAGGTCATCCATTGAAGACCATTGTTGTATGTAATCTATTAAGGCTGAGACATGTGCCTTGAGCTCATCCTTCGAGATCTTATCCTATTTTATCAAATGCACCACCGTAGCCACTGACTCCTCAAGGTGCCCGACTTTCTGCTCCCTGGTGGCAGTCCCCAAGTTGATGGTGGAGATGTTATAACCTATCCCAGCTTGGCCAATCATAGGCGTTGCTATTTGCCATGCTCGAGACCCAGACGCATCCATCGTCACCTGGGATCAAACTTTGGGCTTTTTCTCCTTCTTTGTCGTGATTTGAGCTCGAGCCAAGATGGCCTCTAATCTCGCCCTTGGGTCTTTTAATACAGGGGTTTTTATTTCGAGCTACCTCTCTAACCATTCAAGTACAATAGATTTCCCCTTAGGTGAATCATGGCCACCTTCACCCCTTTTGGTCAAGGCCAAGGTTTCTTCTCCCTTTTCTTCTGGGGACTTTTCTTTCTTCTTGACAACATCTCCCTCTTCCTCGTCAGAATCCTAGATGAACACGAGGTGTTTAATAGGAAGCACGGTGGACAGTTGTTGTATGGGACTTCCTTTCTCTGTCGTCTCTTCATCTTCCTTTTCCTCAGCATGCTCAATCTTGTTCACATGTTCTGCCAATTTCCCAACTTCAAAGCTCTTGATAGTTTGGGTCCCACCCTCAGTTTTGTCTTCTTGCTGTCGTTCTTCTTCTTCAAGGGGCAGCCCTTCTTCCTCTGAATTGGTATCCTTTGGCTATCGGGCCAGTTCTTCTTCAAGATCATCGTTAAAGGCCTGCACAATTATCTTGCCACCAGTGCTACCTTTCTTGTCCCCGCTCTCTAAGGAACCAACTCCCTCCTCTTCATAGGCCACCCTGTTAATTACTCGGGGCTCATATTCCGGGTGCTCGTGGTATTCATCAGCCTCTTCCTCATAGGCCCCTGAGACTTGTCGTTCACGTTCCTCCCACTCCTTGGAGATTAGCATGGTGGCCTCCATAGTCGGAGGCCCTGTTGGCAGTTGTGAAGGTTGAGCGGTAGCGAGGGCTTGTGCAAGGGCTGCTTGAAGAGCGGGATCCATTAGGATCTAGGATAACTCAGGGGGAAGATTCTGCATATGTCTCGAGAGAGCCTCAAGCATGGTGGAAATGGGAACAGGTGCCGTCACCGTTTCTAGAGGGAGTGATGTGGTTGGTGACATGGCAGTAGAAGAAGGGGGCGTAGTCATGGAAGAAGAGGAGTCGACAATTATTACAGACTCGGCCGGAGGAAAAGGGGCAAGATGGACAGAAATGTCCACTACTGGTGGGGATGTGGCAATCATAGTCAGAGAGGTAGGTGGTGCAATGGCAGGGGTAGGGAGAGCCAAGAGAGGTTCCAATTAATCTGCATCTCTCACCTCCTGGGTTGAAGGCTATTCTGTGGTGCTTCCCACTTGTTTAAGCCTTTTGGAGGGTGAGCCCCCTGCTTCTTTCCTTGTATAGACCTTAGGGTCTCTAGACTGTTTTGTTTCTGTCCCCTTCCTCTTCTTGGATCTGGTGACCGGAGGAGACTTGGAGGTCCCACCGGTAGAAGTGGTGGCAGCGGCATCCCCTGTGGCACTTGGCTCACTTTTGAGCCCTTCGTAAGTCAAAATTACTCCTTGCCGCCTTAATTAAGCTACTTTCCCATTAACCCATTCCTTAGTACGAGCCAAGATTGGCTTGGTTATAGTGTCAAGGTCATCGACCTCCTGCTCATCCCAGTCAATTGAGGGTATTGGAAAATTGGTGACTGCAGGGTACCTGGGATGCATTATGGTGGCCTCGTCCTCCTCGACTTGGTCCGGTACGGGAAATGGTTGCACCCTTCTTACGAACTGTATAGTCATCCTGGCAGTCGGCCCAGAAATCCTCGATGTGGTGAAGATGGGCATACCCCGGCCCTAATGCTTTTCTAACATGACCATACGGGTCCATCCACAGGTGAGCAGTGTGTAGGTAGAAGTATTTAACTCTTTCTCGAAGTTACCAGCACACTGGAAAGTTTGCAGTCGGTACATGCCCTGGCCAAGGGTCATGGGATAGGAGATCCCTGTTATGTGTTTGCTGCTGAAGATTGCCTGTAGGTGTTGGAGTTGCCAAGAAAGCTCTAGAAGGATGATTCGGTTGTTGGGGTATCGAGGCAACCTATTTGGCCTTTCAGTGAAGCCCTGGGCACAGATGTACGTGAACTTCGGATATTGGATGAAAAGAAAGGCATACTATTTCAAAAGCGCCCTGGCACTGTGGGAGACCCTCCTCTCAAAATCCCCGGCAATCATTCTGATAATATGGCTAATGAAGGTATCATTTACTCTACAGTATTCCTTTTTGAAGTTTCGGTACTGGAGCTGTGGGTACCTATCATATGCCTTGATTCTTTGCCCCTGCTCCTGACTGGGTGCCACAAACAACCCACTATACTGTCTTCTATCCGCCAAGTAATAGACAAGATAGGAAGTCATATAGAACTTGGAGCTCTTCTTTACACTGACAAACTGCTCATGGAAGCAGTCGCTTATGATTCCTCCCCAATAAAATAAAGTCTTTGTGGTCACATCCTCATTTCCACGTAGAATTATCTCAATGAAGTATACCATCCATTCTTGGAAGAAGGTCATCGTAGGAAGACCCATAACTCTACTTAGCATCGTGGCCAAGTCATGGTAATCTTCGTGGAAATCGTTGTGGAAGAGTTCTTGAGGAACATTCGCAGCACTGCCCCGCCTTTCCTTGAGCCAATGCAGATTTATTGACTTCTTACAGCCTGCTGGATTATCATCCCACGCCGCCTGGCACTCTTCTATGGTGGGCACCTCCATCTCTTGAAATGTGGGAATATGGAAGGTCTACGTGATCCCTTCAAGCGACATGTTAGCGAGAATGTTGCCCTCTTTATCAACGATTGTCCTTGTGTCAGCTTGATACGCCTCCCGACAAGCCATGACCAACTTGGGGGCCACGAGGGATGGAGGGAATCTAGCAACCTTTGCTATTCCACTTTGTCTTATCAATCTTTCATTCTTTGTCATTGTATTGACCCTGACCCTTTGTGTGAATTCATCAATATCAACATGGCCTATGTTGGTGTCAGCGATCTCCTTCCAATCTGTGCTGACTTTTGAGTATAGAGGCTCACCCTGGAATTGGTATTTCATCTGATCCTTGTCCTCTTTCCCTTGAGGGGTCCTTCCTGACTTCTTGCCTTTGTCCTTCTCGGCGGATGCCCCTGAAGGTCCTGCACCCGATTCCATATATTCTGCAGCAAGGGCATAGTTAGCACAATGGATCACAAAAGCATTCATGTTAGCCAGCACCCTGAAAATAATATTTATTTTAAACAATCAATTAAGCACATCATGACCCTTTTATCCCCAGATGTTATTGATCTTCTGATTAAGGGCATTTGGGCAGTTCGGGCCCGGAGGGCCGGACTTCCTCGGCAGGAATGTTGTTTGGAAGGGAAAACACGATAGAGGGCTCCCAGAGATTCTTTTCGGTCAAATTTTAGTATTTCAAGAGGTTTGTAACGAAAGGGACCGAAATCAAGCACGTGGGTCGAAGTTGGATTTCAAATTTGGGCTCATTTGGATCGTTTAGGAGAATCCGGAGGTCCCGGGCCGGAGAGCCGTCTGGAGATAGTAGTTTAGGAACAGCAGATTAAGGACGAAATTTTGAAGATGAAAATCTGGGGTCCGAGGTCTGGCGGGTCAAAAGGCGGTTAGCAGTTTTATTACCAGGTTCAGGAGGCTCAGGGGCCGTGGTGCACTTTGGCGTTCGGGATGGAAAACATTGGGCATAAGTCCGAAGATTCGGGC
Organism: Sequoia sempervirens; assembly: GCA_007258455.2. Lineage (NCBI taxonomy): Eukaryota > Viridiplantae > Streptophyta > Pinopsida > Cupressales > Cupressaceae > Sequoia > Sequoia sempervirens. The sequence goes on along the minus strand of VDFB02000003.1, from coordinate 361,732,342 downwards.
CCGGCAGGGGAGAATGCCGTCACTTCATTTTAGTTTTAATCAGTGTAAAAATCTGCCTCGGGGAAAGGTCTCGGTGAAAGTCATGTGTTTCACCGACAAGGGGCTTCGGCGTAAGGTTTGCATCTTTGGTGAGAGGTCTCACCAACATCCGTATGTCATGTCGAAGATGATGGATCTCAATATATTGCAACGGGAATCCTCAGCGTAAGATTCTTAGTCGGCGAGAAGTCTTGGCGAAGACGAAAGTCTTTCCGACAGCCGGGAGCAATATCGGGTCAGGCAGCTGAGCTTGCCATTTGGTTTCTTCTGAGTCAGGGGGCGTTTAGAAGGGCGGAGCCTGAAGCTCAGAGGGGCGGGCGAAGTTTTCCCCTCAGGACGGAGGATGACCAAAGGACCGTGGATGGCCCCACTAAATCAGTTGAATTAGGCATTTCGCGCTTGGGTCCATATCGGCATAGGTTACAGCTCTCGGGATAGTGTCATACCGACAACCCTTTGTTTCCCCGACTTTCACTTTAGTGGCTCATCGGTATAGATAGGGTGCCTTCGGTATAGGGTCATGGCGACATGAACATGTCTTGCCGTCTTCGCATTTGGATTTCCTTTTCTGCATGACTTCATTCTAGTTACACCGAAAATGCAATGAATGACCCCTTGTCGGCGTAGGTTTACTTTGTCCTAGAGAACTGTGGTGCCGAAGTGATCTTCATTGTAACTTAGCAACATCTACATAGCGTCTTGCCGATGGCTCAGGGTTATAGCAACATGTGAATCAGTGGGTTCCCTCAATGAGACATCGTGAGATCGTCATAGGGTCTACCCGACATCCGAAAGTTATGCCGAATGAGGATGTTGGCGAGACAACACTTAAGCGGGGAAACATCTTGGCGACCAGGGCACACTATGCCGACAGAGAGAAACTTTAGAGTAAGATCCCAAATCGGGGGGAAGTCCTGGCGACCTCGCCAAGTCTCGCCGACAGACAACGATGTCCTTCGGGGTAAGATTTGCTTTCTCCTGGCGAACGAAGGGCTGACCCGAGGTGGCTTTTGGCGTAAGTAAAACATTCTACATAAGGTTTCCCCAACCTTAGTATGTTTCGCCGACAACATGATGAGGTTCTTGTCGGTAAGAAGGCTAAATTGTCTTGGTGAAAAGAGAGCAAGACGCAAGTACTCGGCGAAGGATTTCAAGTCGGCGAGAGGTCTCACTGACCGAACTAAGTTTTTTTGACTCGATGAAGAACAAGGGGACCGGGGTGTCGGCGAAAGGCTATGTTGAAAGGCCAAGTTATGCCGACAGAGAACGATGGGCAGAATCCCAGGGACAGAGGTCCAGAGTCCCGGGCCTGAGAGACCCAAAGGACGTTTCGATTTACTGATTTCCTGCCAAGTCCCCGGCAGCAAAGGGAGGATCCAAGCCTGAGAGCCACGAACGCCCCTGCGAAGAATGACCGCGTGGAGGTAAAGCTTCGGATTGGTCACGGGGATGCTACGTTAGTTTACTCAGCTTTCAAGGTCATGGGTTTTGTTTATGATGTCATATTTTATCGTTCACATGTCACTCAGATGCTTGTTGTTCATTTTAAACCTCAGGAAATCACGAAAACAATTCTCGGGAGGGTGATCAGAAGACCAACCTTGAACACTCGATGAGGAAGGTGCAGGGATCCACTTATGATCAACAAGCGAGGGCAATGAATGAAGATCAACTGGAAGCTTTAAAGACGACGGAATCCTGCAGCAAGCTCCGATTACTCCCTACAACACTATCAAGTGAAAATGACAGACTGGAATGGGTCTTTATACCCCTTATCACCATTAATGATCCTATTGAATGCAGGTACGGTGAGATGAAGGGTTGGTGGATTCAAAAATCATAACGGTGGCGGGAGACCCGGGGTCCGGTGGCCAGGAGGGTGCAGGAAGGCGACCGCTTGAAAAGATTTGACTTGGTAAATTCACTTAGCGGAAAAGAGGAGGTCGGGACCCGAAAGGCATGATGACGTGAGAGGTTCACCGTAAGAAATAGTGAAACACTCTCGGAACCCCGGGAGTGGAACTCCGGGGTCCCGTGCTCGAGAGGCTTGGCAGCCGTCAAGATTTGCGGTTTGAAAGAAATGGCCAACGGAGGTTTGGGCCCCGAGGGTCAAGGGGGAAACAAGCCAAATGCTATCGGGAATGGTGGGAATGACAGGGAAACCCAGACGAGCCCGAGGGAAACGGAAACCTGGCATAGGAAACCCAGACGGGCCCGAGGGGGCCATTGCCATTGGTAGGGGCAAACTGCCAAAGAGTCCCCGCAAGGCACCAAAACATGACAAAATTAGAGGGGAAAGGCATGGTCAACTTATGGTGGGACTTTGAAGCGATATTGACCATCCGGGACATAAAAAGGGTGGCACGCAAAATGAGGTGGCAACAAAATGACCCGACAAGGCGAAAGAAAAAGAGGGTCCCCGTCCAAAACGAGGCGTGTGTGCTAAGAGCACAACAAATGGTTAGAAGCCTCCTTTGAATACTTTAGACCTCATTGATGTATGAAGTAGATCAAATAATTAGAACCCCTCCTCCTACTAATACTTTACCTTTTCACATATAACAACCTATTATTATATTTTGTTTCAAATTATATCTTGATTTAAAATTTGAAATAACTTCTTCATCCACTATTTTTCTAAATAAGTGTAATATTATTCTATAAATAATACATATAATTATTCATCAATTTTTATTTTAAAAAAACAAACTTTTGCTAGACGAAGGCAACATCACACCACCAGCTCTACTTAATTGGTTGTACTAAATTTGCTTTGGGAAAACTACTCAACAACTCTACATAATCAAACTTCCTACACAATCAAACTTTTGAAAGCTCCTTGTATCCCTACTACTTTTGAATATATGACAGTTCTCAATACCATGTTCTAACTATGGTCACACCTTGTGAACTCTCCTATCAATTTTTGTCATCCTTTCAAAAGATCTTTAGCACTTATGATTCTAGAAACAAGCATGAGTCTCAGTGAAGATTCAATTGTCATACATCAACATGCAGATGTACTATATTTAACTCACTAACATCCTTATCACTCAACATCAGTTGGTGACTCATTTATGAGTCGTTTCCCCTTGAATTGTTCATTGTTGACTGTGAGATTGTGGAGCTTCTATCTACTATCTTGCAATCATTTGACATACATAGAATGTTCTTCTTTGCACAAGTCTGCTACCATCACATATTTTCTACCTTTCCTTATTCTTTTGACCTTTAACCTGTCAATTCCCATTATGCAATGTGCCATTACTCATTGTTTTCTTGCTCATTTTTTATTACCATCTACCCTTTATGATCTCTCTATCATAGCAGTGAGATGTGGTTGTGATTGTGACCTCCTAAACCTTCTTTGCTAGTGCCAAGCACTGTATCAAAACTCTTCAAGTTGTATCCTCTACAACTCCACCTTGACCATGTTATCACTGTGTGTACAAGAAAGACCTCTATTATGACAGCATTGTGATTGTTTTCAAGATAAAAAGTTGTCATTCAATGTACTTGTTGTCCTTACATGTTTTTTAACTATTCCATTCATATTGAAACTATTGCTTGCTAATATGAATGCCACTTATGCTATCTGTGACTTGTGACAATCAAGGTTATCTCTAGCACTGTCATACTATATCATTGTTTATGTCACCGTACTTGATGAGTTCCATTTTTTTTTATCTTTTATGACACTGTGGTTCCATTGAGCATCAATTTATTATTTAAATTAGTGAATTCATCAACTTCACTACTATGAATGATGATTTCATCCTTGATTGCATCACAATGTCATGTAAGGCTTAACAAGCTTATCCTATCAAAACACAAAATGATAACACACTAGGCTCAACCCTTGTGGGAGCCACATTTATCCCACATGTTGTAATCAAATGAAACAAAGCAGTAACAAAGATTTCACCTATACCTGCACAGGAAGCAAACATGTTAGATAAAAAAACAAGCATATGATAGATGTGTTTGATTACGCTCTTGTGTTTTCCTGGGAGTTTATGGTATGCTTGGATATTTGAATGCACACAAGGACTAGATTATGCTTATAGATGTATGCACATATTTTGATTGGTGATCCCTCATTGCTCTAACAACACTTTCATTACATGTGTAGGGAACCTAGGAGTAACAAGGAGAGCAAACAGGACAAGCGAGAGGGAACAAAGATGGTGCAGAACAAAGCAACCGAGATTCGTCATTCAGGCAATGACAAGTCCTCTTTCTCTTTATGTGCATTCTTGTTCTTTTGTATTTATAAATGTATAATGTTTTCCATTATATGCATCCATACAGTCAATCTCACGGCTTGTGTGGGACATCCTACTTTTATATTATAAATAAAGACTACAATTTTTAAAAAGATTGTGCATTCTCTTCTATGTTATATGCATTTGCATAATGCAATGTAGTATTGTAGTCTTCTGATTTTATTTATGCACATGAATGTGACATAGCATAATTGAAAATGTACCTTCTTTTCATTTGCAAAACATAACAACTCTACCTGTTTGAGCTAGTAGCTAAAATAGGTAACAATAACAATAAGTTGTGTTCATAAACATTGGATTTGCTAAAGCGTATGAGATATTGAGTGGCCTTTTATCCTTGCCATGCTTCAAGCTTTAAGATTTGGTCCTTGCTATGTGAAATCTATTTTTTTAGATGCCCTTGCTTGTCTTGCTATCAATGGTTATCAATCCAATGCCTTTGGAATTTTTTAGGTCCATCCATCAAGATGTCTTTTAGTCCCTACTCTTTAATTGCTTGATACTAAGGGTTTCAAAATTATTTTGACCAATTTTATTTCCTAGAATTTTTTCAAGGGAATTTCTTTGGCCAAATCCTCAAAATGATTAGTAAATGGGCATTTTGTTGATAACTATTTTCTTACTCTTATGATATGAAGATAGTATTAGACAAGCCATGCATTGTCTAGACATTTTATGTAAATGGTCAAGTTCCAAAATTCAATGAAAGAACTGACCTTCCTATACATAATCAAACTTTTGAAAGCTCCTTGTAGCCCTACTACTTTTGAAGATACAATAGTTCTCAATACCATATTCTGATTGTAATGACACCTTGTGAACTCTTCTATCAATTTTTGTTATCCTTTCAAAATATCTTTAGCACTTATGATTCTAGAAACAAGCATGAGTCTTAGTGAAGCTTCGACTGTCATACATCAACATGCGGATGTACTGTCTTTAACTCACTAACATCCTTATCACTCAACATCAATTGGTGACTCGTTTATGAGTTGTTTCCCCTTGAATTGTTCATTGTTGACCATGAGATTGTGGAGCTTCTATCTACTACCTCGCAATCCTTTGACATACATAGAATGTTCTTCTTTGCACAAGTCTGTTACCATCACATATTTGCTACCTTTCCTTGTTCTTTTGACCTTTAACCTGACACTTCCCATTATGCAATGTGCCATTACTCATTATTTTCTTGCTCATTTTTTATTACCATCTACCCTTTATGATCTCATTCATAGCAGTGAGATGTGGTTGTGATTGTGACCTCCTACACCTTCTTTGCTAGTGCCAAGCACTGTATCAAAACCCTTAAAGTTGTCTCCTCTGCAACTCCACCTTGACCATGCTATCACTGTGTGTACAAGAAATACCTCTATTATGGCAACATTGTGATTGTTTTCAAGATAAAAAGTTGTCATTCAATGTACTTGTTGTCCTTACATGTTTTTTGACTATTCCATGTATATTGAAACTATTGCCTGCTAATATGAATGTCACTTATGCTATATGTGACTTGTGACAATCAACTTTATCTCTAGCACTATGCATACTATATCATTGTTTATGTCACCGTACTTGATGAGTTCTATTTTTTTTTATCTTTTATGACACTGTGGTTCCATTGAGCATCAATTTATTATTTAAATTAGTGAATTCATCAACTTCACTACTATGAATGATGAGTTCATCCTTGATTGTATCACAATGTCATGTAAGGCTTAACAAGCTTATCCTATCAAAACACAAAATGATAGCACGCTGAGCTCAACCCTTGTGGGAGCCACATTTATCCCACGTGCTGTAATAAAATGAAACAAAACAGTAACAAGTATTTCACCTATACCTGCATAGGAAGCAAATGTGTTAGATAAAAAAACAAGCATATGATACATGTGTTTGATTACGCTCTTGTGTTTTCCTAGGAGTTTATGGTATGCTTGGATATTTGAATGCACATAAGGACTAGATTATATGCTTATAGATGTATGCACATATTTTGATTGGTGATCCCTCATTGCTCTAACAACACTTTCATTACAGGCGCAGGGAACCTAGGAGCAGCAACAAGAGCAAGTAGGACAAGCGAGAGGGAACGAAGATGGTGCAGAACAAAGCAACCAAGATTCGTCATTCAGGAAATGGCATGTCCTCTTTCTCTTTATGTGCATTCTTGTTCTTTTATATCTATAAATGTATAATGTTTTCCATTATATCCATCCATACAGTCAGTCTCATGGCTTGTGTGGGACATCCTACTTTTATATTATAAATAAAGACTACAATTTTTAAAAATATTGTGCATTCTCTTCTATGTTATATGAATTTGCATAATGCAATGTAGTATTGTAGTCTTCTGATTTTATTTATGCACATGAATGTGACATAGAATAATTAAAAATGTACCTTATTTTCATTTGCAAAACATAACAACTCTACCTGTTTGAGCTAGTAGCTAAAATAGGTAATAATAACAATAAGTTGTGTTCATAAACATTGGCTTTGCTAAAGCCTATGAGATATTGAGTGGAATTTTATCCTTTCCATGCTTCAAGCTTTAAGATTTGGTCCTTGCTATTTGAAATCTATTTTTGTAGATGCCCTTGCTTGTCTTGCTATCAATGGTCATCAATCCAATGCCTTTGGGATTTTTTAGGTCCATCCATCAAGATGTATTTTAGTCTCTACTCTTTAATTGCTTGATACTAAGGGTTTCAAAATTATTTTGGCCAATTTTATTTCCTAGAATTTGTTCAAGGGCATTTCTTTGCCCAAATCCTCAAATTGATTAGTAAATGGGCATTTTGTTGATAACTATTTTCTTACTCTTATGAAATATGAAGATAATATTAGACAAGCCATGCATTGTCTAGACATTTTATGTAAATGGTCAAGTTCCAAAATTCAATGAAAGAACTGACCTTCCTATACATAATCAAACTTTTGAAAGCTCCTTGTAGCCCTACTACTTTTGAAGATATGACTGTTCTCAATACCATGTTCTGATCGTGGCGACACCTCGTGAACTCTCCTATCAATTTTTGTCATCCTTTCAAAAGATCTTTAGCACTTATGATTTTAGAAACAAGCATGAGTCTTAGTGAAGCTTTGACTGTCATACATCAACATACATCCTTATCACTCAACATCAGTTGGTGACTCATTTATGAGTTGTTGCCCCTTGAATTGTTCATTATTGACTGTGAGATTGTGGAGCTTCTATCTACTACCTTGCAATCCTTTGACATACATAGAATGTTCTTTTTTGCACAAGTCTGCTACCATCACAAATTTGCTACCTTTCCTTGTTCTTTTGACCTTTAACTTGTCACTTCCCATTATGTAATGTGCCATTACTCATTGTTTTCTTGCTCATTTTTTATTACCATCTACCCTTTATGATCTCTCTATCACAACAGTGAGATGTGGCTGTGATTGTGACCTCCTACACCTTCTTTGCTAGTGTTAAGCACTATATCAAAACCCTTCAATCTGCCTCCTCTACAACTCCACCTTGACCATGCTATCACTGTGTGTACAAGAAAGACCTCTATTATGATAGCATTGGGATTGTTTTCAAGATAAAAAGTTGTCATTCAATGTACTTACTATCCTTACATGTTTTTTGACTATTCCATGCATATTGAAACTATTGCTTGCTAATATGAATGTCACTTATGCTCTATGGTATAACTTATGCTATTTGTGACTTGTGACAATCAAGGTTATCTCTAGCACTGTCATACTATATCATTGTTTATGTCACTATACTTGATGAGTTCCATTGTTTTGTCTTTTAAGACAACATGGTTCCATTGAGCATCAATTTATTATTTATATTAGTGAATTCATCAACTTCACTGATTTGAATGATGAGTTCATCCTTGATTGCATCACAATGTCATGTCGAGCTTAACAAGCTTATTCTATCAAAACACAAAATGATGGCACACTGGGCTCAACCCTCGTGGGAGCCACATTTATCCCATGTGCTATAATCAAATGAAACAAAACAGTAACAAGGATTTCACCTATACCTGCACAGGAAGCAAACATGTTAGATAAAAAAAGAGCATATGATATATGTGTTTGATTATGCTCTTGTGTTTTCCTGGACATTTATGGTATGCTTGGATATTTGAATGCACATAAGGATCAAATTATATGCTTATAGATGTATGCACATATTTTGATTGGTGATCCCTCATTGCTCTAACAAAACTTTCATTACAGGTACAGGGAACCTAGGAGCAACAAGGAGAGCAAGTAGGACATAATCAAACTTTTGAAAGCTCCTTGTAGCCCTAATAATTTTGAAGATATGATAGTTCTCAATACCATGTTCTGACTATGGTGACACCTTGTGAACTCTCCTATCAATTTTTGTCATCCTTTCAAAAAATATTTAGCACTTATGATTATGGAAATAAGCATGAGTCTCAATGAAGCTTCGACTGTCATACATCAACATGTGGATGTACTATCTTTAACTCACTGACATCCTTATCACTCAACATCATTTAGTGACTCATTTATGAGTTGTTTCCCCTTGAATTTTTCATTGTTGATTGTGATATTATGGAGCTTCTATCTACTACCTTGCAATCCTTTGACATACATAAAATGTTCTTCTTTGCACAAGTTTGCTACCATCACAGATTTGCTACCTTTCCTTGTTCTTTTGACCTTTAACCTGTCACTTCCCATTATGCAATGTGCCATTACTCATTATTTTCTTGCTCATTTTTTATTACCATTTACCCTTTATGATCTCTCTATCATAGCAGTGAGATATGGTTGTGATTGTGACCTCCTACACCTTCTTTGCTAGTGCCAAGCACTGTATCAAAACTCTAAATTTGTCATGAAAGAACTAACCTTCCTATACATAATCAAAAGATCTTTAGCACTTATGATTCTAGAAACAATTTATGAAATATGAAATATCAAGATAATATCAGACAAGCCATGCATTGTCTAGACATTTTATGTAAATGGTCAAGTTCCAAAATTCAATGAAAGAACTAACCTTCCTATACATAATCAAACTTTTGAAAGCTCCTTGTATCCCTACTACTTTTGAAGATATGACAGTTCTCAATACCACGCTCTGGCTATGGTGACACCTTCTGAACTCTCTTATCAATTTTTGTCTTCTTTTCAAAAGATCTTTAGCACTTATGATTCTAGAAACAAGCATGAGTCTCAGTGAAGCTTCAACTGTCATACATCAACATGCAGATGTACTTGTGATTGTGACCTCCTACACCTTCTTTGCTAGTGCCAAGCACTGAATCAAAACTCTAAATTTGTCATGAAAGAACTGACCTTCCTATACATAATCAAAAGATCTTTAGCATTATGATTCCAAAAACAATTTATGAAATATGAAATATAAAGATAATATCAGACAAGCCATGCATTGTCTAGACATTTTATGTAAATGGTCAAGTTCCAAAATTCAATTGTAGAAAACTCATGTTATAGACAAATGTTTCTCACCTAAGCTTCCTTGGCTTGACTCTTTTGGGTGGATATGGATTAAGCACAAGGGAAAATTTTAAATTCTTTAGTATTCCTTTTTCCTTTCAAGCTTCTCCATCCTCTGTATGGTAGAATCTTATCTCTAGAATTGAAAAGAAGTTGGCTTATTAGATTACCAAGCCTCTTTCTTTGGCAAGGAGATTTCAAGTGTGATCAAAGATCTTGAAAACTACTCATCTTTACTACTCCTACTAGGTTCCTTCTAAAACTTTCCATTAGAAGCTTGAAAAATATCTCAGGGAATTTCTTTGGGCCTCCTCTTGATATCATAGATATATCCATTGTGTGGCTTGGGAGTTTTATTGTCCTCCTCATGACTTTGGACCTGGTTGGATTTGATTTCCACTCAATGACTAGAATTATCCATGTGTGCCAAATGGATTATCTAATTTCTTGAAAGCAACAAGTCCTAAAAAATCTTAGTGCATTGTTGCATCTCTATAGGCATTCCACACGGGAGACCAGATTGGAAGGGGATTAACCTTTACATCCTTCTAATGATGGAGTTTTCCTAGATTAGGGGTACTTTTATAATGCCACTTTTCTCTAAGAATTCTTTAAGTGATAGCAACAAGTTTAATGTAATAAATATTAGAGTCAAGATAATTTTAAAATATGCAATATTATCAAAATAGATAGAAATAACTAATGTAAACTACCACATGTGATAAGTTGACAATAATTATAAATTAAATAATTAACATAGTAAATTGAATAACACATCTACATAATTTAATCAAATCAACACCAAAACCATTATATAATATTACCAGTATCTTTTAATGTCAATGGTTTTCAATAGTCATATGAATCAAAGTACTTGGAAAGGCTACTCTCAGCCTAGAAAGATTTTGAGTAGTCTTGGCCCTCATAACTATGGCACACTTTAGGAGGACCTAGTTTGTATTAAAGACCAACACATATACTTCCCCAAGTAATAGCCCTGTCCAAAAAAATCTCGTGGTACACTATACCCCGAGTTGGACACACACTATGGCCCCTTCTCTTGTGCATATAGCCTACCAAACCACCTTATTCTTCCTTTGGTGATCTTCATGCCCCCTTTCCTTGTATCACATGAATGCTTAATATAGCCTTTTAAGGGGTGGTTTCTAAACCATCACACCCTTTCACAAAAAAATCCTTTTAATAAGTATTCCCCCCCTTTTAAAGAGTTTAAATAGATAGTAATGTCTATTTTAATCAAAGGATCATAATATCCTTTATTTTTCTATCTCACTTTTAATTTTAAAGGGTTGTTCCATAACTTTCTCTTCTCTTCCAAGGAAAAGTCACATAACAAATTCTGTGATGAAAATCATTTGAAGAGCCTAATAAGTCATTAAATATTGGTTGGTTTGAAATGGAAATTACTCTCACATAGGGATTTCTATTAATCAATAATTTATGTGGCACACTCGTGTGATATCTCTTGACAAGATCACCTTCTAGTTAGGACTCCACAGGTTCATTCTTTCAAGTTTTTCAAGAATGGAATCAAGACCCTTCCAAATATTTTTTTATAAAAGGACTACAATTTTTTTACTCAGCCTAAAGCCAAAGATAAGTTTCAGTTGTCCAACTAGGACCTTAAAACCTTTTAGATCATTACTGACTATGTGCCATCAAATATAATTCACAAGATTGGGGTTTGTAGTTTCAAGCTTTGGTGGAAAGGTTGGAAACAATATCCTAACACACCATTTTGCAAAACAAGCCTTGCAGGGGCTACTCTTAGCTCTTTTCACATTTTCTAATGATGCATATTTTAAACTAAATATGTTTGCTGCAATCCTCTTAGAGAGCTTGGTAGAGTAGGTTTCAAATTGTTTGGTCAACGATTCTAGAGCCGAAGCTTTCCCATTGTACCTAGTGTATTATTTTCTAGGGCCTTTCAATTGGTTCTAGATTAACTCCTATAGGGATCAAGGATCCTTGATGCCTATTTTGTGGTCATCAAGAAACTTTCAAGCACCTTTTTTTGGTTTTGTCATAGAGGTTAGGTTGTATGGGCTTGGATTCATGATTTTTTCAAACCCTATTTGTCTGAGCCATTCTCATGTCACATGTTTTTTTAGGGAATTGGCCTAGAAGCCCCTCCACATACACCCATCTTGTCATGCTTTGAAGGTAAAAAATTATTTTCAACATACAAAAAGACAAGTATTCCATATTTTTTGGATATCCAATTAATACTAATTTGTTGCTTTACTCTAGGTTGATGATTTGATCTAATGTGCTTATGCAAATCCAAGTGTACACCAATAAGGCTGTACTTGAGTTGGCACATCTTTAGGTGCTCTTGGATAATATGTGCACTATTGCTAAAGTCCCTCCAAATTTTGCCTTTAGCTAAGACCATTCTTTATCGTGTGGATGTTGTTGGGGATACAACCAATTTGCTTCTTGTTAACAATGCACATATTCTCATGCTTCTCAACCTCCAATAAAAAGTACTAGAGACAGATCTTAGAGAGGATGGTCTTAGCCTACTTACCACCACTCTACTTCTCCCTAGATTTTCGGTCATGGATTTAATGGTTGCTAGATTTTGACAAATTTCTTTGTCTTGCTCTTATTATATTATTTGTTCGTGACATTCAATCTCTTGATGATGATACAAAAGATGGCGATGACAATGATGGCTAGAAGCCTCCCTTGAATACTTATACCTCATTGACGTATGAAGTAAATCAAATGATTAGGACCCCCTCCTCCTTTTACTAATACTTTGCCTTTTTCCATAAAGCAACCTAATATTATATTTTCTTTCGAATTTTATCCTCATTTAAACTTTGAAATGACTTTCTCCATCCAGAATTTTTCTAGATAAGTGTAATATCATTCTATAAATAATACACATAACTATTCATTCATTTTTATTAAAAAAAACAAAAAACTTTCGCTAGACGAAGGCAACATCAAACCACCGGCTCTACGTAATTGGCTGTACTAAATTTGCTTTGCGCAAATTCCTCAACAACTCTAAATCTTGTCCACGTGGGGGACCGCATCCTTCCACAGGACATAGAACCACCCGCAGGTTGCTATTGACCGTCCAGATCAAAGGTAAATCTGACGATCGAAATCAAAAGTATCGTTCAATCCATGCCGAAAGGCATTGGCCAATAGGAAAGCCTCAAAGTGTTCCTATATCTACACAACACGGCGACATTTACATTCCGTATCAGCTCATCTTCATTCGGTGCTCAATTTCTGTTTTCTTTGCAGGTCAGTGTTGAGTTATTTGCAGCATCAATGGCGCCCAAGGCAGAGAAGAAGCCTATTGCAGAGAAAAAGCCTGTGGCAGAGAAAGCTCCTGTTGCAGAAAAGAAGACGGCCTCCAAGGCCGAGAAGAAGGTTCCAAAGGAGAGCGGAGATAAAAAGGGCAAGAAGAGGCATAAGAAGAGCGTTGAAACATACAAGATTTACATTTTCAAGGTTCTGAAGCAGGTGCACCCTGATATTGGGGTTTCCAGCAAGGCCATGGGGATCATGAACAGTTTCATCAATGATATCTTTGAAAAGCTCGCCAACGAAGCCTCTAGATTGGCGCGCTACAACAAAAAGCCTACCATTACATCGCGGGAGATTCAGACAGCCGTTCGGCTTGTTCTGCCCGGGGAGCTCGCCAAGCATGCCGTTTCCGAGGGTACCAAGGCCGTCACAAAGTTTACCAGCGGTTAATTGGCGGGAATTTATACTATCGGTGTCTTTTGACACCACCTGTGCAACGGATTTTGTTTCAAATTCCTCTTCAAAGCTAAAATTTTCAGGAATTTGAGCTTTTTTCATCAGATCTGTATGCTTTTGCTTTCATTTTCTTTACTATCTAGGGTTTCAGTGTATGCTTTTGCTTTCATTTTCTTTACTATCTAGGGTTTCAGTATTTGGCCTAGCGGTCTTTCACTTATTTAGGTTCCTTAATTTGGTGCTATTTGTATGTGATTTAGGTAGAGAAAATCTGGATCCAATTGTAGATGAGACATTTTTACGTTTTGAAATGAAAAATTGTTACTGTCGGTCATTCTGTGTTAAGAATCCATGGCTATTCTTCTCTGAGTTTTTAGGATTTTCATGGTCAGCAAATGGCCACCTGTCTATTTCGATGGAAAATAGAGATGTGTACGACTGCTTTTGTTTGACCGATATATATTCGTGCTGTATTTGAATTCAAACCGAGGGTGCTAATTTTGTTTCTTTTGTGTAATAAATGAGTTTTTAACGACTAAACTGGATGCGTTTTATAGAGATAAAATGCCTCCACATTAAATATATGGTTTAATGGTAGAATATTTTTTATTTAAAAAAATTAAAATGGTTTAGTGGATGTATATAGAATAATTGTTTTATTTATCTTATACGAGGTTATGTAAGTTTTATTGCATTTATATTATAGGTTATTTTGGATTTATATTCCCTTAAAATAATTTTTGTTTGATTAATTATTAATATTTAAAAGTTCATATTTTTATTTGATTTGTGTCTTTCACATCCTAATTAGATTAACAAATAAAAATATATTTCACAATGATTAATTATTATTTTTAATTATTTTTTAAAATATTGATTAATGTTTAAATTTAAACCTAAAAATATACTTAGTTTAGTGTTGTATGCATTTTTGTTTTGAATGTTCTATTTATTTGGGGAAATATTATACTTATGTTTGGAGATAATTTATAGGTAGGGAGTGAAATGTGAATGTGGTAAAAAATGTTAAATAATTAAATACTTAGACATGAAATTACAATATGGTGATGTTGCAAAGTTTTTGCCAAATATATTAATAGGGTTTTATTTTATTTTATTTTTATTTGTTTTTTTAATTTAATTGGTGATGTTGCAAAGTTTTTGCCAAATATATTAATAGGGTTTTATTTTATTTTATTTTTATTTGTTTTTTTAATTTAATTGGTGACTTGCAAACAAATTGAAAACATTGGTTCAATCAAATTTGTATAAGGAGTATAGAATCATTAGTTATTAGGATTATTGAATCAATTAGTTTTGATGAGTAGTTGCATATGAAATATGTGTAGTTTTTAAGAAGAAAACAATATTTGTATTTTATGTAAAGGAAAATTAATAAAAAGAACAAAGTACTTGCATGTTATGTATGAGGTTTTTAACAATAACAAGATATTGATTGTGGTGAGAACTATTCCTCATTGCAAATGTAAAATTGTGTTATAACAAATGGTAAATGTTATGATCTTTATTAGAATTGAATGTGAAGCATATAATTATTAAAGTTCATGACTACATTTTGTATAGTAATAGTGTAATTTTTTTGATTGATTTGTTGAAAATTGATATTTTGCTCTTTCTATATTTTACTTTGTATGTTTTGATTTTTTTTGTTTGATATTGTTTTGTTTAGTTTGAAGTTAAGGTGGAAGTGAGGATTGTTTGCAACAAATTTGAACAAGTTAGTAGAGTGAATGATTAAAAATTTTAGTAATGAGGTTAGAGAAATTTTGAGCATACTTAACAAATATGCAATTCTTAATGAAAACATTAACAATTATATAACTTACCAACTTGTTCTTTGATGGCTTGGTATGTTAGAAATGCAACTTTTTTTAGCTTCTTAGTTTTTGCAATGTCACCAATGTAGGAATTTTTCCCAATTTGCATTGTTGAAGTAAAATTTGCAAAGTGTTCACAAGTCCTTTTTTTGTAAAAGAAAATGTAGAACTCATACCCATCTTTTTAAGAAGTTCTTGAAGGAGTCTTTTGGCAATTTTCTCTTGTTTTTTTTGGAACATTTGAAGGAGTGATTTAGCATGGTTTTGTATAGGAGATGTGTTTGAGATCTACAATAAGAATATTGTTTTGAGTATTATTGATAGAGAAATTACTAAGAAAGGTTGGCTCAAATTTGTTGTTAGAGTGTTTATTGGTCAAATTGTGTATGGTTGTTTGAGGAGTAAATTGTTTTGCATTTTATGTTTTGTTTTATGAGCATCGATGGATTTGTATGTTGACCCATCGATAATGACATAACATTTGAAATTTGGTAGATTGTATAAACTTTCATTCACAGTCTCATATATTGGCATTGGCAAATGCAACTTTTGTGTATACTCTTGCAATTTGTTCTTGAAGTTGGTTTGCACACGATCCATAAAGAATTACAAATATATAAATATATTGAATTGGTTAAATATATGAAAAGGTCTTAAATTATTTAATGCTTCATAATTGCAAAAAATGACTAATTAAATTTTGCATAAACTTTTAAATGTTTCATAATGGAAAGTAATAATTGTAGTTAAATAAGTAAACATGCATTGATGTGAAATGTATGTGGTCTGAGCATGTGATCAAAATCATGAAAAAGTAATAAAAATTAGTTAATAGCTTTTTTTTTGTAAGATTAAATTCATAAATAGAAAGCTTCATGGAAAATATATTATTAGAAAGTTTGAACATAAAATATTTAAAAATCAATAATTGCATATCACTATTAGATAGTGGAACTTCTTTTAGTTTTTCTTCATCGTTAGAGTCCAATAGAACAAATTTAGAGGTAGCATGTAGATGCATGTAATCCTCTTTCACTTATTTTTTTTTTGACAAGTGTATTACATCCACACCCAAATGGCATGTCACACGTTGTTGAAGGTTTTGTAGGTTTGACTAAGGTAGAGACTAATGTGTTAACTCTTTGCTCACTCTCCAACTTGATTCACTCTATAGAAACATTAAATGTTTTTGAATTAGATAGCCATGTGTCTCCTTGGTAGGTCACTTTTTTTTTCTTGTTTACTTTTCTTGGACTTTTTACTGTTTTTGTTGGTCTTTGACTTGCCCATCTTTGTTTTGATATAATTCAGTATAATAATGGTTAGTGTTTTGAACATAATGTTATATATATTTTTTTATAGTTATAGCGAATCAATGCCATAATTACTAGTATGTAAACTATGGATTGAATGTTTAATCTATGAAGAGATAGAAAGCATATGAATGTACATTAGAATCATTGAGACTGTTTGCATGGTAAAGAATTATTTTTTCCTAATCTTCAGTAAAGGCCATAAGCTCAATTGATAATGAGAGTAGAACTATAGAAATTGATCCTAGTAATCCAACTACTTCCTTATAAGTTATTTAGAAATACCACAATCATTGTATACAATTTAGTTATTAGAAAACAATGCAATGCAGGTTGCTAAAGTTTGTAGTCTATTAGATTGATCATGTAGATTGTAGATCAATGTCATGTATCCAATCATTCTTGTGGTTCTTGGGTTTCATTTTTAGGGGCTTGCATTTAACATATGTTTTTTTTTTTAATTTTATAAAAGTTGAGAGTGATTTATATTTATTCATCTTTTTATCTCTGTTGTCCATATTGTTTCTATCTTGTGACAATTAATTTTTAATTCTAAGCTTGAATTTAAGTTATGATTAAGAATCAATACCTAATTTTTCAAAGTTATGAACTATCTAAAGAGGATGATTTTTAACACATTGTAGTGTAGGTTGAATTTTTAGATTTGAGATTTGGGTTTACCAACATTCCTATTTATAATAGACTTACCACAAGTTTGAGTTTAGAGAGGATTCCTTGATCTACCATGTATATTTTACATTTCATAAGGCGATGCCATTTTTTAAATTCATAAAATAAAAAGATATTATTATTAAAACAAGATTTACCATTAATTTTTATAAGTGAAAAGTTAGTTTTTTGAATGTTTACTTCTAATGGCCTTTACCTCCTAGTTTTTTGAACTAATCACCCAATAAATTGCCATCATATAAGAGTTTGAAAGAAATTGACGGTAAAAAAGAAAATAATAAATGTTCTATAATTAAAAAGATTATTTTGTTTTCCAATTTTATAGAGAAATTTGCTCATAATGTTTTAGTTCTTAGGGAATACTTCACTTTGTGAATAATGAAGAAGGTTTGGATATGTGAGGAAAGGATAGATCTTCCCTCAATAATTTCAAGTTGATGACCTCCTTTGTCTTTAGCCTTTCTTTTAATTTGTAGAAAATAAAATGTTTATAATTAGCAAGTTAATATGTAGTTAATTTATTTATTAAAATAAAATAAGTTAATATGTAGTTAATTTATTTATTAAAATAAAATAAAATAACGTATAGTACATTACCATTTCCACAAATCTAAATGAGTTATAAAAACTAGATCATTAATTTAGATAATTGAACATAATCTAGTATTAATATAACTGATAATTAATTCTTGATTGAATTTATCTTGTTTGTAAAATTCATATGTTCTAAGGAAATCATGGTTTTGATTTATATCTTGACCTAGTCAAAAGTGGATTGAGTTTAACATTTTATGTGGAATCAATAGATTACTTTCATGTTTATAATTTAAATCTAAGAAATATTCTTGATAGTTCTACTATGATTATAATAAAGATTTTTAATTCATTTTTTTAGAATGTGGAGTTTCAAAGAGGAAAATAACAATTACATTTTTATTTATTTTATTTTTAATCTGAAGCTTTACCTTGTCTATTACATTAGATTCAATTGTTAATATCTAGGATAGTTAAATAGACATAAAAATATAAAATATGACAATAAATGTGTATTACTATTTTGTTTTTATCTCAAAATAGAGGTCTACATTTGGAAGACATTGAAAGTGCAAATAAATCTAATCTACCTATGTATAATAGAATAAGGCATTGAAACAATCTTTGGAAACTTAGTTTTAAAGAAAATGCAACAAAATCGAAAAAATTCAATGTGAGAATCGATAAACCTATGGGGGCAGATGATGGGAATAAGCAATTTGAAGGATAATGGATGATAGCGGTGCACTGGATTTTTAATATGTAGACTGTTGCACTATAATAGCAGTAATTGCTATATTTAAGCAAACACTTATTTGACATATGTTATCTATTTCCAACAAATGAGGAATGTGATAATGGATTTCTTTAAGTGTTGTATCAATTAGCCTTTATAGCTTGCTACTGCAATTCTGGTTGTATTCTCCCAAAACCACATCCACCCTTAAACAAATTTGGCCATGTCAAGTTGTCACCATTTTGATTGGTTTCTAAAAGTAAGTCAGGCGCCAATCAAGTTTCCACAACTTCTTTTCTGCCCGACATCCCAAAGTTTAACTTGAGTTTTATTTTGAAGCGACCCTTTATGGAGTTTTGGAAAAGGTGTCGAGATCCG
The DNA here is from genome assembly GCA_007258455.2 of Sequoia sempervirens. Lineage (NCBI taxonomy): Eukaryota > Viridiplantae > Streptophyta > Pinopsida > Cupressales > Cupressaceae > Sequoia > Sequoia sempervirens. The sequence goes on along the minus strand of VDFB02000003.1, from coordinate 361,713,297 downwards.
AAGTGGTCTTATACCCTCAGCATACATTGACTAAAGGAAGAAAGCTAAACATAAATCAATTTTACTTTGGAACCTTTGTAAAGTTTTGAAACCTTTGTTAGTTCCCGACAGGGTTTCAGAAACCTATCTTATTTTAGGCGACATGGTTCTTTTAAAAAAATATCTAAGTGTTTTACTATTTCTTGATGCTATTTCCTATGGCTCTTTTCAAAAAAGACCCTAAAATAATTTGAACTTGGTCTTAAGTAGAGTTTGTAAGGCAGATAATGAGGTTGTTTTAGAACTAAGGCAGAATCTGATGGTATTTTAAGAACCTCGCATGAGTTCGACACTTCTTTATTAGTGTTATTTTAAACCACCATTTCATTATTCAAATATAGATTTTAAGAAAGGTGATAGTACTAGGGGTAATTTACATTACAAGGATGATATCCAGTCGAAGCATAAACCATTGACATACATTGCAACTATGGAAATAAACAAGTGGATCACAATAGAAATAAAAAATATAGAATTGAAACAATGAGCCCCAAGATTATTGCATCACATGAGACAAATTAAACGCCAAAAAGATATATATATATATAATTTGTATTATAGCAAAAAAAGGGGAACTTCCAATACAAGTTTTTAAACACAAAGAGTAAAAATGAGAATGCAGATTCCCTCTACCACCTCCTAGAGCAACTCAATCTACGCAAGCAAGAAAATATTTTCATTAAAATCCATGAAATGGGAAAATTTCTCCATCATATTCTGTTCCAGCTAGCACAAAGTAAAGCAACTGCTTGCTTCACTTGCTTGTTTCTCAGGGTAGTAGCAATGCAAACAACATCCCCCACTAGACCAATGCGCAAATATTAGTGAGAGCGTTCTCTAGAGAAGCTTCAACTTGAGCTAAATAGGCTGGCTGAACCAGACATTCTATAGCTTTTTCTCCCCATTCCAACTTCCCAGAAGTGCGGATGACATTGTATAAGAAGTGCTCCAATAGTGTAGAGTTGTGCACGTGAACTTGGGACAAGAAGTTTTTTCCTATTATCTTCTTGATCACACCCTCCTCCACATCGTTGTGAATCAAGAAAACCTCTCTAAGCTATTCTACAACCAACCGCCTAACTACACTACTCTCTACGCCTTCAATCGAAAGGAAATCACTCTTGGAGGTAGCATCACTTGAGGTTCTCAACATGTTTGAAACAAAAATTGTCATTGTGAAGAATGGGAGTGCCTTTGTTTGATTTATAGAAAGGAGGGGTAAGTTGGAAGAGTTCACTCAAGAGCAATTAATGATACAAGGACACTCCAAGTTGTCTTGAATTTAAAGAAACTTGATGTTGTATTAGCAAAATGAGCTTCAGCGTTAGGTGAAATCTATGTATTTAAACCATCCGCACGGATATAATCCTTAGTTGGCAAGTCATTAAATGATGAACTGGAGAATTTGAGATTAATCACATGAGCAAGTGGCCATGAGGCTTATCTATGAGGAGCAATGATGTAATCACTTGTCTTAATCAATCAATATTTGCAATGTAATCATTCCTCCCTCAAAATAGCTATAAATGCTTATTTGAGTTAGTTATGTAGAGATCAACTAATCATCTGTGAAACACTCATTTGGTAAATTGGCAGTTATGATTTCCGAAAGTTAGTTTTCAAGAAGTTGGCGACTAAACTATGATGTAAAAATTATAAATATATTTTTGGCAGACTTTTGAGGGGGTCCAAATTTTTGATCCCCATTGCACTTTGATGCAAGAGTGATAATTGATTGAAAAGAAGGATTAAGTTTTGTAGTTTATTTATTTTTATGAAGAATTTATTTGTCTTTGAGCAATGAATATGAATGCAATATTGAGTATTTATGAATGAGTCTTTGAGCTCTAATAAGTGCTAGAATTCTACTTCTCTTTGTGGATGTTGTGTTCTTGGATATTTCATTCATTGTTCTTCAGTTAAATGATGGAATTGTAGTGTGTCGAGTCAGTTATTTTCTATTAGTAATCTAATCTTCGAGTTGCGATATTGGCGGCATATACATCTTTTAAGTTTCAATTAATTTTCTAAGGTTGAATTTAAATTGCATTTACATCATGGCTATGAGCAAGTGTTAGTTTTCCTTTCCTTCTTTCTAGTCAAAAGCATACCCATTTTCTTTAAATTCAAAAAATCTAAAAATCAAATATTATGAGGGAGCTATACCTCTTAAAATTTAGAGGAAGATCACCAATGAAATGGTGATCTCTCCAACTGTTGATTGTTGATTAGTCTTTGTTTTGGGCATCATAGAGTCAAATTAAATTAATCTATAAGAAGATAAATTTGTTAACCAACAAATTTTTGGTGACTCTGCTAGGAATCAAAAGGGAAAGTCAAAACAATTGCCTTGTTATGTATATAAATGGTTTTACCTCATGAGATTTTTTTTCTCATGTTATATCCAAACCTAGATTGGGTTAACGCAGAACATGAAGACATTATCACTAAACTAAATACTCTAGCTTGGAGATATAGGAGGAGTGCTACAGAGTATATGCGAGTAAATTTGGTTCTTGAAGAAGAAGGGTTAGCACAATGACTAGTTAGAAGAGTGGTTGAGAGGTTCCCAAGAATAGAGATAGCGTGATATCCTCGTCCTTGACCTGACCCAAACCACAATCAAAATCCTCCTCTAGATAGAAACGCACCACCAAGGAATTGATTCAGGAAGGAGTTTAAAAGTAAGAAAGAAATTACCTCTTCTCAGATGGAGGTTGGCGACTCTGTGTTTTAACTTTTCTTTATATTTCTATAGCAATCTACCAGTGTGTGAGATGGACCTAGTCTCACGACAACCATGGAGAGCTCATTTCGGACCCAGGCTGGCTTTATCTCAATACTCAACCTTGCCTGTAGGATCTATAAAACATTTCCCAAAGTTTACTAGAGAAGGTGCACATAATCCAAAGAACCACATTCAAGCTTTAACTGTTCCATGTGGGATTTTTGGTGTTATAGAGGATGATGTATTTATGCAAATTTTTATAGAATCTCTAGTTAATAAAGGAGCAAATCAGTTCCAATGTCTAGTGGTTGGGTGCATCACTAATTGGAGTATAGTGTTAAAGGACAAGTTTTTTGCAAGGTTAAAACCAATAATTGACACCTGGTACTCTATTATCTTACTTCTTCAACATTCAAAAGGGAAAACATGAAAATATGAGGGATTTCATTGACAGATTCACTTGATTCCTAAAATGGATTCCTCATGCCGATAGGCCCAACCAATCAAACTTATTGACCATCTTTATGGCCACCCTACATCCAAAAATCCAATTCTACTGAAGCAAAAAAAAGGTATGTGACTTTGAAGTTTCCAAATTGGAAGCCGTAAAATTAGAAGATGATTTGCTTTTGTCCAGGTATCTCAACCAATGCTGAGTTGGAATGTTGTCAAATAGAAAATTCACTCCATAGGGTTGTCATGAAATATAAAGTGAGAGGAAATTCTTGTCTTATATAGATACATGTTCTAATTTAGTATTACTATGCCAAGAAGATTACTCAACTAAACCCAATGTTGATCAAAGGAGTGAAATACACATTGAGCATTATGGAGATAAAGAAGAAGGTCATGATAGCTTTGACGAGGAGGACGATTACTCTTCATCCAAAACACCACGTTCCACCTTAGTATCCTCTATCCCAAAAATCAAGGAAGTTAAACAATCATCTGGTTTTATAATTCAAGTTACCTCCATGATTCCAAAATTAAAAGTGTTCATTTTTAAAATTGACGAATCAATCATCCAGATTGTGACAATAGTAGAAGATTGTGAACAACTGGGAAAGCTTGGGGATGGAATTCATGCAAAGTCGTCAAGTAGTTTTAATGCTTTATACATACCAAATAGTTTTGGTGAGGATTATTAAATCACGGATAATCCTTTATTTGAATTTTATGAGTCTGAACTAGACAACTTGGAGAATTTTTTCTTTGTTTCTCATGATACTGTGATGGTTGGTAAGGATGGTGAGATGAGTGATGAGAAGTTTGAGAATGATGTTAGACCAGGGGAAGAGGAAGAAATAGAGAAAGAGTGGTGTGTGGATAACACCTTTATTGTGAGTAGTCTTTCTTACCCTTTAAATTAGGATTTAAGAACCTTTGTTGAGTAACCATACAAAAAGATGCATTACCTACCTTTGAGACAAAGAAGATTGGAAATTCATAGGCTAGGTCAAGTAAAGAAGGTGAAAGTGTTGAGTGGATATATAGAAACCTCTCTAAAATCATGTCAAAGCACAATGTGCCCATATTGGTTGAGGAAAATAGCAAGGTTTACACTTCATAGTCACACATTGATTTTGATCCAAATTCGTACCAGTTGCATGCATTCTTTACTTCAGTTAGTGAAGCAATGGTTCCTGATGATAGGTTGTTTGAAATGATGGATGAGGACATGGAAGGAAATCTTCAAATATATGAGAAGATAGAAGTGTATGATGAGAAGTGGTCTTTTGGTGGCAAAATTACATAGTGAGGACTTGTTTTTCATGTAAGTTTGGTTTGGCATAACTTGTTACCCCTGAGTGTGCAAGTGTTGTGTAGAAATACTTATCTTGTCCGTAGTGGGTCATATTTCCCCTGTCAGCTGATGGTTTCACATGAGTAGCCTTGAACGTCTTTAATGGTAGGTGTCCCCTACCTTGTACATATTTCAATTTTAGTTGTGTGGTTAGTCTAGGTGTCTCATTCCATTTTTCTTGTCCTATTTTTGGTTTTTTTGGGTTCTTCCCTTCAATGTTATTGACTTTGTCACCCAATAGATAAGGAACTGGTCTTCTATTGAGATCCCGAGTTCATGTTTTCATCCTTCACAGTCCTTGTCCCTGGTCAAATCCAGTTGTTACTGTAATTTTGGTCGTATTCTCCAAAAACCGTATCCACCCTTAAAGAAATTTGGCCATGTCAAGTTGTCGTACTTTTGATTGGTTTTTAAAACTAAGTTGAGAACCACAACTTCCTTTCCACCTGACATCCCAAAGTTTAATTTAAGTTTTTTTTTGAAGTAGCCCTTTGTGGAATTTGGAAAAGGTGTCAAGATTTGAAATGGTCTTATAACCTTAGTATACATTGACTAAAGGAAGAAAGTTAAACGGAAATCAATTTTAATTCAAAATATTTGCAAAGTTTCGTAACCTTTGTCAGTTCTTAATAGGGTTTTAGAAATCTATCTTATTTCTGGCGGCATGGTTCTTTTTCAAAAAAAGCTAAGTGTTTTACTGTTTCTTGATTCTATTTCTTATGGCTCTTTTCAGAAAAGGCCCTAAAATAATTTGAACTTAGTCTAAAGTGGAGTTCCTAAGGCAGATAATGAGGTTGTTATAGACCTCAGGTGAAATTTGATGATATTTTAAGAACCCCGCCTGAGTCCAACACTTCTTTATTAGTGTTATTTAAAACTACCATTTCATTATTCAAAGATGCATTTTAAGAAAGGTGATAGTATCAGAATTAAATTACATTATAGGGATGATATCCAGTCGAAGCATTAACCATTAACATACATTGCAACTATGGAAATAAAAAAGTGCATCACAACAAAAATGAAAAACATAGAATTGAAATAAGGAGCACCAAGATTATTACATCACATGAGATAGATTAAACACCATATCTATATCATCTGTATTACAATAAAAGAGGGGAATTTCTAGTACAAGCTACAAGATTTTAAACACAAAGAGTAAAAATGAGAATGCAGATTCCCTCCACTAGCTCTTAGAGCTACTCAATCTATGCAAACAAGAAAAGATTTTCATTAGACTCCACAAAATGGGAAAAGGTCTCCATCATATTCTACTCCAACCTAGCGCGGAGTAAATCAACCGCCTACTTAGCTTGCTTATTTCTCAGGGAAATAGCAATGTAAACAACATCCAACACCAGGCTAATGCACAAATACTTAGTGAGGTTCCTCGAAGAAGCTTCAACTCAAGCTAAATAGGATAGCTCTGAACCAGGCATTTTGTAACTTTTTCTCCCAATTCCCTTCTCGAAAGTGCGGATCAAATTGTATAAGAAGCACTCCAACAATGAAGAGTTGTGCATGTGAACTTGGGCCAAGAATTATTCTCTTATTATCTTCCTGATCACACCCTTCTCCACATCGCTGCAAATTAGGAAAACCTCTCTAAGCTAGTCTATAACTAGCCGCCTAACTACACTACACTCTACACCTTCAATTGAAATGAAATCACTCTTGGAGGTAACATCACTTGAGGTGCTCGACATATTTAAAACAAAAATTGTCATTGTGAAGAACGAGAGTGCCTCTGTTTAATTTATAGAAAGGAGAGGTAAGATGGAAGAGTTCACTCAAGAGTAATTAATGATACAAGGACACTCAAAGTTGTCTTGAATTTAAAGAAACTTAGTAGTGATGTGATGTTGTATTAGCAAAATGAGCTTCGAAATTGGGTAAAATATTTGTACTTAAACCATTTGCGCGAATATAATCCTTAGTTGGAAAGTCATTAAATGTCGAGTTGGAGAATTGCAGACTATTTGCATGAGAAGGTGGCTACAAGTCTTATTTATGAGGAGCGGTGATGTACTCCCTTGTCTTAGCCAATCAATATCTACAATGTAATCATAACCTTCCTCAAAATAGATGTAAATGCTTATTTGAGATGGTTATGTAGAGATCAACTAATCATCCGTGAAATGATCATTTGGTAAATTGATGGTTATAGTTTCCGCAAAGTCAGTTTTCAAGAAGTTAGCGACCGTTATGATGTAAAAATTATAAGTATGTTTTGGTGGAATTTTGAGGGGTCAAATTTTTTTATCCTCATTGCACTTTGATTCAAGAGTGAGAATCGATTGAAAATAAGGTCAAGTTTTGTAGTTTTATTTGTTTTTCTGAAGTTCTTTGTCTTTGAGCAATGAAAATGAATACAATTTTGAGTATTTATGAATGAGTATTTGAGGATGAATGACTTCTCTTTGTGGATGTTGTGTTCTTGGATATTTCATTCATTGTTCTTCAGTTAAATGATGGAATTGTAGTGTGTTAAGTCAGTTATTTGCTATTAAAAATCCAATCTTTGAGTTGTGATATTGGTGGCATATACATCTTTTTAGTTTTAATTAATGTTCTAAGGTTGATCTTAAATCACATTTGCATCATGGCTATGAGCAAGTGGTAGTTTTCCTTTCCTACTTTCTATTCAAAAGCATACCCATTATCTTTGAATTCAAAAAATCTAAAAATAATATTTTACAAGGGAGCTATACCTCTTAAAATTTTGAGGAAGATCACCAATGAAATGGTGATCTCTCCAACTATTGATTTCCGATTAGTCTTTCTTCTCGGAATCATAAAGTTAAATTAAATTAATCTTTAAAAATACAAATTTGTCAACCAACATAGCTAAATTCTATTATTATTGATGCTGAATGATTGTATTCATAAGATTTTTGGCATTAGATCTGATTGCAAATAACTGAGCCTTACCTTGACATCAATAGTGGACCTACATTCTTTATTAAGTAAAAATCAACAACATGATTTAGGTGAATCAAAGTATAAATTAGCAATGTAGTGTTTTAGGCATTACATTACAACAAGCTTATGAGATTGAATTAGATATGTGAGAACATGTAGCAGAGGCAGTACTAGCAATAAGAAGTGTATACACTGATACAAGTGGTGTTAAAACAAAGTATTACTTCAAGATTTTAGATTTTCAGTCAGACACAATATATGATGTTTCTGGATGCATTACACAAACACACAAGGAAACAATATATGAGGGATTATGAGAGTAGAGAATTATGTCTGGATTTTGAATAACAAACTCCTGCCAGGAACTCCTCGAAATCAATGCAGGACTCTACATAAAATTCCAAAAGCTCAAGAAATTTAAACATTTCAACCAAACCAAGTACTTCACATTTCCTAACATGTATGTTATGCAAACTCTCAACTCTGGCGTGCTCAAGTGGAAAAGAAAAGAAAAATATCTAGATCCAGAGTTTTAAGTTGGGGAAATATGGAAGATTAGGAACAAATGCAAACTTTTACAACACAAGCTGTCCATTTAGTACTCCTCACCTGTCCCAGTTCAAGCTTGGAGTTTAGCATATGCAAGCAACAACTTACAATGCTTATTAAGGGGGAATTCAGGTTGCCATGGAATACGATTTTAAAAATGGATGAAAATTTAAATATACAAAATTTTCAATTTTTTTTACTTTTCCAAAGATCTTGCCTTATGAATCTGTTATAAGTTTAATATAAAATTTTAACATATTATTATAAATCATGAAGTGTGATCTAAAAAGATCCAAAATAATTAAATTCATATTTTTTCCACAAAGATGTTGGAAGTGTGGGGAGTCTGAAAAGATGTCCAACCTGGTTCTAAAATCGACAAACAAGACATTAGAGGGATAATGAGCCTGAATAGCCATTTCAAAGTGTTGGAATGAATAAATTAATTATAAGCTTGTCGGCACAGACCTGCCGGTCAAGCCACCTCATGCCATCTCTAGCCGCCCAACATTGTCTTCAATCACCCCACATTGCTCACACATGCTCTCTCACCTATCTGCTATAAATATCATAGCAAACCCTCTGCTACAATGTCTAGCAAATTTATTGTGCATTTATCTATAAATCTAATCAACGAGACTGTATTTAACAGAGCTCAAATTTTGAGTTTTACTTTGTTTTTGTCTCTTCTCCTCTATTTTGTGTTTTCATTCATGGTATCAGAGCCAGATTAGGGAGAATTGAAAATTGCAAAAGGAGAAAATGTCACAGCTAGAAATTTACAATTAATGAAGCGTGCCAAATCTACTTTGTTTGTTTGAAGGAAAGGCCAAATCAATGTAGACTGTGGTGTCTAAGTTTGAAGGAAGAATTCGTATAAGGTTGTAGTCATTTTTTGTTTGTTCAAGTCTAAGCTAATATTAAGCTACCACCCAACAAAGGAAAAGTCGTGGTTGCAATCAAGACCAGATCAAAGGATTTCAAGATCACAAACGTTGAATAAAGATTTAATAAAGTGTAGAATGTAAGTTAGAAGAAGGATATTTTATGCCACTATAGTCAAGAGTTGTCCCCATCATCCATAGTGATAGATCACTAAATAATTAAAGGAGTGTCAGCCAAAGAATGGAACTATAGAGAAAAGGGAGTGTCGATCGTAGAAGAAGGCTACTCTTTGAACAAAGGAAATTGCAGCTTAGAAAGCTAGTCAATAGGAGGACGTTGGAAAGGATATCACAACAACCAATCTCAAAGGAGCGTAGAAATTTATCAAAAAGCCGCTACCCATGAATAAAGCTGTCAAAAGAAAGGCCTCTATAGTCACAAAAGGAGATTAGGAATCGATTGGAGGAAGTCGTTTGTCAAAAGATAGATTGTAACATTTGGTGGAGCTCTTAGTCGTAACAGTCAAAGAGAAAGATAGGTGAGCACTAGCCTACAAATGGAGTCTTCTAGTTTAATTACAAGCTGAAAATTGTCAGCTATGTGAGAGTGAGAAGCTGAACTATCTTTGACCTTCTATGATAGCGCTATAAGAATTAATGTTGTATGAGTTGTGAGTTATTAGTTGTGAGTTAAGAGTTGTTTTCTTTTACTCTGCTGGTGGTGGTCGTGCTATCAAAGAAAAGCTTCGTGGCAGATTTGGAAAGAGTTGACTTGCATGGAAAGAGCCTAAGGTTTTTAGAGTGGGCTCGAAAAAATTATTTGGGTTTGAAAACTTGCATAATGCAAGAGTTCATGGGTGGCTCAAAAAAATTATTTGGGTTTTTTTAGAGTAATGGAAATTTGTACAAGAAAAGTACGTTGCTGTTTGTGAAGAATTCAAAAAGTCTATTGATTGTTAGTTTGTTTACTTTCTGTGCAATTTGAGTGAAAGTCAAAGATTCTCCGAGTTTCAAATTGCGGTGGTAGAGAGGATAATAGTTCAAAAAGGAAACATACAAAAAAATGGTGTTGTTGTGGTTGTTAAGGAAACTCCTATACTTTCTAAGCTGAGGCCCCACTTGATGGTGGAAGTTTTGAAGGCGATGAAGGCTATTTAGTTTTATAAATGGGATTTTGGAGTGGAAGAGGTTGTGAAGTATTTGTAGTGTAAGTGTAAAGCAAAGTAGGAGCTCCCTCTTATCCTTCATGTCCACTTGAAGTTTGGAGCAGAGAGATCGTTGGTGTTAAGTGTGAAGTATGTTGCTGAAGCATTTGAAATTGGAGGCTATGTTCATCAAGGAGTCTAATCCAAAAGACTTGTCCCACACAAAAGAGAAGGCTGCAAGTCAAAGAAAAATGAAGATCACTAAAAGATAGAGAGACACTAAGCTGATTGCAAGTGGTTGTTCATAAAGTAGTCCAAGTTTTAAGGGTTCGTAGAAGAGGCATTTGAAGTTGCATAAGCAAGCCTGCACAAATAAAAAAAAAGAAAAAAAGAAAAGGGGGATCTCATGTGTTAAGAAGTCGTCTGAAGACTTGAGAGTTGTTTGTGAAGGATCTCCATTTACCACTTGATTGGAGAATTAAGGCACACACATATAAAAGGTAAATTATGTTTTATAAGAGAATTATTGTGTTTCTCTATTTGTGAAAAGAATATGCATCCCACAAGGAAATGAATAGATGCTGCCAAAGTCTAGTAGCCAAAATCATATCTACCACCAAAGGACCCCAAAAGTTGATCAAGACCCCCTATCAGGGACCCATACACCCTTGGGTGACAGTCTCATTTTATAGTGGTTGAAACAAGCTTTTCTGGGTTAATTCATATCACTTTTCACTTTTAGGATCCACCTGCAAACTGCAGTTTTAGTTTGATAGTTATTTAGATCTTGCAATTTACATATTAGAGCACATAGTCTAATTAGGTTAATCAATTCCAATTCATTTCCATCCTTAATCAAATGTAGATCCAAGTCTAATTGGATCACCTTCATGGCTGATAGTCAATCTAATCACCTTGTTGATCTACATATTAATGTAACTTGGAAAAAAGGCCCCTTGCATTCTAGGTTCTCAGCATTTAGGACCTAGGATCCCTTTTTCTACATTATATAAAATCATCTCATAAAACAACATTTTTTAAAGCTTGGAAAGCATAATATTTGTGAAAGAATAATTGCTTCAATATACAATTAAAAGGAAACCTAAGATTTTAATTTGAATGATGCATTTAGGTAAATAAAGAATATTTTTGTTGGGGCCACTGTTATATAAAAGGAACAAAATTCACTTATAAATATAATATTATAAATTTTAATATATATGATTGATTAGGAATTAAATATATAGATGTTGAGATAAGTTTCATTTGATAGCATACCCTTGAAAAATTGACATCAAAGCTTAAATAATTTTCCAAATCCATCACTTGGAAGGTTTTCATGTTGATACTAAAAAACTCACAAATAACAATATACACTCAGTGAGGAAATGTTAATAATTATACAACTACCAAACATCACCATGAACTTGAGAGTTTTTAATTAGTATTTTGACCTTGGACATGGTTGGTGACAATTGACTTGCAAATTCACTACATAAAAACTTTGTAATCTAAATATAAATATTAAAAACATCAATTCAATATCAAAAATATCAAACTCAATCCAATTTCATGGTGTTAAAGACTTACTTTTTTCCATCCAACATATCATGTGGTGATGAGTTTTTTTCAATTAACAAATTTAGAAGACCATTTCTGGTCCTTGCCTAAAATTATGCATTTTGGGAGCCCATTTGTATCATTTTCAATAAACTACAAGCATTGAATAAATGCATCCAACTCGTGTTACTCTTGAAATGTACTGTCCTAGAAATTTGGGCCAAGACCCATACACCCTAGGGCATATGGGTCCCCCTTATTAGCCAGGACTCATTTTAGACAAGTTGTTGGCAACATTTTAACATTTAGAATTCAAATTTCAAGTGTCGGCTTTTGAGATCTAATTTTTGGGAAATCGAATAAATGCCTATAAATACCTAGTCTTTTCACCATTTGAAATTAGAACTACAATTGAGGAGAAAATACTATTGTCAAGAGAAAGTCAAGGGCAGTATTTTGGAGTATTATTGCAACAATTCAAGATCCAAGCATTATGTTAAGGTGTATGTGAGTTCATATGTTCATGTTATCATGTTTTTGTGAAGGTTAACCCTTATTGTAGGTCTCCAAAGCATTCAAGCAAGTAAAATCCAAATCCTTGAGGTGATTTATATGACTTTAGTCCTTCAAGGAAGCCATTGAAGGGTGGTGAGTTGCAAAATTTTGTTCATTCATCATTCCTCCCTTTCAATTATCATTCTTATCATTGACATTGCCATTGTGGAAGTAGAAACACTTACACAAGGTTTGACTAAGGCAAGCCCCTAAAATGGCCCAATATTTCCTCTCTTTGTGAATATGCAGGTGTGTGCAGCATGTTTTCTAACCTAAAATAGTGCAAAATGAAACAAAATGCAAAGGAAGAAAACACAAAACAACACCTCAAGATAAGCAGAGTTATACTTGAAAAAAACAAAGATGAAAACAATGATTTTACCTTGCCCAAGTCGATTGGTTGGTTGGCCCTTTTGATTCGATTGTTTGTGTGCTCCTTTGGTAGCAAATCACATAAAACTATATGCAAAATGATGTAGATGTCATGGAGGATGTAATGATGGAGGTAGGTATTTGATTAAATGCCTAAAATGAATGCAAGATGAGCTTGAAAATTGTAGCAATGGAGTGTCTTGTGAGAGCTTGAAAACTTGATGGCTTGAATGCTAAAGTGTGTATATGTGAATGTGTGTATGAATGCTTGAGTGAATGAATAAAATGAGGCCAAAATCCTCTATTTTAGGGGAAAAGCTTCTAGAGAAATAGAGGGATAGAATTTAGCCACCATGGACAAGATGAAGGGCTATGGTGAGTTGAGAACTCACAAGCCCTCACATCTTGCCATGTGGCAATGAGGTGTAAAGAGGGAATGTGATGTGGAGGTACTTGAAAGTACCTTGGGATTGAAAGAAGATTTCCTAAAAAATGAAGTTCTTGTCCCCATGTGGGAAGGATGTGACACATGAGGAATTCTAGAATTCCTCAATAATCCTCATGGGGAAGAGGAGAGCATTGGAGCAATAAATGTGAATTTTTAGTTCACATGATGAGAAGGTACTTGGAAGTACCTTGGGGATATGAAGATGTATCCTCATAAAGGAGGTCCTTGTCCCCATGTGGGAGATGTGACACATGAGGAATTTTAGAATTCCTCAATAATCCACATGGGGAAGAGGAGAGCCTTGGAGCAATAAATGTGAATTTTTAATTCACATGGGAAGAGGTTGTCTTGGCTAAATGGAGAAATTATTTATGATGGTTGACTTGGAGGTATGCCATAAATGGAATGAGGATTAGATTAAGGTTGTGCAAACAGGTGATTAAGGAGGCTAATAAAAGATTAGAGGCAAGTTGCAAGATATGGAGGATGTGACATTAATCCTGATTAAAGGTGTGCACATCTTAATCATGGATTAATTAAAATATTCCATATTAAAAGAGGATTATGGAGGATGTGACAAGGAGAGAGAAAAGAGGGAATCTAAAATTGATTTAAATTCAAATGGTCAAATGACTAAATTAAATAAATTGATATATTCATTTAATTTAGAGAGGAAGGGATAAAAGATAAAGTATTTAATTATTAAATCAAATACCTTAGGAACCTTAGGAAAAGGGGAAATATTAATTAAATAAATCATTCAATTAATATCAATAGGGAATATGAAATAGATGAATAAAGGGGGCGAATTTGACCATGCATGAGTGGTCAAATTTGGATGTCTACATTTTTCCCCTCTTCAAAATACTGTTAAAATAATAGTGTTTCAAAAAAAAAAAATGGGGATGACTCTATAGAGGAAATGACTAGAAAATGATGCCTCAACATGGGAGAAGTTGCGTAAGCTGCCCAGATGGTGGGAAATGAAGGGAGATGCCCCGGTCTCACAAGAAAGTGACTATGATGGAGGAATGGAGGAAAATGGTAGGGTATGCCCCCTCGAGAGGGTAGATGGGGAAGAAAAAGGGGCCTTGGGAAAATTTTTGATATGAAGAAACGAAGGGTACCATTGGATAGAGCTTGAAAAACCATGAAGATTGGATTTTGAACGGAGCCAAATAGACACACAGTGTGCAAATGGCAGCCCA
>VDFB02000003.1:361514747-361698980 GCA_007258455.2 Sequoia sempervirens | reverse complement strand
TGCTTGAATGAATGCTCAAGTGAATTATTGAATGAATTGTGTGTGAATGAATGAAAATGAGACCAAAATCCTCTATTTTAGAGAAAAAGTCTCTAGAGAAATGAAGGGCTAGGATTTAACCACCATGGACAAGATGAAGGGCTATGGTGAGTTGAGGACTCACAAGCCCTCACATCTGGCTATGTGGCTATGAGTTGTAAAGGGGGCATGTGATGTGGAGGTACTTGAAAGTACTTAGGTATTGGGAGAATATTTTCTCAAAAAATAAGTTCTTGTCCCCATGTGGGAAGGATGTGATACATGAGGAATTTTAGAATTCCTCAATAATCCTTATGGGAAAGAGAGAAACCTTGGAGCAATAATGTGAATTTTTAATTCACATGATGAGAAAGTACTTGGAAGCACCTTGGGGATATGACAAGGTCTCCTCATAAAGGAGGTCCTTGTCCCCATGTGGGAGATGTGACAGATGAGGAATTTTAGAATTTCTCAACAACCTACATGGGGAAGAGGAGAGCCTTGGAGCAATAAATGTGAATTTTTAATTCACATGGGGAAGAGATTGTCTTGGCTAAATGAAGAAATAATTTATGATGGTTGACTTGGAGGCATGCCATAAATGGCATGAGGATTAGATTAAGGTTGTGCAAACAGGTGATTAGGGAAGCTAATGAAGGATTAGAAGCAAGTTGCAAGATATAGAGGATGTGGCATTAACCCTGATTAAAGGTGTGCACATCTTAATCAAGGATTAATTAAACTAATCTAGATTAAAGGGGGATTAGGGAGGATGTGACAAGGAGAGAGAAAATAGAGAATTTAAAATTAATTTAAATTCAAAAGGCCAAATGACTAAATTAAATAAATTGATATATTTATTTAATTTAGAGAGGAAGGGATGAAAGGTAAAGTATTTAATCATTAAATTAAATATCTTAGGAAATTTAGGAAAAGGGGAAATATTAATTAAATAAATCATTTAATTAATATCGATGGGGAATATGAAATAGATGAATAAAGGTTATGAATTTGACCATACAAGAGTGGTCAGATTTGGATGTCTGCAGTACTCAACAATGCTGTTAGTATAGAGAAATGACAACCTATATGATTTTGGGATACAATCACCTTGGGGTGATGAAAAGAACGCCTGCTTTTGATCCATGTTGGGTGAATCATCCATCAAAGTACATCTTCGACTAAGTTGTGAGATTGATAAGGAACATTGATTCATCAGGAAACTCAAATATCAAAGGGTTCTCAACATAGATAGGTGGTTCTGCTAGTTGGTCTACGATCACTTGTCCTTTGATTGCTTTGTGCTTCACATACTCTATGTCAAAAAAATTCAAGATCATCACCCATTTAGCCATTCGTCCTATGAGGGTTGCCTTGGATAACAGTTATTTTAATTGATCAATTTTTGCAATGAGCTTAATTTGATGTGCCAACATATAGTGCCTAAAATTTTGTGAAGAAAAACTACTGCTAGATATGCATTCTCAATGGGTGAATAATTCATCTCATAGCCCACCAAGGTTATGCTGATGTATTAGATGGCTCTTTCCTTTCCATTTTCATCATGCTATGCTAAAAGAGCTCCTAATGCTGCTGGTGTTACTGAGATGTACATGATCAATGGCTTGTTCGGTATCAGAAGCATGAGCACTGGAGGTGTTAATAGATACTCTTTGATCTATTGGAAAGCTTTGTCACACTTGTCATCCCACTTGTAGGTTATCCCTTTATGGAGAAGATGCAAAAAGGGGTGAATTTTATCTGATAATTAGGCTATGAATCTTCTGATGGATTGTGGTTTTCCTTGTAATCCTCTCATCTGCTTTAATGTTTGTGGTGGTTCCATATCTAGGATGGCTTTTACCTTTGCTAGATCAATTTCTATCCCTCTTTGTGAAACAATAAAGCCCAAAAGTTTCCTTGATGTGACCCAAAAAACACACTTTTTTGGATTCAAGCGTACATTGTATTCTTCAAGCCTATCAAAGATAGGTCTTAAGACTTGTATGTGCTCACTTCTCTTCTTTGATTTTTCCAAAATATCATCCACATAATCTTCAACTATTTTGTGGATCATGTCATGAAAGATGAGGGTCATTTCTCTTTGATAGGTTGCACCTACATTCTTTAACCTGCATGACATCACATTCCAGCAATAGGTTCCCCATGGACAAGTGAATGCAGTTTTGTGTTGATCCTCCTTGGAAATTATGATTTGATTATAGCCTGAAAAACCATGCATGAGTGACAACATTTCATTCCCAATTGTTAAGTCCACAATGAGATCGATGTTAGGAAGAGGGAAATCATCCTTCGTACATGCCTTGTTCAGATCTCTGAAATTAGTGCATATTTTGATGCCCCCAATGGGTTTTGAGACTGGTACCAGGTTGGAAATGTAGTTAGGGTAAAAATGTTAGGGAAAATGCATAAAAAAATTATAATGAAACCCTAACAAGCACAATAGAGCACAAACTATCATGAAAATCAAAATAAGAAAGTAAAGCAAATCGATCTCCAAGCTAGATTTGATTTATCTCCATTGCTCTTCTCCACCTGCATGAGAATGCAATATTTTGAAGGATTGAATGACTTGATATGTTGATTGCTGATTTTCACGGCATAATGATAAGATGGAGATGATAGAGGAAAAATAGATAGATAAATGAGAATACTGAAATAAATTTTGGCAGAGTCAGGATGCTAGAAGAAGATTTGATGCAAATGGCTTGTGGGAGGCTAGATTTAAAGGCAAGAGCTGATATGATTTGATGGCTAAGATTAAAATTCCATTGTATGATGTGTATGGCTAGGATTAAAAGTTGATTTTAGTGCCTATGACGCACATTAAGTGGGTTATGACATGAGGTTAAAATTAGGATGTGGGATTTTTTTATTTATTTGGAGAGAAAAGATGCCTATGACACACAATGAATGGGGCTAAAAATAGGATGTGAGTGGGAATCTCATAATTCAAATAATAAAATTATTTAAATTATTTGTGCATGTGAACAGTTGTAGTCATGTGACACATGTTGCAATGTGGTAAAAGTGAGGGATGAGGGATTTAATTCAAATATTTAATTTGACTTATTTTGAGACATGTGAAGAGGAATTAATTAAATAAATGAGATTTATTTAATTAATTGGAAAGGTGATTAAGTGGGATAAATGGGATAATGTAATGACCTAGGGTAAAATATTACAAGATGTCTTACAAGGTCATGTATTGAATAGGTAATGTTTTGACATGGAATTTTTTTTGCGTCTACATTTTTCCCCTCTTTGAGATGATGTTTGAGATGATGAGATTTATGTCAAGTAACATCATTTCAAAGAAGCTAAAAAAAAAGATGACGCCCCAACCACTTGAGGAAGTGAGGAGTAAGATGAATGAAGAAAAGTGATGATAGAAGAATATGATGATGTAAAAGATACGAAGAAATGGGATGATGACATAGGATATGATAATGATGATGATGCCCCCTCGAGAGGATAGGCGGGTTGGACAAACACGAATATGCTCTCAAAATGAATGAAACAATAAAGGAGGGATAAGATGAATGATACAAGATAGGAAGTGAATGAAAGAGAAGAACGACATGTTATGCTACAATAAAGAGCAATTATATGTTTGATATAGCACTAGATGTTATGCACCAAGGTATAAAGAACAAGGTGACAATGTGTCTCGTGCCCCAGTGTAATACAACATTTTCTAGATACAACATATGAATATTAGCTGGGAGTGATTCAGATTTGATGCAAATGCAAGATAAAAATGATAACACACACCAGCAAGCAAGCAAGCATGCACAAATGATACAAAAACAAACAAGGTATTGCCCCTGTCAAGTTGTAAACCAATGATTAATTGATTGATTGATGATGATGATGATGATAGTGTTATCATTGCAGGGAATGATATATCCCTAGATCAACACAAGGATGATTGATTGATTGATTGGGTTTACAACAAGATTAGGATCAAGACCAAAAGATGTGATTGGATAATTTGGAAAGATTGATTAGCTTGGTTGGTATGGTTTTAAGGATTGATTTGCATTTGGATTCATTGCTTGGAATGATTTTGATTGATTGGATGATTTGGATTGATTTGATGAATTGAAATGAGGAATTGATTTATTAGAAGATTGATTGATTGAAGATTGATTTGAAGGAGTTGAATTGATTGGAAGAAGTGATTTTGTTTGATTTTAATGCTTGGATTTTTGTTGGCTATTTGATTTTTTTGGATTTTTTAAGGACCTTTTTTCAATTTTTTTGTATTTTTTTCAAGAATTTTTTGAAATGTTTTCAGATGTCAATGGATGAAAATTTGGGTAGCCTTTTTGCTAGATACCAATGACAAGGGAAAACCAAGTGTAGGTGCAAGGATGGGGATGGGATGGATAGATGAAAGGGTGGGTGATATGATAAGGGATAAAAGGTTCATGATAGATGGATGGATAAAAATGATAGGTCATAGTGAATGGAATGGATGTATGCATCATAAGAGAGCAAGGATGTGATCTCCAAAGACTATCTCGCATAGGAATAACATACCCCATTCTAGGTATAATACTTAGGATTTTTCTTTACAAAGCATATGAAAATAGGATAATGATATGCTTGTTTGGAAGGACAGGGTATATCAAAAGATATCCAAAGCATATTTCAACATTTTTCCCCCTATTTTTATCAAGATCAAAAGGAGGAAGAGAGGATGAATGAACTCAATATGATAGGTATGTATGATGGCCAAAGATGGTAGGTAGGATGAAAATGATATGATAAGAAGTGACATGATAGGATAGATAGTGTGGATGAGACAAAGTTCCCCCAAGTGTAAGTGGCATAGAAGATCAACCTACACATGGTGCCTTTTTTCCAGGTTTTCATCATGGTACTTATCTAGGGCGCCTATTTAGTAGGTTTTCACTGTTGGACGAAGGGATTTCTCTTTACTTTTTTTTACTTTAAAAAAAAAAAATTGACTTTTTTTAATTTTTGGATAGAAGGGGAATATGGATAGGATGGCTCAAGTGTATAGTTCCATGAAAGGTGATAGTCCCACTAGAGATGGATGTCATCGCATGGACCATGTCAAATGCCATTATGCTCATAGACGTTGGTAAGGGATGACATGAAAGGGAGATAGAGTAGGTAGATGATGGATTATGATGTGGATTATAGAGTGAAATAGTGGATTATGTTGTGGATTATGATGTGGATTATGTAGGGGAGATGAATGGGAGTCTTAGCCAAAAGCATGGACCATAGGAAGGTGATGGGGGAGATATGTAGGATAATGAGTGAAGGATGAGGATATGGAGGTAGGGAGAATTGTTGTGAAATGGAAGGGAACCATGACCAATGGTTGTACACACTATGATAAACATTGAAGCTTTTGATGTGGAGGGGGTGTAGGAAGCAATGGAGATGTTAGCTTAGGAGATGGGTGATGAAGTGCTTTAGGTACCCACATAGACTTAGTATTTTTATGACTTTTATTTTGCTTGTGGGATGGAATATGAGATTCTTGAATAGAGTGGGAATGTGAGGTGGAAGTGGATGGTTGGGATTTTTGTGATGTGGATGCCTCATTTGACTTGATTTATTTTTGCTTAGGTACCCAAACCATTTTGTTTTTAGACTTTTCTTTTGAAGCTATGGGCTTATATTGCTTTTTAGATGTACTCGACTTTAAATTTTTGTAATTGTATGCTAAGGCATTAGGAACTTTAGGATTTTTTACTTTATGTGTAGAGGCATCCAATTTTTTATTTTGGAATCCCTTAGGTATGGTGGAATGAGTGGAAGCTTCATGTTTAGACAATTTGTGAATTTGTTGGTCATGATTAGGATTTTTAGAAGATTTATGGATGGATGGATAAGGGGATTGTATAATGGATATATTAGGTGTTGGGATTAGTGGAGGTGGAATAGATGGAGGGTTATTAGGAGTTGGAAGCAATGGTGGAAAAGTTGGTGGAAGGCACGTACGGTCACATGCTTTTGACATTTGTAGGATGATGTAGGTGAAATAGAAACATATGTTTTAGGTGTATGATAGGATTTATGGTGGAAAGAGGACTTAGGATGGATGGAGGAAGTACCAACATATTTAGCTTGTTTTCCTTGGGGTGAGTATACAAGGCCAAATGAGCGTGGAGGGACTTTGACATGGATGGGCTCCAAAATACCTTGTTCATGAAGGCCTAAACCTTTACCTTGGTAGTTCATGTTTTGGAGTGTGTGATGGACAATGGGACTAGGTGTAGGTGGAACACTAGACACAAGTCTATTATTGGATGGAGAAGGTGAAGTGGATAATGGTGGTTGTCGTTCTAAGGAGGAACATTCATGAATGAGGGTGGAAAGAGCAAGTGGATATGATGGATTTGATAGTGGATGATGGAGGGTTTAAAGGATCTTGAGTATGTTCATATAGATCCACATTATTGGTTTGATCTTCTATGTTGGCTTGGGAGGCACATGTCTCATCAAGGGAAGTGGATGTTTGTGCATCATGGATAGGACTAGGTGGAGGTTTATTTGGGATATCTTGCTCATGGATGGGTATAGGATCAAGTTGCTCATGGATAGGCTCTTCATCATTATGGATATAATCTTGATCGTATAAAATATATAGATTATGGATAGGTTGGATGAAAGTGATTTGATCTTGATTAGGACTAGGGATTGATGTTTCCACATGTTTGGGAGTAGACTCTTGATATAAATCTTGTGGTTTCATGGAAGTGAAAGTGGGGGGTTCTTGGATAAGTTTGATAGGTTCTTGATATTCCTCAATAAGAGAGTATGATGGACTTTGACTTGAGCTTATGATAGGATGCTCTTGAATAGGCTTGATAGCTTGTGGGTCACATGATGGGCTTGAGGAGCTAGGCATGTTAATGGAGAGCTCTTGAATAGTCTCAAGGATAGGACTTTGATGACATGGAGATGTTTTATTTCTTGATAATAGCCATTGGATCACATCCTTTGTAAGTGGATGGGTGGTTTTGGGTAATGCCATAGGTTTTGTGAACACAAAACCTGCACAAGCTAACAATTGATCAACAAAACAATTTCAAACATGTTAGAAAAGAAAATCTAATGCTCCCTATGAAATTATTTAGCCAATTCAAGAGAAAACATGAAAATAACAAGCAACCAATCAAAGATTGCATGCAATCTAAATTGAACTAACTAAACCTCCATCCCATAGGGGGAGTGGTGCTCCTTTGATGTGGAAAGAAGCCATTTCACAATCGCTTTGATAAGCTTTGATGTTGAATGTGATTCCAAACTTATGAAAAATGACTATAATCTACCTAAAATGGATGAAAATGATGAAATACTATGAACTCAAATGACTATAATGGAAATGCATGAAGTTGTGGATCATCCATATTATGAAAAGGCTGCCTCTATTTATAGAAGCCAAGGGTTGAATAATGCAAGGATTTGATGAATGTGGGATAAATAAGAGCCAATGAGAATGTGCCAAGTGTCACAATTCTATTAGAGGAAGTTGGAGCATATTTTGGGAAATGTGTGAGTGGAGGAGGATGAAAGAGAAGTAAATGTTGTTGGTTGAGAATTTGAAAATGGTGTAAGAGGAATTGAATGAGATTTGAGAGGATGTAAGAGGATTTGAAAGGTTGTAAGAGAAGTTAATGTAAATGTAAGAGGATGTGATAGGTTTTTTGAAAACCTTTGGAGGGAAATTGAATAAGAGGTGATTGAGAGGAATATTCCTCAGAATATGCCTTTGTGAGGATAATCGAGGTAATTAGATAATTAGAGGAAATTGATTTTATGTGAAACCTAGTTAGTTGACCATGGTTGATTTAACTCTTGAGTTAAAAGTTGGAGGATTTGATAATGATGATTAGAAAGTTGATTTAGGATTGATTAATCTAGAATTAATTAATTGGAGTGAATAAGGAGATGTGACATTTGATTTGATTATTTTTTAATCAAATGAGAGGATTTAATTAAATGATTTGATTTAATTAAATAAGATGAAAAATTAGTTAGAAGAAGGGTGAAGTAATCCAATAAATTTAATTTTTTGATTAATAGTTGAATTTGTTGATTTTAATCAAATAATGTTAATTATTCAATTAATTGATCAATTTGAGATGATTTAGGAAGAAACGATGTTAATTAATAAGAATTAGATGCATAGTATCAATTAGGACTTTTTCGGTGTCTACATTTTTCCCCTCTTTGAAATGAAGTACCTGCTGCATCGGTTCAAAGAAAAGCACTTCCATGATAAAAATTCAATTTTTTAATTTTATTTTTTCTGATGGCTCACTACTGCCCTAGTGGAAAGAATTATGCTGCTACATTGCCCCCTCAAGAGATTGGCCAAAAATTGCAAATTAGGTTGAGCTTGCAAAAAAATATTCAACAATGATTTAGGAGCAGAAAACAACCCACAAGATGCGAATTTAGGCTCAAGATGACAAAAACGGATCAAAACGGGCTTCATTCCAGCAAACATGGATTAAATGGGTTCAAAAACCCTAAAAAATACCTAAAAAACCCTAAAATTTGTGTTAAAGGTGTTAAGAGGGTCATTTTCAAATCATTTGCTCACTTGCCCTTTAGAGATTCTAGTGATTTTGCTCTAAGGTGCTGGTGGAATGGCTACTCCCGTGCTTCCCAAACATCAAACGGATTAAGTTCGTGAGTTCTAGCAGGCCTAGGATGCAGGACCCTTGGTACACCTTTCAAAACATTTCTCATTTTTCATGTTTTTAGTGCATTTATTAGGGTCCCTTTAGGTCGACCAAAAGCAATCCTCTAGGGCATCACTTTTGCAAATGTTGACTAAAATTTGTGGTGGAGCATCGTGCAGCACTAGAGGGTTCTAGAGTCGTGCAAAAAATACCAAATCACCTTTGCAATATTGCGTCATGTGGCCCTAAGAGGTTTTGGCGTTGCTCAGAAATGCTAACTCGTCTCTGCAGGATAGCATTGCTTTTGATTTCAGCGTTACATTTGCAGAATGCAGAGCGTCAATTTTAAAATATCGTGTTGCCTTTACTTCTTCAAGATTATATTTTTTTTGAAAAGCGTCTGTTTTGTGAATTTTTGACATCGTGGGAATTTTGATTGCAGGAGGTCCTATCGGTGCTTCATTCGAAGGAGCACAGGAGCTAGTTTCTGCACTAAGCTAGGATTTTTTTGGATCGGGCCCTATTTTTCCTCAGAGCGATTGGATTCACCCATATTGCTCAGATGCTCGAGGTGTGGATGCACCTCAAAATGATGACAACTTTGGTCAAGAGATGGTAGAGTGAGACCTCTTCATTCCACCTACTGACTGGCGAGGCCACTGTCACCTTGGAGGACATGTGGCAAATCCTGCATCATGGTGAGTGCATCATTTACGATGTCAAGGAAGATGGTGATGCCATTTTTTCTTTATTTGGTGTCGATTCATATGAGGTGGATAGCAGCTAGATAGATCTCCGCCGATATGAGGGGATTGCCCCTAATTTGACCTTGTTTGTCGGTGCATTGATTTCGAGAGTCCTTGTTCCCAATCGGCAAGCCCGAGGATGCAACATTAGATGGGGGTTATTTGGCCCTAGATGATGGAGGACATGAATATTTATGCCTGGGGGTCAGTCGTCTTGGCTTCATTATAGCATGATATGCACCAGGTTGTATATAGCGGGGCCTGTAGCATTAGAGTGGGCATCACCCTTCTTCACGTGTGGGCTTATGAGCACATTGTCATTGTGAGGCCACATATTGCAGACATCTAGACCGACTGCAATGATCCTACGACGTACAGATATGGGAGGATGACTACCCTCCACTTCACAGGCATTACAAGCATCCCGCACTGGAGGTGGGTTTTGGATGAGATGACAGTTTTAGTGGAGGCCTTGGATCCACTTTCCTAGATGACACGATGATGATGATCATTTTTTCTACTATCATTAGTCTTGATATATGCAGGGGTGGGAGCATTACATAGTTTGAGAGGTACCTCCCAGATAGGGTTGCTCACCAGTTTGGGGAGGTGCAAGATGCACCCGATGATACACAAAGAGCCATTTTTGCTCATCAGATGAGAGAGGCAACATGGGGACAGAGGATCCCACCCCAGTAAATGATCAATGATTTTAGACAACTGGTCATGGTGCCATGGGTATACTTCGATGATCCTATAGATGTAGGGACTAACCAAGCTTTTGATGCATATTGGTAAGCCCATGCCCCTATTCATTTGACATTACCAACAATCCCAATCCCAGGTAGAGGACAAGTCAGAGGACCTTAGATTGGACAGGTTCCATAATAGCTAGGGGCCAACCCTAGGATGGATAGGACAGGGACGAGGATCATGATGAACAGATCCCACCACTTGTGCCACCCATTGGATAGAGGCCACTGGTCCAACCACATTAGCAGCCACACATGTCACCCCCATGAACACCACTAGGTCTTGATCCTAGGGATGTATAGATAACAGTGCTGCAGGTGCAGATTTAGGTTTTGACAGGGCAACTTTAGCAGGCTCAGGCCTAGATTTAGAAATTGGTCCAAGAGAGGGACTAGGCTCAGTAGGAGGTGGCGCAGGAGTGCTAGATGAGGTAGGATTCAGATATGGCCTTAGCACTAGAGACGGGACAGAGGCAATAGCTAGAGGCTGTAACAAAATAGATTCAGGGACACGCCGCAGTCTCGATCGAGATGTATGGCCGAGGGATGTAGGAGGCCTCACATTACAAGGACATGTACTACATAGTTGTGGCACAGGAGTGGAGGGAGAAAAATTTCTCCAATATTAGTTAGATTTCTCCAACCATGATCCCTCATGCAGGCACATTAGGGAGACCATCAGGGTCTCACCATCAGAGCCAACGCAACCATCACGGAGACAGACAAAGCGAGGGAAGCTCAGGATATTGATAGTACACTCAAGGACACACTTTTTGTACAACCTGATTATGATGTGTATACATTCATTGGCTGAGTTTTTTGACTAGCCTCTTGTATATTTGATGATGATACTATATATCTTATTTTGATGTATCATGACATTCAACTTTTTTGATATATATGAGATGAATTGTGATGCGTTTATATGATGTGATAGTTATTTTATTTTATGTGATGTATATATTTATGGATGTATGTAATGTTTATTTTATGATGTGATGCAATATTATCAATGTATGATGGATCTATGTGGATGCACTTTTATGTGATGGATTCAAATGCATTTATGGATGATGGATGCAATGTAATGATATGCTTTATTTCTTTTTCAATATCTTTTTCTATATGCGATGTATGTATGGATGATGCAACATGTGATGATGCCTATATCATTATGCAATGGATGTTTTATGCAAATGTATGGTTTATGAGATTCTTAGAATAACCAATCTATATTATGATTGGTAAAAATGTAAATGTATGTGAGATGATTGATGTTTCCTATTATGTATGATATGAATGATATGAAATATACTGACATTTTGTGGATGCAGGATGGATGCATATATAGATGTTTTTGTTTCTGAATGTCATGATACCATGTTAGTGTATTTGGGAAAGATAGAAGAAAGAGAAATCAACCCTTGACTTCAAGATGATACAAAAAACATGATAATAATGATGATTGCTTATCAGAGATTGGGGATATGAAGAGCTTACTTACCTTATTTTTGATAACACACATAGATACAATGCATCAAGGTATAAAGAACCAGGATGACATTGTACCTAGTGTGATGGACTTTGAATTGACAATTAGATAGGAGTATCCTTGTTCACACCTGGCATACAAAACCCTATTTATGATGTAGTTTAGATATTTCAAACATCTTAGAACAAAAAATAGAAAGGAAAAAACCTTCCCATGTGGTCAACAAGATATTCAAAATAGCCTCCCTACAGACCCAACAAAGCAAGAATGACTAAGGTTATATTACAAGAATATCCAACAAACGCAACAGATAAAAAGATAATGATCAATACCCCATTCCTTTCCCTCTAAATCATTTTGATAGAAATCATTGAGAGGTCATTAGAATGAGCACAATAAGATACATCAAAGAAAAGATCAAGTGAACAAACAAGCCAATGTTCTTCATACCTCTAACCAAGACTAAACTACAATGATGCCTGATGTTGATGTCCATTGTAGGAAGGATGCATCCTAGGACATGATGTTATCAGATGATTTTGGGACTAACTGGATGATGGGCTATTAATACCAAGATTTTACCAACTTTTTTACCTACTAACCTAGACTTGAGACCTTGATGTTTGAGTTTTCACTTTGAATTTACTATATTTGTTTCCGATTATTTCACCAAAGGTTGGGGGTGATGATGATTTATTATGAGTGGATGTTTATTACGGGTGATGAATGAAATGGGATGGATGATTTTTTGGGCTTTTTGAATGTTTTTGGTAATTTTGAAATGTTTTGAGGCTATTTTTTGGTATTTTCATGATGTTTTATGAATGTTTTGATTTTTAAAATTTCTAATGTTTTTGTGTTTTCTGAGATTTTGACCAAGAACCTAACCTACAAACCTATCCTAGGGGCCTTGGGGGTTGATCAAAGGTTAGACTTGCCTACGTTATAGACACAGAGACCACATAGTTCGACTGACACAAACTCATTTATTGATGAGATATGAACATGTGCAGATTACCTATTTTATTGTGATAGACTCCTAAAGGACTAACCGAGGATGTCTCAAGGGCACATCAATGATGGCCTTTCCTAGGTTCAGATCTTAGAGACCCATAGTTTGACAAGATGATTCTATTTTTGACTTTTTTTGACTCTTTGACTTGTTTTAGATTTTTTGATGTGTTTTGGAATTTTTTGGGTTTTCTGATTTTATGAATGTTTTTAGATTTTTTGATTTTGAGAAAGACTTCAAGAATATACATGAATCTGATCCAATGCAGGTGTAAGAACATGCCCCTAGTGTGATGATATAGACTACTTTGATATAGGAAGGAAAAATTGACCTTAGGAATGGTGCCAAGTAGTTCTAGGAGGAATCATGATACAACACAAGATCAAGCTATGGTGCAAACACAGATGGGTGATGGAAGGATCAATGAAGTGTGATGGATGAATGATACAAAATAAGCCATAGAGATCATGGTGGATGGAAGGTGTTTATTTACAAAGGCACCTATGTTCTAGGTTTTCACCAAGGTACTTTCCCAAAGCGCCACCGAAGTGGTTTTAACTAGAGGACAATTTCTTTTTTACTGTTTTCAATCATTTTTCTAATTTTTTTTTTAATATTTTTTGATTTTTTTGTATTTCTGGTTTTATACCTTGCAAGTTTAGGAATAATTTTTTTTGAGATGGGAGCTATTGATAGGCTCCTGCAGAGGCTCACCTTTTGGTGTGGATAGTTGATATGCTCCTAATTTGTAGCTTGTTGTGATAATGAAGGGACCCAAATAATTGGGTTCAAAATTTCCCTTGTTGTTTGGATTTGGTACATTTTTATGATTCTCCTTCAATATGAGCTCTCTGAATTGAAAGGTCTGACTCCTGATCTTCTTATTATAGCTCCTCTTGAGATGGTTCTGGTAGACCTGTAGATGGTTTAAGGCATCCATGCACCGCTCATCTAGTATTTCTAGCTCGTTCAACCGTGACACCCGATATTCTTCATCAATGATGAGATTTCGTAATGATATTCTTAAGGATGGGAGCTTGATCTTAATGGGTAGGATGGCTTATGATCCGTAGACCAGGGAGAAATGGGTTGCAACTATAGGCATGTGGATACTTGTTCGATAGGCCCATAAGGCGGGATTTAGCTGTAAGTGCCAGTCACAACTAGCTTCATTGATTGTTTTCTTTAGGATTTTCAAGATGGTTTTATAAGAAGCCTCAACTTGGTCATTTCCTTGGGGGTAGTATGGAGTGGAGAAGCAATGTTGGATATTAAATTTTTGGCATAGTTCTTGAACATCTTGGTTTTTGAAAGGTGTCCCATTATCTGAGATAAGGGCTTGTGGGACACCGTAGTGGAAAATGAGGTAGTTCAAGATGAACTTGGATATCTGCTTCCATGTGATGTAGGTTAGTGGGATGGTCTCTACCCACTTCGTGAAGTACTTAGTGGTGGTGATAATGAACTTATGTCCATTGGATGAGGTGGGTGTGATTTTACCAATGAGATTGAACCCCCATTGTGAAAAGGGCCAAGGTGTTATAATCGGTTGGATCTCCTAAGCTAGTGCATGGAAAAGGTCCCCATGCTATTAACATTGCAAACACCTTTAGACATAGTCGTGATCTTCCTTTTCCATCGTAGGCCAATAGTACCCAGTCCTCAACAGTTTCTTGGCCAAGGTCATACCACTTGAATGTGATCCACAAATGCCATTGTGTACCTCGGTTAAAGTATTCAAAGCTTCCTTAGGGTTAATGCATCGCAAAAGGGTTCCTTCGATACTCCTACAGTATAGGGTGTCTCCTAAGATAATGAAACAAGATGACTTCTTAACAAATGTTCTCTTAAGGTTTGGGGTGATATCGACTGGGAGGACTCCTATTTTTAAGTAGGTGTAAATATCATGACACCAAGGGTCACCAAGACCAACAATTTCACACATGAATTCAAACTCTGGTACCTCAAATGCTGGTATGAGAAGATGCTCTACCAGGAATTCATGTTTATGGACATTGCATGGGATATCTAGTAGCGATCCAATTGTTGCCATAACATCTGCTACTCTGTTCTTTGCCCTTGGTATTTGCTCAAATGTGATGTCAATGAATAATTCTTTGAGGCTTTCCACCAGTTTATTGTATGGGGTCAATTTATCATCCTTCATTTGGTATTCATCATTGACCTGGTTGATGATAAGTTGTGAGTCTCCATAGACCTTAAGTGCCATGATCTGCCACTGTACTGTTATTCTGAGTCCTATGACAAGAGCCTCACACTCTACAATTTTGTTTGTGCAAGGAAAAGACAACTTCTATGACTTTGGTATGTAGTCTCCTTGTGGTGTGATGAAGAAGACTTCCACTCCTAACCCATGTTGTTTGTGGGATCCATCAAAATATACTTTCCAATGATCTGTCGTACTTAGGTTAAAGATTGACTTGTCAGGGAATTATGATATCAATGGGTTTTCTGAATATATCGGTGCCTCTTCCAGTTGGTTTGCAATTACTTTCCCTTTAATGGATTTTCATTCTACATACTCAATGACATATTCTATTAGGATCATGATCCATTTAGCCGTTCGCCTTGTGAGTGTTGCTTTGGAAAGTAGATACTTGATCTAGGATCTATCTTGATGATAAGTTTTATCTCATGAGCCAACATATATTGTCTGAACTTTTGTGTGGAAAATACTACTGCCAGGGATGCCTTTTCAATGAATGTATGATTCAACTCTTGTCCCACCATGGTTCTACTGATATAGTAAATAGCTCTCTCTTTCTCATTTTCATCATGTTGAGCTAAGAGAGTGCCAAAGGTTATTGTTATTGCCGATATATACATGATCAATGGCTTGTTCAGAATTGGTGGCATAAGGACTGGTGGTGTGAGCAAGTACTCCTTGATTTTATTAAACGCTTGATCACATTTCTCATCCCTTTTGTATGCTACCCCCTTGTGGAGTAGATGAGAATATGGGATAGCCTTATCTGCTAATTGTGTTATAAATTGACGAATGGATTGGAGCCTTCCTTGCAAACCCCTCAACTGCTTCAATGTTCTTGGAACTTCCATCTCAAGAATTGCTTTGACTTTGGTATGGTCTATCTCATTTCCCCTCATAGATACAATATACCCTAGGAGTTTTCCCGATTGCACACCAAAGACACATTTCTTGGGATTGAGCCTAACCTTGTATTCTTCTTGCCTGTCAAAGATGGAGCTTAGTGCCGCTATGTGATCTCAACGCTTCTTAGATTTGGCTAATATATCATCCACATAGTCTTCCACAGTCTTGTGAATCATGTCATGGAAGATTAACATCATAGCTCTTTGGTAGGTAGCCCTTGCATTCTTCAATTCGAACTACATCATGTTCAAATAGTAAGTCCGCCATGGACAAGTGAAAGTTGTTTTGTGTTGATCATCCTTAGCTATCATGATTTGATTGTACCCTAAAATTCCATCCATTAGTGATAACATTTCATGCCCTGTCGTCATGTCCATGATCATGTCTATATTCGGGAGAGGGAAATTATCCTTAGGGAATGCTTTGTTTAGGTCCCTGAAGTCAGTGCAAATGCGAATTCCCCTAGTGGGTTTAGAGATAGGTACAAGATTTGAAACCCACTCTGGATAATCAATCAGGCGTATGAAGCCAACATCAAGGAGCTTATGTAATTCAAGTTTGACTAATAATTCTATCTATGGATGCATTTTTCTTAGCTTTTGTCTTACTGGTTTTTCCTTTGGATCAAGACCAGGCATGTCGACGTAGGTCCATGCAAAGTTTACCTTTCTTTTCCTTAGAAATGTAGCTAAAAGTTCCTATTCTTCTGTCAAAAGTGATTCTGCATAGAAGGTGATATGTGGCATTTCTTCGGTTCCTAGGTTGATCGGATTGTACTTCTCTGCCAAGACTGCTAATTTTTCCTAATGAATAACACTAAGGGGAAGATTGAATCCCTCATCCTTTGGCACCTCAGAGAGGTTTTCACCATTGGATACATCCTTTTTTTACTATTTTTGGGTCAGAGAGTGCCACTGTGTGGTTTTCACTCAAAGACCTAGATATTATTCTTAAATTTTCACTTTTGTGACTAACGGATTCAATCATTTCCCCATAGTATGCATGTGTGTTTAGTTCAATGTCAAACCCAACTTTATGATCTCCATATGGTAGAGTATCCAGCAGCCCATGAATTCTGAGAGAGCCTCATCATTTTTAAACATGTCTAAGATCGACGGTCCTCGTTGGTCATAATCGATGAGTTGGGGGTAGACAAGTTTTAGCTCATTGGTTTGGTTACTTGGCTCGAAAGATAGGGTTATGATCATGAAAAGCGGGGAGTCTTTAAATAACATGGGTAGGTCAGTGATGGGGTCCTCATCACACACATTGGTTATATCAAAGGTAGAGTTATCTAAAGGTAAACCTGTGGATACCAATAACTGAGGAGGATCTTTGACTTTTCTAATTGGGGCACCTTTGCCAAGTACAGTTATTTTCGGAGGGGTACATCCAAGGCCAAGATTCTTCATACGCTTCTCAGGAATGATAGGTTCTATAAGGTTGTTATCATTTTTCCCAATCTTTTCATGTTTGTTATAGCCCCATCCTTGCATTAACTGCAGTCCTTTGTTGTCATTGTCCATGGGAATATTAGGTACAGGCCCTTCATCTTGATACAATAAGCTTGATATATCCCTCTCATCTATCACTTCCTGACTTAGGTTCCCCCATCTTTTGAATCTGGAGGGGTCTACTCTAAAGGTTTGAGACGGTGTGTCAATCAGTTGGGGTTGCCCATGAGATTGAGGAGATTGAGGTAACTCTCCTATTACAAAGGAACTCTTTTTCATTTTACAGTCCCCACACTCATGATCTTGGATAATGAATTTGATATCAGAGATGTTTGGAATAGAGGGTGTCTTTGTCTCATAAGTGGAGGCTAGGGTAGATGGGTCTATATATGGAGATGTGGGTCCCTCATCATTCTTCCAGACTTGAGGGATCTTGTAGTACTTTGCTTCCAAATTCTTGCAATAATAAAATGGTTCAGGATCGCCATGGACTGTGACCTCTTGATTTTGATAAGGAAACTTGAAACATTGATGGAAGGTGGATGTGATAGCCTACATCCCATGGATCCATGGGTGCCCCAAGAGGATATTGTAAGGTAGTTCAAGATCAAGGACTTGGCATGTAGTTTCCATGATAGCTTGCCCTACTTGAATAAGGAGTTGAATGGTGCCTTGAGACACCTATTCCTAATCATCATATGCCCTGATATTAATACCCTTACCTTTCTCAATGACATCTTCAGAGCATCCTAGATTCTTTATTAACTTGAGAGTACAAATATTCAATCTTGCACCTCCATCCACCAAGACTTGCTTCACTTTATTCTTATGGACTAAGACTTCAAGATGGAGTGCACAATTATAAGATGGTTGAGTTGGGAAGTCATGATCATAAAATGTTAGGAGATGTGGCGTGGTCATGTGTCTAACCATAGCTTGGAACTGGTCTATGTCAAGATCTGTGGGGACAGTGGATGAAGCCAATGCCTTTTCTTGGATTTCCCTATGTGTTGGTGAGATTTTTAGTAACTCCATGATGGAGATTTGGGCAAGGGTCCTTTTCAATTGATCTAGGATATTATAACCACTAGGTGCTAACTTTGAATTGGTGGAAAATGTCTTTGGTGGTTGGGATTGTCCTGAAATGGTAATTCTTCCACCACGTGTGGTGACTCCACAGTCGGCTTTGGATCCTTTGATGTTAACAATGATGACCCACTCATCTAAGGATGCAACAACATGGTCGTAAACATGGTTCAAATTATTATACTTTGCCTTACCATTGTTGTTTCCCTTATTGTGATCTGACATTGGATTCATGCATATTTTGAGATCTTGATTTCTAGTGGGTTATGATTTTGTCATCAATGAGGTCCTGAATCAGATTTTTAAGTCGCATGTAGCTAGCTATCATGTGTCCCTTAATTTTATGAAAATAGTAGAGATGTTTCAAGTTATACCATGAAGGTTTAACTTGAGGCCCTTGATAATCGTCATAAATAGGGATTTTGATAAGTTTTTCTTGTACCAACTGCTATAGGACAGACTCAATTGGTTCCCCAAGTGGCGTGTATTTTTGTTTAAGGGTATACCTATTCCTTGGAGGTGGCCCCCCTTGATTATTCAGGTTATTGACTGCTTGATTATTGGGTTGTTGTGATGATGTGTTGGTTTGTGTGTTGTTTTGGTTGTTAAATTGTGGTTGTTGATATGTTTGTGTGTTTTTCCTTGGGGCACTAATAATAACTTTGGCATCAACCAAACCATTGTTAGTAACATTTTTGTTCTTTTCCCATGTGTGAGGTTTTTCATTGTAACTGGTTGATGGACGATTGTCTTGATAAGTAGGTGTCCCCGCTTGTGTGATAAGTGATCTTTCGATGTTGATCGCCTTGGGGATCAATTGATCATATGTGGTGATGCATTACATTTTTAGATGGAAGGAAAAGGTTCCTTCAAGATTGGCGATGATGGTACAAATTTTTTGTTCTTCTGGCATAGTCCACTGGCTCCCTATTGGCCTTGGATTTCCATTGTTGTAAGAAGGATGCAAACGTTTCCCCCTTGGCTTATTTT
The DNA here is from genome assembly GCA_007258455.2 of Sequoia sempervirens. Taxonomy (NCBI): domain Eukaryota; kingdom Viridiplantae; phylum Streptophyta; class Pinopsida; order Cupressales; family Cupressaceae; genus Sequoia; species Sequoia sempervirens. The sequence continues at coordinate 361,679,598 of VDFB02000003.1, read as the reverse complement.
AGAGAAAATAGTTCTTCTAGACTCACATCCATGCCTATGTTGAATGAATCATTTTGTATAAATAAGTCCACAATTTCTTGGAACTTTTTGATTCTGAGAGGAAGGCAAGAGAACCATTCCATTGCTGGACCAGCCAAACTTCGAGGGAATAACCGCATTAGATACGGGTCATCATAGGAAACTTCCATACAATGCACATGGAATTCCCTGATGTGATCTTCAAGACTTCCAGTTCCACAATATTTGTCAAACTTAGGTATCTCGAACCCTTGTGGGAATTGAACCATCACAATGCTTCCATCGAATGGATAAGGGCACAAATTCCCTTGTGTTTTTGTTGTTTTCCCCAATTGTAGGTCTAACACTTGTTGTGAGAGCAATTTGATTTGCGTAGACACATCATTTTGCAGATCGGGTGGTGGGATGAATGTGTTTTTGGGGTGGTTTGATTGTTTAAGTGATGGGTGGGTTATTTAGTGTGTTCATGGGAGGCTGTTGTAGGTTTTTTTGTGCCACCAACGCTTGTTTCTATGCCTGCAATTGCTTCTTTTCCAACAATGCTTGTTGTTGGTCTTGTTGTTGTTATGCCAACAATGCTTGTTGTTGTGCTTAGTATTTTTTGTAAAGCTTGCTGATAAGATTGTTGTGCTTGATACTGAGCTTGTGCTTGAGCTTGAGCTTTTTGGGCAGCTTGTGCAGCTTGGGTGGCTTGTTGTTGTTGCAATAAAGCTTGAGCTTGCGCTTGGACAGCCTGTTGTGTGGCTTGCTGTGCCTACACTTGTTGAGCGGCTTGTTGTGCAACTTGTGTGGCTTGTTGAGCTTGAAACTACTGGAATGCTTTTTGATAGGCTTGTTGGGTAGCCTACAGTGTGATGCTGTATTGATTTTCCATGTTTGGATTTGTTGGCGGAGGTGGAGGATTTGGGATTGTGCGAGATGTTGTGATGAGATTTTGTTGAGGTGGTTGTGGAGGTGTTGTTTGATTGATGACAATGGATTGTGTGGTAGATGGCGTGGTTGATATGCTAGGTCCTTGGGAGACCATGTTTTGAAATATTTGAGGTGTTGTAGATGGTGTAGTGATTGATTGTGTTGTTTGGATTGGTGCCACCTAGTGTTGCAATATCGGTGGCATATTTGGAGGATTTGTTATGTTGATTTGATTCACGATCAGAGGATTGTTTTGATTTGGTTGATTGATGATTGGTAAAGGGGGTTGCCCTAAACCTAGGATTGGTATAGATGTTGGTGGTTGAGGACGAAATGGTTGAAAGATGGGTGGTGCATTTCCTTGAGAAAGTGATGACGAGGGATCAAAAATTCCCTCTTGCTCGAATAGACCCACTTGTCCTTTTGAAGTCATGGGAAGAGAGACTTGTGTGTCGAGAGAATATGTCAGTGATGCGGTGAAGGTGGATGGATTGTTGGTGTCATGAAAGATGAATGGGACATGTGGATGCTTTGGATCTTGAGGGACAATATTTGGTAGACCCAAGATGGTGTTTGCATCTAAGTATTAGTTATTTACAAGGGGGTGTGTTTGAAGAGTGTGAAGCAATGAACTTCCCTTGGTAACCATGGGTTGACTTGGAGCATGAGATGATGTTGTTTGTGGGATGGGTTGAATGATGTTTTGGAAGGAAGGTGTGAATGATACTGGTGGCATAATCCCAAGAGCTTTCTCCACAATAGTGCTCACATCATAATCACAAGGGAGTTTAGCCCCTTATTTTTCTAATGCTAGCATATATTGTGAAGGATTAAGTCTCATCATTGTATTGACAATCTTGTGGTTATCAGGATTTTGGACTATTTCCATGATTTTGTCTTGTCATTCCTAGGACATTGTTCGTGATATCCTCCACTTGGAAACCTCCCTCTTGAAGATCTTGTGGTAGTAGAGGAAGGTTGAGTGGGGGATTATTAGATCCAATGGGGTTGATTTCAGGTGTAGTTTGACTCAAGTCACTTGAAGTGGATGTTTCCTTGTTTGCTTCCATGTTTTTATTGTGTTGAGATCTAGTTTGGACCATAAAATAAGGATCAACTTTCAGGAATATGGGAGGTAAACCTCTAGCTCCTAAGGTTGGTCTAAAATTTAGGTACAAAAAAGAAAATCTAAGATGTTAAGGATCAAATGATGGTGATGAGATAAATGAAAGATGGGTGATGTGAATGATTGAACTCTTAAGAAACCTTGGAGGGATACTAGACTTTGGGACTTTTTGGATTTTTGATTTTTTTGGATTTGATTTGAGTTTTGATTTGGATTTGATAATGTACTTATAAACTCCAAGATGTTAGATATTATCTTGGAATAAACTTGTCCAAAAGGTGATAGTTTAACTAAGTGTATGAAGACAGATTCATCCACACACACTTAGCCAAAAAAGATGATTTTTTATTTGAAGGATTACAAAAAGTCTAGCATGAAGTATTTTTTCCAATATTCTAAGAGTTGTTTATGAGATGAGATTTGATTTATGTTTTGGGATGGATGAAAGTGTTAATTTTTTATCCTAAGTGAACCTATAGAGACTTTTTTTTACAAGACCTTGGTATTGAAGAACATGCTATACTTCTAAGAACTTTTTCAACCCTAAGTGAGATACTCAAAACATTGGAAGAGAGATAGATTTTGACAATAATAAAATGAGTACAAGTTTGGGTTGTCCTTTGATGCACGTTTGTAAAAGTTATAGACCAACCTTTCTCTAACTTGATAAAGCATAGATTGACATTTCTTGAGATTTCTTAGACTAAGACGTTTGTGACGATTGATGGACTTTGGTTTTGGGACTTTGATCTTGTGGGAAATCATTTGAACAAACACATGTGTGGGGTTCAATTTGCCTTTTATCTTTCCTTAATGGATTCTTTTTACCATAAACACTTTCTTGCTTAGCTTTTCAAACTAAATGTCCATGTCTCAATTTCTTTTCATCCCACAATGTCCATTATGTGGAAATCAAGGAAAGTAAGGCAATGGTTTCCTAATGTTGACTTTAGAGGGAGAAAATTGAGATATAGGCCCAAATATTTAGAAGCCTCTAACGATAAATCCCTAGGGACAAGTAGTAATACTTGGTCTTTTCAAAGGTATTTGCTCCTTCTAAAGGGTTTGAAATTTGATGACCTTGTTGAATGTTTGTTTTCAATATTTTGGATCCAAGCAAAGTGTTTAACTGAATCAAAGATTACACAACCCTAGGATAGAGAGGAAAATATTTGTTGAATTCCCACTATGATTTCTCCAACTGTGCTTATTCAGAGCAAATGATTAGAAGCTTGACCACATTGGCTCCCCTCCACGACACTCGCTTCTACGGGTCAACCAAACTTTGAGTTCTCATGAATCTCCCATGAAAAACTCTTCGTCTCTACAATGAACGAAAAATATGTGGGACAACTCCAGAGGTCTGACCTCCTGATGCTTGTTATCATAAAGAAATTGGGGGAGAGTTATCATGCACCGCTTCCCATTGTTTACGATTTTCATCGTAACCACAAATTTATATAACGGTTTGGATGAGCTTGGCTTATGCTTGTTACTGCTTGGGTCATTCCCTTGGGGTGAGTACTTTTTTCCCACCAAGGAAGACCCTCTAAAGGTGAACAATAGTGAGTAAGTACATCTGTAGTTCGATCAATCTTTGTTTGCGTGAACAAAGAGAGAACACACACTATGCCTTTTCTCACACTAGCAAGATTTGTTCAATTTTAAAAACCCAAATTTGAAATGTGGAGGCAATATTTTAGACAACCTAATGCCGCTTAAATGCTTTTAATTCTCAAGATCGCCGTGAAGCACGAGAGAAGTGCATACACATTCAAATGATACTAGTTTGTAGAAAATATTGCAAAATAGAACAAACACAAATTCTTTTTAATCCTCAAAGGTAATAAATGAGTTCTTTTTATAGCACCAAATTTGAGTGTGAAAGTTGATTGTTCAATTTTAAACCAAAATCAAAATTATAGTAAGTATCTAAGGTTCAATTTTAACCAACTTGAAAAATATTGAGTTGTAGGTTAATATTAAGTCCAAATTGAATCTAGTTGGTCCTAGAAATTGAATTGCAGAAATTAAAGCCCAAGATTGTCACAAAGAGCATAAAAAAATGCTTTTAAGACTTCAAATTTTGACCCTCCCCTACTTCCTGTAAATGTGACACTTTGCAAATGTCAAATGCAACACTGAAAAACATATGCGGCACTTTGGTAAATGCAAATGCGGCACTCTGCAGAAACAAAGAGTGCGAATGCGGCGCTCTACGAGGAGAATGTTAGATATAAGACAAAGGGTGCATATGTGGCACTGAATCAAAGGCGGCATGATAGAGGTGTGAATATGCGGTGTGACATGGCGAATACGGCACTGTATGACATAAGAGGTGCTCTGTGACATTACATTTGCAGAAAGGCAGCGTTGTGTTCCTGTGTTTGCAAAAAATAGAGAAATTAGGTGAAATTAAACATGTTAGATTGCTTAGCCCTCCCTCTAGTGCCAAAATGTGAACACCAAACCTGCACAAGCTAACAATTGATCAACAAAACAATTTCAAACATGTTAGAAAATAAAATCTAATGCTCCCTATGAAATTCTTTAGCCAATTCAAGAGAAAACATGAAAATAACAAGAAACTAATCAAAGATTGCATGTAATCTAAATTGAACTAGCTAAACCTCCATCCCATGAGGGGAGTGGTACTCCTTTTATGTGGAAAGAAACTCTTTCCCAATCCCTTTGATAAGCTTTGATGTTGAATGTGATTCCAATATGAAAAATGACTATAATCTAGCTAAAATGGATGAAAATGATGAAATGCTATGAACTCAAATGACTATAATGGAAATGCATGAAGTTGTAGATCCATATTATGAAAAGGATGCCTCTATTTATAAAAGCTAAGGGTTGAAGAATGAGAGGATTTGATGAATGTGAGATAAATTGAGAGCCAATGAGAATGTTCCAAGTGTCACAATTCAATTGGAGGAAGTTGGAGCACATTTTGGGAAATGTGTGAGTGGAGGAGGATGGAAGAGGAGTAAATGTTGTTGGTTGAGAATTTGAAAATGGTGTAAGAGGAATTGAATGATATTTGAGAGGATGTAAGAGGATTTGAAAGGTTGTAAGAGAAGTTGATGCAGATGTAAGAGGATGTGATAGGCTTTTTGAAAACCTTTGGAGGGAAATTGAATAAGAGGTGGTTGAGAGGAATATTCCTCAGAATATGCCTTTGTGAGGATAATTGAGGTAATTAGATAATTAGAAGAAATTGATTTTATGTGCAACCTGGTTATTTGACCATTTAACTCTTGAGGAGTTAAAAGCTAGAGGATTTGATAATGATGATTAGAAAGATGATTTAGGATTGGAGTGAATTAGGAGATGTGATATTTGATTTGATTGATTTTTAATCAAATGAGAGGATTAAAAGAGGATTTGATTTAATTAAATAAGATGAATAATTAGTTAGAAGAAGGGTGAATTAATCCAGTAAATTTAATTATTTTATTAATAGCTGAATTTGTTGATTTTAATTAAATAATGTTGATTATTCAATTAATTGATCAATTTGAGATGATTTAGGAAGAAATGGTGTTAGTTAATCAGAATTAGATGCATAGTATCAATCAATACTTTTTCAGTGTCTATAGTTTACTTTTGAAATGTTTGAATTTAGGGCATAGATTTGATGGAGGATTAGATGATGGTGTGGGTAATGAAGAGTTTGATGGGTTAGAAGGCGGAGAGGCCAATGATTAGGACTAGGACATGGTGGCTTAGGGATAGGCATTTGATTGGATGTTGGTATGATAAAGTTATAGGGTGCATGAACTAGATGGGTGTTCCCCTTTCCAAATGGAGCATGACAATTGAAAGGCTCTTGATTTTGTTGCCAAGGTGGACTTGGGCTTGCATGTTCTTGTTGCAAAGTGAATTGATATGATGATGTGGCATTGACATGGAAAGGATATGGTGGTGTCAGGTTGTCTTGATAAGTGGATGGGCTATTTTGGTGTGATGATTGATGTGGAATTTGAAGTTGTGTTTGTTTGGTTTGGGATTGATGTGTGGCTGAGTTCTTGGATTTGGGATTGGTGGTTGGCTAAGATGTGTTGGATTTGGGATAGGAGTTGTTGTATGTGAGGTGATTGAATTTTTTGAAATGGTTTAAGGTTGTATTGTAAATTTTGTATGGTTGATTGGTTTAGGGGTTGGTTTGGGTGTTGGAGTGATTGGATGATTTTTTGTAGGCGGGGTGCTAAGACCTTGTTTTCTAATGTTGGCATGGAGTTACACATGTCTTTACATCATTGTATGCCATCTTGTCCATCAAAGTATGCCACATATTTCTTGTCATCATTTGAATTAGGAGGAGGGGCCCTTCGAAGTGTGATTTTAGGTCTTGGATTATTCTCGTGATTAGTATTAGGGAGAGGGCCTCCTTGAATTATGATCTTGGTATTAGGTTTTGTATCATGATTTGGACTAGAGGGATAGCCCCCTTGGATTATAACTTTGGGATTATGATTATGATTGGGCTTGTTTATGATTAGGACCATTTTGACAAGTGATGACTAGGACTAGGTTGATGATGATGTTGAGATGATAAGATTGGATTATTAGGATGATGTAGCAAGTTTTTATTAGAAGTTTGATGTGGGAAATATCAAACACAAGATCTCACATGTAAATGCATGAACACACACACACACACACCAAACACAATGATAAATTTTTCTTTCAAGATTAAATGTTGTGATTAAGCAAACACTTGAATACACAACAACAAGTCTAATGTTAGTCAAGTGGTTAAGGCCAATTAGGTCTTAAGCTAGGATGCATGAGGTTGAACAGGGATGATTTGAAAGAAAAATCCTACCACACAGCCGGGAGAAAGGGGTAACCCACCCTTCAACATCACTTCCCAAAGGTATAAAGTTCTTTGGGGCTTAGCCAAGAGTGATAAGATTTCAACTCCCAAAGGAGCATGTATTTTGATTCACACTCAATTGAAGTCATCCCTTGAAGTGGTGTGTGCTCCAAGCAAGCCTCCTAAGAAGGGTATGCCAAAAGCAAACCAAATGAGGTGTTTTTAATCACACACGCACTTGATTCACACTCGTAGTTGTTAATTGACCCTTAGAAATGAAATGTGTGTAAGCAAAAAATGGAAGAACTTGTTATTTTTAACCCAAAGCCAAAATGTGTGATGGAAGACAATGGTTTTTTTTTAAGCCCAATTTCAAAGTGTAATTGCAAATAAGAAGTTCGTTTTAAAGCCCCAAATTCATGTATTTTGCAAACAAGATTGATTGATCAAATGAGAGATAAAGATAATAGAATGAGTGCACCTAGAAGTTTTTTCTTTCCATCTGCTATCTATAACTGATATTGTTGCTACTACAACTCCTTATGATCACCTAAAAAATAAAAAAATGTTATTATAATGCAACCATAAAAAAGAATCTCTTCAGAAAATTGCAGTTTTAGATACATGTTTTTAACATAGACGAGTTAGATTTGATTATTTGGATATATTATTGATCTAAAAAATAAAAAATGAAAGAATATACCCCTATTAATTTTCTCAAATCTTTCAATAAAAGTAAAGAAGTCAGAAAAATCCCCTGTTTTGCACCCAGAAACACAAATTTATGAATAACCTACATAAAACAAAGATCGAATCATTGAGCACCATATTTGACCTCAAAATAAAATTTGTAAAAAATAGACCCCCATTAAAATTTCAATAGCTTTCAAAAAATGTAAAATTTTCTAGAAAATTCACTAATTTGCATCCAAAAATTCAATTTTATGAAAAAACATAAAATCACGATAACTCCTACAAAATGGCGACAACCCCTCAATTTTTTTACTATAGCCTCTTGAGATAATGCACAAGCTTCTGTGAAAATATTGTAGATAAATTCATAGCCGTTTAGAAGATATGAAGAAATTTGTAAAACCTAGGGTTTTGTCCAAAAAATGGCAGATCTACAACAAAAAGTCAATAAAACCTAAAAAAAAGGCTAGTAAATTTGCAAAAGGCAAGGGTTCTTCACGTCAGGTTTACCAATGTAGTTAGGTAAAAATATTAGGGAAAATGCATAAACAAATTATAATGAAACCCTAACAAGCACAATAGAGCACAAACTAGCATGAAAATCAAAATAATAAAGCAAATCAAACTGATCTCCAAGCTAGTTTTGATTTATCTCCATTTCTCTTCTCCACCTGCATGAGAATGCAAGATTTTGAATGACTTAATGACTTGATATTATACCCTTTTATAATTGTGAATGTACATTAGTCAAATAGAGATAAATATAAGAATATTAGTCATTTTAAACAAGTCAAATAAAACATTCCCCATGAAATTGTTGAGCGTGCAAATAAGATGAAAACATTATCAAACTACCATGAAACAACAAGCAAATGAATATGAAATCTTATTTTAAGCTACTCAAACGATCATCCCATAGGGGGATTGGTGCCACTTTGATGTGGAAAGTGGCCCTTTCCCAATCCATTATGATAAGCTCTTGATCCCTTGATGTGAAGATGACTTTGATGCAAAGAGATGGTAAAATACAAGCTAAAATGACATGAAAAAGCAAGTGATTGAAGAGTGAAATGAGTAGAGTAACAATGCTTCAAGTTGTGGATCCATTTCAAGTAGAAGAGGCCTCTACTTATAGGAGTGAAGTGTTGAAGAATAGATGAAATTGGTGAATGTGGGACTAAAATGGAAGCCAATAGCATTGTGACACTTGTCAAGAGGCTATTGAAAGCCATGGGGATGCATGTGGAGCATATTTTGAAAGATGTGAAGAATTTAAGGCATGTAGGTGGATTTGTAAAAGGATGTAAGGGAATTGAATGAATATGGATAAGATGTAAGAGGGACAAGATGACATGTAAGAGGCCATTTAAGGTAAAGGTAGCTCTTGTAAGAGAATTAAGACCTTTATAAGAGGATTTAAAAACCTTTTGGAGGGAAATTTATGAATGGGTGGTTGAGGGGAATATTCCTAGGAATATATCATTGTGAGGAAAATAGGCTATTTAATTAATTAGAAGAAATTATTTTTATGTGCAAGTTGGTTAGTTGATCATGGGTTTAGTTTACCAAGGTTGAGTCAAAAGCTAGAGAAATGGGTAATGAGGATTAGGAGATTAGAGTTAATTAATTCAGAATTAAATCAACTCAAGTGGGTTGGGGGATTTATGACATTTGATTTATTTGATCAAATGAAAGGATTTTAGGGTTTTAATTAAATAATTTGATTTATTTAATTAAATATGGTGAACATTAGTGAGCATGAAGTGGAATAATCTAATAAATTTAATTACTTGATTAATAGTAGAAATTGATTAATTTAACTAAATAATAAATAATAAAGATTATTTAATTAATTGGTTAGTGTAGAAATGATTTAGGAAGAAATAATGTTAATTAATCAAAATTAAATGATTGGACTATTTGAGTGTCTACAATAATATATATATATGTATATTAATATATATATATATTTATAGTTAAATTCACATGAATATTAAATGCATTACTTGCCAATAATATATATATATATACACATATATGTATATACGTTTACATCCATGTAACTATATACATATATAATATATATATCATTGTAGACGTAAAATGTACTGATTAGCATCACACTTGATCTCGACTACTAACACCGTTTCATCCCTAATCATCCCTCAGTCTAACCATTTAATTGAATACCCTTATTTGATTAAATTCATCAATTTTCATCTCTTAATTAAATAAATCATTTATTTGATTAAGTCATTCTCTTTCGTTAATTAAATCAATCAATTTGATCTAATTAACCTTAGCTCCTTTATTTGATTAAATAAATCAATTTTTTATTTAATTAATCTTTAAAGTCTATCTTTATTAAATTAAATAAATTAAACCTTTATTTGATTTAATCTAACCAATCATCCCCTTTAGCTGAATAAATCAAAATATTTATTTAACTATCTCTAAAATCACATTCCTGTCATATTTGATTTAAATGAACTTATAAATCTAAGTCAAATATTGTCATATCATCTAATCCCTCATTAAATTAATTAACCCTTGATTAATTTAATCCTAATTCATATCTCATCCTCTAGCTTTTGCCACTTGCATATGAAAATAGATTTAATTCATTTATTAAATCCCTATTTTCTCTCAACATGGCATAATAGAGGAATATTCTTCCAAATTTGAAATCTTTCCAAGTGGAATTTGTCCTTCCAACAAGACATTTATTTCATCTTTGCATTGAGCCAAGTGGCATTTATGACATTCATTTTCCCTCTTACATGTCATTTCATTATTTTCAAATTCCACCTAAATGCATTTATGGGCACATTCATCAAAATGTGCACATCCCTCATCCATCCATTTCCCATTGTCCGACCTGATGCCATTGGTTTATTAATTTCTCCCAAATATTTTATTCTCTCCGGATTTTCTTTGAATATTTTCCGACAATTTTGATCCTTTTTGTATTAATTAAAAATTTAATTATTTAATTAATTCACTCATATATCTTCTTTAATTAAATAATCTTAATTATTTAATTAATTCATCTTAACATTAATTCTTCATTGATTAAATAATCTCAATTATTTAATTATTCACTTTAATTTAATTCTTCTATTAATTAAATAATCTTAATTATTTAATTAATTCACACTTTTCTTTATTCTATTTGATTAATTAAATAAACGTTATTTAATTATATTACTAATTAACCTTATCTTTATTGTCAAATTAAATAAATTCTTATTTAATTTACTCTTTATCATACTTCAACTATAATTAAATAAATTCTTTATTTATTTAATTATTCATTTAAAGTCCCTTCATCACTTAATTAAATAAATTTAATTATTCTTCAAATGTTGAATCTTGAATTAAATGAATTATTTAATTCATAAATTCTATTTCAACACATTCATCTATATTTAGATAATTGTGTGAGTTATCTAAGTATTCACTTTTACTCAACTCGACATCTATTTTAATCGCTCAGTTAACTCTTGATTTGATGTCTGAGTGGCATTCTCGAGTAATCTCTTCATCAAATCATTCAATTGTCTAGTTCTAACTCATTTGCGTGTACATGTGTATTAATTAAATATTCTTATTTAATTAATTAAACCTTGTGCGTGCATTCGAACAGGAGTTGCTTTAATCAATCTTTGTCTTTGTCATGCAAAGATAATTCTTCTATTTTCGAATACCAAACTTGAAGACTAAATCATTTATTTAATCTTTAATCTTATTTCTAATTTGTATCACTCATGCCATTACTAACAGTTATCAGAATGCATGACTAATCATTCTATCTCAACCATCCGTTGATCTTTCGATCTTGGCCTGTCATTCGAATAATCAATTTTCTATAAATTGATTTGTCATTCTTTATTCCAATCTCTCTCGAAATCGAAATCTCTTTTCGAATCTTGCGAGCACTTAATATTAAATCTTCGATATTTTGCTAATCATTATCTTAGGCTATACTTGCACAAACTTACAAGAAATCTGAGGGCAATTATACTACACAAGCAAAATGGAGAAGGGCAATCAAGATGAATCATGGAAATATGTTTGAAATTGGTGAGATTGTTTCAGTTTGCTTACGTTTTTACTTTCCTTTGTTCTTTGTTGCTTAGCATTAGATTTGCATGTTTAGATTTAGTATTGCATGTTTGCTCTTAATCAGTCCTTTTGCACTTTCTTGGCGTTACATTTGGTGAACCCAACGTGAAGACACCATCTTCGCTAATCCATAGGCTTTTACTTTGATTTTTACAGGTTTTTCGTATGGAACGATGCATGTGACTGATGAAATGATGCAATTGACTTCCTGAACCGCATCTAACAGATGAAATGACGCATCTAACAATATACGATGCATCTAAAAATTCCTGAACCGCAATTGACTGGTAAATATAGAGCCACAATTGAAGAAGAAATGACACATCTGACTGGTAACATAGAGACGCAATTGACTGGTAAAAACTTTATTTCTGTTCTCGGAAATCTAAAATTTTCAATTGATTTGTGTGTTACTAATATCTAATTTTCAGCATGAGGCCTTTTGGAGTTAACAAGCTTTTGCAGGATGATTGACGAAGACAATATTGAAAATTACTAACAAGTTTTTCTGCAGGACGCTTGTCGAAGACCCTAGTTAATTTTGAAATAGATTGTTTGGTAGCATAGCAAATCTTTCATTTGGTTAAAATTAACAAGTGTCTACTGTGTTTGGTGTGAATGCACGTATCTGTAATTACCCTCAGGATTTGGTATATCGAAGTATCCTCTCCCCTTGCGCATTTATGCGATCCTAGGTGTAAGAGAAATAGTTACCAACTCTAGAACTTGGGCCTGTTCTGGTGGGAAAAAGTACTCACCCCAGAATGACTCAGACCGGTAGCACCCTGAACCCGAGGGACTTCCAGCTGGTATATAAAAGTGTGTTCTTAGGGAAACCCCAAGAATCACGAGTGTGGTTCCGATGAGATGGATTCGAAAGGGGACTCTTGCCGTATGGATCATGCCCCACGAACGGAATGCCCACATTAAACACCTTTGTTTTAGAGACCAACCATTCTATTGGTCATTGCTTGGTATAGTGCAGGGTACAGTATCATGCCCGAAGACACTCACTACTGATCCCCTTGAGTAGAGATAGCAGTTCTTGGGAGGTCATTACCCAAGAATTCAAAATTGGTGTGCTCAAAAGATGTTAATGAGCCATGGAGGGGAGCCAATGCCACCAAATTTCTAAGCTATCTGCTCTCAAGAAGGAAAGGTGTTTATCACCAATCCGGGGTATTTCGGTGGGCTATACCAAGTATACAAACCCTAGGCCTTATGGCCTATTAGGATGTGCTTGTCTGTTGTCAACTTAAAAATTCTTTTGAGTCCAAAATCGAAACTGAGAACACTTTGTCTTATGATTGTCTTTGATTGTCAGAATTTGATCACGAAAAATGGAGTCAGTTTAAATCTCATCACTGAAAAATAAATAGAGAGTCACAACTGTTCACCAAAAACTCGCAATTGATTTTAAGGGTTGCATCTGTTAAAACTTGAGTCGCATCTATTATCAGGAGTCACATCTGTTTAATTTTGAGTCACATCTGTTATCACAAGTCGCATTTGTTTATCTGTGAATCGCATCTATCAGTATCAATTGCATCTGTCTAGAATAGGGTCGCATCTTCCAGTTCAGCTCGCGGTTGCTTTGCAAAAACCACATGCGTTATATTATGAGTCGCAACTATCAGTACGAGTCGCATCTGTTAGAAAGTTAACCGCATCTGTCAGAGTCAAATTGAACTTTACCAGAGAAACACAATTGATCACTGGAAAACCACTACTGTTAACTTGAAATGCATCTGTTAAATCCTGAGACGCATCTGTCTGATTATCAAAAAACCAGAATTCACAGTCATTGTCTAGTCAACACGATTATACCAGTTTCAGTTGTCTTTACACAAAATAGTCCTTGAACAGAAACCTGAAATGATTTGCTCAATTTTGCATCCCTTAGGTTCATTTAGTCATTACCATAGTTGTCTTCATTTGGAGTTTAGTTTCATCTTAGATTACATATTACCTTGCATTAAACTTTTAGGAAGGTCACTTTTACAAACTCTAGGATTAGTCCACCATCTATACTCTAGAAAAATCATAGTGTCAACAAAATCTTGTCATTGAACCTAGTATTATCAATATATCCTTTGTCCTACACAGATTCCTCCTAACTCATCAGTCTAGTTAGGAAACTCAACTTGTCTTTGATCCTCGTCCTACATTGGTTCCTTGACTTAAACTAAATTGACGCCTTGGTTAGACTTTAGGTATTTGGTCCCTTCATCTTAAGGTTTATAGAATTGACTATTTTAGAACCTTGCTTAGACCTTGCATCTTTAGATCTTAGGCTAGTGTCATCCTAGAACATTCCTTATTCTGCATACGAAAATCCCAAAAACATAGACTAGTGTCATACTGTTCATAGATATAGTTTTGCATTTCCCGCATATTGAGCTTATCTTACATGGTTGAAACTAGGTCTAAGGGGAAAGAGAGAAAAAACATGTCGAACCCAAACGAATTCATCAATCCATTTTCTTCAAGACCTCATAAGACTTTATTAGACAAATTCACCACTAGAAACACTCAAGGACATATTGCAGTAGAAGACATAGAGGCTGCCGCACAGGACCCTGAGTTTGCCTCTTTCATAGATGAGTACCTAGCAAATGATTGACAACGATACTTAGCCAAATTGCTAGCTGAAGGTGCTACCTTACCTCCAGGATCTGATATCAGCACCTTACAAACTCAACCTACACAAGGGACAAATACCACGACTGCTAGTATTACTATACCTCAGGTCAACACAACTATGTCGTCTAGTACACCTACACAGAGTACGACAGTCCATACGTCCCCATTCGGTACATCTAGCATGACATCGAGATTTAATTTCACTGTAGGGGCTTCATCATCCACTCCCTTCAGTCCTCTTGTTGGGAGTAAAGGACCTAAAACCTCAGCCCCTACACCTTATGTTGGTATTACAAGTTCACAGTCAACGACTATACCTCATGCTAGTATCACGAGTACCATACCACAGTCGATGGCCATACCTAGTGCTCCAGTCACTAGTACTATACCACGGATTACACAAACAGGGGGCATTCCCTCCTTCCAATATGACAATCAGAATCCGTTCACACAATTTTTGAGTCAGAATCTACTCTCCCAAATTGGTACTCAGAATCCATTCACACAGATTCTGAATTAGAATCCATTTTCTCAAATCAGTGGACACCAATCATTTACACACATTCCCAATCAGAACCCATTTTCCCAAAGTGGTACTCAGAATCCGTTTACACAGATCCCAGGTCAACACCAATTTATGTCGATTCCAAACCAGAACACATTTACCAACATTCCAAATCCAAATCCACCTCAGATGCCAATGTTCAATCAAAATCTATCACAAGACTTTGGATTTCAGAACACATACATTGATCCGCGTAATCCCCCTAGCACATCTTTGACCCAAGTTGATGTCTTACAAACACAAATGCATGCATTACAAACGCAAATGGATAACATGTCGGTGTCAACTAAGAAATCATTTTCAACAAAGGACATATGCCCATTCCCCTTTGATAGATCATTGTACATGACCCCTTTCCCTCACAGATATGTTATACCAAATCTCCCTAAGTACAATGGAAAACGAAATCCAGTAGAACATATCAGGGAATTTTCTACCATATGCATAGATGTCGCTTATGATCCCACGTACCTTATGAGGCTATTTCCAAGAAGTCTTGTAGGAATTGCACTAGAATGGTTTTCGGGTCTAGATTCTGGCATTAGATCTTGGGGTGAACTGGTTGAGAAATTTGTGGAGCAATTCGCCTTCAACATAGACCACGAGATAAATATAGCAACCTTGTGTCACACAACGCAAGGCAAAGGGGAAACATTCATTTCTTTCTTCCAGAGATGGAGGACTATAGCTAGTCGATGTCCTGTCGAGATACCCGAAAAACAAAAAGTTACAATGTTTCAAGAAAACCTTCATGCAAAACTTAGGAGTAACTTAAGGGTACATTGTTGTACATCTTTCTCGGAACTAGTGGAAAAAGGGGTTATAATAGAGAAGGATCTCATTGAAAAGGGTGAACTCAAGACATCAACATCCAATAGAAACACGATCGTACAAAACACCCCCACTGACAGAAATAGATTTTGGTCTCGCAACAAAAATGTCACCAATGATGGGGTGGTTGATGCTAAAATGCTACAAGCAGGACCCCTCCTCACATTACAAGGACCTCATACTTTTTCCAACACGCTTAATGCTGTCAATCAACCTCCTAATGTGGTCCAAAATACTCAACGTCCACAACCAAGAAGATTTCAAAACTGTGAGTTCACTCCCTTAGGGGAATCCATTGAGTCGGTGTTCAAACAACTGTTACAACATAATCTCATATAGCTGCAGGAACCAAGACAATATGATCCGGGACAATTTAAACTAGCTTGATGGGATGACAATGCCTTTTGTGATTATCATAGAACTAAGGGACATAACCTACAAAATTGTTGACAACTGAAGAATATCATACATGATCTTGTCGAAAGGAGAATTATTGAAGTTAGTGGACAAAAATAGAAGACATCAAACACTGATCATCAAGTATTTTCTGACCCACTACATGACCATGGGAAAGGAACTGTCCCTAGTTCGAGTACTAAGACCAATATGTCAGCCAACTATGCCAGTGTCAAGCATGATTATAATAGTGGAAAAATCATTCACTGCCTTCGCGCCACCAATGAGAATATCAATACCATTATTATCAATGCTAATCCTGAGTGTGCGGTCAATACTCATCATACTAAGTTCACTATCCAAGGCCCTCCATCGCAAAAAACACCCCAACCTTCCAAGTTACAATATAACCTTCTTGACCAATTGGGGAAGACCCCAGCCCAAATTTCAATTTTGGAATTGTTGCGTATTTCCCCTAAACATCGATCTATCCTCGATAAAGCTTTATAGAACACCACGGTCCCTAATGATCTTGATGTCAATCATTTCTAGGAAATGGTGGGCTACTTAACCAATAATCACCATGCCACATTTTCTAAACAAGACTATGCAACTGAAAAGATGAACCACAACGACCCTTTACATCTAGAAGTCCTTGTTGATGACACCAAAGTTAGACGAGTTTTGGCAGACGGAGGAGCAGGGTTAAATATGTGCACTTTAAAACTAATTAAGGCTTTAGGTATCTCAGAAGCATGAGTAGACACGACCAAGAGTATTGTCATAAAAGCTTATGATGATGAGGAATGAAAATCAAAGGGGTGGTAACACTTCCTATCAGAATTGGTCCTGCAGTAATGAAGACTAAGTTCTAGGTCTTGGATCTCACCCTTCCTTATAACCTTCTGCTAGGTAGACCATGGATTCATGCCATGAAGGCAGTCCCTTCCACGTATCATCAGTGTCTTAAATTCCCTTAAAATGGCACATAAATAACTATAGATGGTGATCCAGATCCTTTCCAGTATTGCACCAATCTAAAGGAGATCCCCCAACGCCAAGTGCCCGTAAACCAAGAGGCCTCATCGTCTAATTCATCTTCCTATCTTGATCCAGCCACACTCACTCGAGCAACTACTTCACCCTCAATTCCTACCACTCCTAGGGTTGAGATCCAAGACAAGGGTTGTGGAGAATATTATATGAAGACTTCTTATTGTGTTAGCCATTTGATTCCTCCTAAGTCATACGGTTTACCTACATCAGATAGGAGACAATCTATGGTCACTATACACATTCCTCCCATCACAACTTTTACTAAATGGGGTGAATTAACCAAAGAGGCCGTAAATGCAGAAGATGTCACTTCCTGGCTATATAGGGAAGATGATCATGAACCCCTCTTACTTGCACATATTCCTACAAATATATATGGAAAGGGTTTTAAAATCATGCAAAGCAAAGGATATGATGGACAGAGTGGTTTAGGCTTACACCAAGATGGCGGGATTGAACCAATATTTATTTCTCAGTGGCCAAAAGGAGTAGGGCTAGGGTTTCAACCGATTCAGATTGGCGTTCCTAGTACCCCATTACCCTTACTTGAGGAAGTAAGTGCTTCCGAAGATATTAAGACATCTCATGAACCAGTGGACCAATATCATTGCTTGAGCTCCTGACTCTAGCAGGTTATGAGTGGGATTCCTATCCTCTACCTCTTCCATGGACCTTGACAAGAGTTATTTGGGAGAACTTGGCTTGGTCACTAAGTTCTCCACCCTAATCCCTTGAATTCACATCCCACCAAAAGAAATGATAGCAAAAGAGGAATAGTTTAAAACACTACTGTGGGAATCACTTGATCCTTACCTCTTCAGCAGCCTAAGCCACATTTCCGATAGTCAAACCTTGACATTAGGCCCACCTATCCATCCACCTAGACCTAAACCTAAGAGCAAAAAGGACCTAGTACAAGGCTTTTGTGATTACATGAATAATTCAATCTTTACCTTGACTCCATTAAACTTTGATACCTCCGATGATGACATGCCCTTGAGTCTATCCCAAACTCATGAGGGTCAGGACCAGCAAGACACACGTCATAGATATGTTTAAGGAATAGCCAAACAACTAGCTGAGTTCACAGGATTCTGAGAAGGCATATAAGCGGTGATCATAAAGGCTAGTTTTTCATTGGCTTGGACAATAAGGCATACTTTTAGGAATGCAATTTCAACCCTCGATCGCCAAAAATGAGAAAAAGAATAAACAAAATAACAAGGATGAGTCTCTAGGTGAAAACCGAAAGGCACCTTTAGACAATGAAAAAGTAAAAAGAAAGGACGCATCCGAAGGTGAAAACCTCTCTGAGGCACCTAAGGATGGAGGTTTGAACATTCTCCCCATTGCATGGGAAAAGTCACCCATGCTTGTTGAAGAACCAGTCGAAGTCAACATAGGTACCAAAGAGAATCCTCGACTAGTTTATTTTGCAGCATCATTGACAATAGAAGAGCAGCCAGAGTTCCATGACTTCTTTGCACAGAGACAAATAAATTTTGCTTGGTCATATGCTGACATGCCAGGGTTGAATCTTGAACTTGTTCTACATCATTTTCCCTTACAAACAGGTGCCAAACCAGTGAAACAAAAATTGAGAAAAATGCACCCATAGATTGCTTAGTTAGTCAAGGCGGAACTTAAGAAACTCTTAGACGTTGGTTTCATCAGATCTATCGACTATGAAGATTGGATTTCCAATCTTGTACCAGTCACTAAACCAACTAGGGGCATCCGCATCTGCATTGATTTTAGAGATATCAACAAAGCTTGTCCTAAGGATGACTTCCCTTTGCCTAACATAGACATGATAGTTGACATGACGACAGAATATGAGATGTTGTCCCTTATGGATGGATTTTCAGGATATAACCAAATTAGAATTGTGACTGAAGACCAACCTAAGATGACTTTCACTTGTCCTTGGGGAACCTATTGCTGGAATGTTATGCCCTTCAGACTCAAGAATGTTAGAGCAACCTATCAACGTGCCATGACTACTATCTTTCATGATCTAGTACACACTCTTATGGAGGATTATGTCGATGACCTTATTGTAAAATCCAAGACAAGGGAAGAACATTTACAGGTTTTAGACAAGATATTTTAGAGACTGGAGAAGTATAAAGTGAGACTCAATCCAAAGAAATGTGTGTTTGGAGTCAAGTCAGGAAAGCTGTTAGGTTATATCATTTCTAGATGAGGCATTGAAGTGGATCCAGCTAAGGTAAAAGCAATCATGGACATGCCACCACCCACTAATCTCAGTCAACTAAGGACATTATAGGGAAGGTTGCAATCCATCAGAAGATTTATAGTGTAGTTAGCAGATAAAACACATCCTTTTCAACATCTACTTAAGAAAGGAGTCCCCTTTGCATGGACCGCTAGGTGTGTTGAGGCTTTTCAACTGATTAAAAAATATTTACTCACACCACCTGTCTTAATGCCGCATGTTGAGGGAAGACCATTGATTCTTTATATTAAAGCAATCCATTCATCACTCAGAGCATTGCTTGCACATAATGACGATGAAGGTCATGAAAGGGCAGTCTATTATATCAATTGGACTTTGGTAGGTTATGAGCTCAACTATAGTACTATTGAATGTGCTTGTCTTGCAGTAGTATTTGCTACTCAAAAATTGAGGCACTATATGATAAACCATCAAACAATGTTGATTGCTAAAATAGACCCTTTGAAATATCTTCTTAGCAAGGCAGCATTAACAGGACGACTGGCCAAATGGGTTATGATACTTAGTGAGTATGATATCCAGTATGTCGAAAGAAAGGCTATTAAAGGATAGGTCATTGCTAATTAGTTAGCAGATGCACCCATATAGGCAGATCACCCATTAGTTGCAGACTTTCCTGATGAGTTCATATTCACAATTGACACAAACATAACATGGAAGCTGTACTTTGATGGATCACATACAAATCATGGTTCCAGGGCTGGTATACTGTTTATCACACCACAGGGTGACTCCATCCCTAAGTCATTCAGGATTGCATTCCCATGTACTAACAACATAGCAGAGTATGAAGCTCTAGTGACAGGGTTACGCATGGCAACCAAGTGGAAAATTAAGATTTTACAAGTATATGGGGATTCTCAACTGGTAATCAGACAAGTAAATGATGATTATGAGACTAAGGATGAGAAGCTTGCTCCATACAAGCGCATGGCTGATAGCTTTAAAGAGTACTTTGCAAAGTCAAATTTCATCAAATACCTCATGTTTTAAATAGGGCAGCCGACGCTATGGCTACAATTGCATTGCTTCTTGACATTCCTAACAACGTGCCTAAGTTTGAGTTCTTGGTAGAACAACTTTTGGTCCCAGCCTACGATATCCCAGATTTTGAAATGGTGTGTGACATTGTTGATCTTGATTCCCCATGGTATAAAGAAATATATGATTACCTTCATGCCGAAGTCATACCTACTGGCCTATCAAATAACCAACGTAGGACATTCCTCCGCAAGTCAGCCAAATACACCATCGTCAGAGACACCCTATATAGACGCGCCTTAGATAATACCCTATTGAGATGTCTTAATTCTACTGAAGCACAAGCAAACTTGTGTGGGGTGCATGAGGGTATATGTGGTTCCCATTCTAGTGGTCCTACCTTAGCCAAAAATATTATGAGACGGTTATTACTGGCCTACTATGGAAAAAGACTCATATGTCTTTGTAACGAAATGCTGCCAATGCCAAGTTCATGGAGACTTAATACATGCACCAGCACAAGAGCTCCATCCTATAACGTCACCATGGCCCTTTGCTCAATGGGGACTCGACCTCATAGGTAAGATCCACCCCACATCATCTAATGGACACAAATTCATTATCACTGCCACTAAGTATTTTACGAAGTGGATTGAAGCTATTCCTATGACATACATTACCGACACATAGATTTCTAGATTTATCTTGAACTATATCATCTGTTGGTATGGTGTCCCTCAGTCCATAATCACTGATAATGGCCACCCATTTAAGAACCAAGAAGTCTGCCATCTGTGTGATGAATTTCATATCCAACATCACTTTTCCACTCCATACTACCCCCAAGGTAAAGGCCAAGCAGAGGCATCTAACAAGACCATCATTAGAATCCTCAAGAAAACTGTCAATGATGCTGGTCGTGATTGGCATTTACAACTTAACCCTGCCTTATGGGCTTACCGCACTAGTATCCGTACTCCTACTGGTGCTACTCCATATTCACTTGTATTTGGTTCTGAAGCTATTCTACCTATTGAGGTCAAGATTCCTTCCCTAAGGGTATCCCTAAAAGGCCACATTGATGATGAAGAGTACCGAGTATTGAGACTCCATGAGCTAGAATTCTTGGATGAGCGTAGACAGAAGGCACTAGACCATCTTCAAGCATATCATAACCGCCTTCATCATAGCTATAACAGGAAGGTCTTGAACAAAAAATTTGACATTGGTGACCTAGTTTTAATGGAGAACCTAAAGAATCAAGCGGAAAGAGACAAACCATGAAAGTTTGAACCTAATTGGTTAGGACCTTATGTTGTTATAGAAGCTTTTGGATCAGGAGCGTACCAAATTTCTACTCCTGAAGGGGAATCATTGTCCTCACCAATCAATAGTATGCATCTGAACAAGTTCTACGCATAGCTTTTGGGAGCCTTTGTCTTAATTAGCAAAAATACAAAAAAATCAAAAAATCAAAAAAATCGTTATCAAGGTGAAAACCTGGCAAACATGCATCTTGGTAACACCAAAAAAATTAGATGATCTAGAAAATAGTAAAGACAAATCATTCATCCAATAGTGAAAACCACTTCGGTGGCACTTTGGATAGGTACTATGGTGAAAACCTGGCAAACAGGCATCATGTGTAGTTAACTCTGCTCCTTTGTCTACTATTATTCTGATTGTAGTCCTTATCATTGTACATAGTCCTTATCATTGTATATAATCCACAGCCCTGTACATAGTCCACTTCCCTGTACATAGTCCACTTCCTTGTACATACTACTTATCCCTATACATATCCCTTATCTTTCATATCCATCGCTTGTATATACCATTCATAATAAGTGGTAGTCTTTCCCATAACTTGGAACAATTGACATCGAGTGTAGTTCATATCCCCCATTTTACCCTTTTCATAGTCAATTGGTCTTATACTCGACTGGGGGCAAACGCTTGACATGTGTCATAGTGCTTCTTACATTGGTTGTGTTGGAGATGTAAAACCATAGAAAAATCCACAAACATCGCAAAATGACCTGAGAAAACACAAAAACATCAGAAAACTTCAAAAAGACAAAAAAATCAAAACATTTCAAAAAATCCAAAAAAAAACAGAGTCAAAGTCAGTCGCACTTGTCAGTCTTTATCATTTGTCGAACTACGTTGCCTTTGCGACTGGACGTAGGCAAGGCCATCTGCCGATGTACCCTCGAGGCATTAGGTTAGTCTGTTTAGGTTTGTCTGTATAAAGTCATGATTCGATCCATATGTCTATATAACAAGGTCATTGGTCATGTCGAACTACGAGGTCTCTGCGTGTATAACGTAGGCAAGGCCATCAATCGATGAGCCCCCGAGGCCGCACTAGGTCAGTCCATTAGGGTTCGTCACATTCACTTTCACATATGTTTTCTATTTGTAGTCAGTCTTGTCAGTCAAAATCAAGTCGAACTACGAGGTCTCTGCGTGTATAACGTAGGAAAGGCCATCAATCGATGAGCCCCCGAGGCCGCACTAGGTCAGTCCTTTAGGGTTTGTCGTCACACACAGTCAATTGTCAACATGTCATATCAAGTCGTGCATCAATCTGGTGAACAAGTCAGCAATGTCTCTAAGACAAATCACACAACTTGCCAAATGAAACTATCAGCTCTGAAATCAACCTGTGTCTTGTTCAAGATGAGTCCTTCCTGGATACTGATATCAGCAAAACAATCTATGTCTTATATAGGATGAGTCCTTCCTGAATAATCGACAAGATCAAACAATCAAACATAGCCTTATACAGGTTATCACATCAACGACATCTGACTCAACGTCTTATACGATACATGTCTTTCTGAAACCAGGCTTTGTCATGCCTTATACAGATAGTCATAACATCGAAACCAGACTCACAGTCTTATCCGGTATGTGTATTTCCTGACATCAGGCTCTATCAATCAATCCTTCTATCAATCAACACGAATCAAGCAAACAAAACAACTTTTGGCAAATATTTTATTGGCTTTTTGACTTTATGGCTTATTTATCTTATCTTTTCACTTGGCTTTATGATGGGAATTATGTTACTAGCTTTCTCAAGGATGTCCCATGAAAGACTTAGAGAAGCAACGATGTATCCAAATTCTATTTTCTTTGACTACTGTCTGTCGATTGTCTTTTAACTTTGATTTTGAGTCATGTTACTAGTTTCCTCAAGGATGTCCCATGAAGGATTTAGAGGAGCGATGCCATCTCATGACCTATCTTTTACTTTGTTTGTTGTCTGTGGTTTGTCTTGACAAAAAGACTGGGGCAACTTGTGTCCTTAGTATGAGTTAACGACACTCCTTGTCTGCGACTGTCTGTTATTAGCAAGTGGATGACCTTGCACACCTTGATCTATGTCATATCATGGTGTTTTTCTCCATTTGTATTAGTCCCGCCCAATGATGATAAAGTGCAATTCCCTTTGTGATACAGCGAAACATCGAAGATTGCTAATACTAACATCACAGTCTTTTATTATTCATCTTTCTTTTTGCACTAACATTTCTTCTTTTCTACATCTTCACCACCTTTATCTATTTTCCTCTATCCTTTTTTTCTTTCATCTTCTAGTTCTCTCATCGATTTCAAGAGCACACTCATGTTCTTTGAACCTGCCTGTCCTCCCGAGGGGGCATACCTTCACCTGTTTTACAATGGGGCATTACTGGGGCATATTTTTTATTGATTTTCTTTGACACAACGCCGAAATGACATTGTATCAAAGAGGGGCAAATGTAGACACCAAAATCTGGTTTAAGCCTGCGACTTCCATATTCTTCATAATTCCTATTCTTCTCATGATTAAATAATCTTAATTATTTAATTAATTCATCTTAACATTAATTCTTCTATTAATTAAATAATCTTAATTATTTAATTAATTCACCTTAACATTAATTCTTCTATTAATTAAATAATCTTAATTATTTAATTAATTCACCTTAGCATTAATTCTTCTATTAATTAAATAATCTTAAATATTTAAATAATTCATCTTAACATTAATTCTTCTATTGATTAAATAATCTTAATTATTTAATTAATTCATCTTAACATTAATTCTTCTATTGATTAAATAATCTCAATTATTTAATTATTCACTTTAACTTTAATTCTTCTATTAATTAAATAATCTTAATTATTTAATTAATTCACACTTTTCTTTATTCTATCTAATTAATTAAATAAACGCTTTTTATTTAATTATATTACTAATTAACCTTATCCTTATTGTCAAATTAAATAAATTCTTATTTAATTTACTCTTTATCATACTTCAACTATAATTAAATAAATTCTTTATTTATTTAATTATTCATTTAAAGTCCCTTCATCACTTAATTAAATAAATCTTATTTATTTAATTATTCTTCAAATGTCGAATCTTGAATTAAATGAATTATTTAATTCATGAATTCTATTTCAACGCATTCATCTATATTTAGATAATTGTGTGAGTTATCTAAGTATTCACTTTGACTTGACTCACATCTATTTTAATCGCTCAGTTAACTCTTGATTTGATGTCCGAGTGGCGTTCTCAAGTAATCTCTTCGTCAAATCATTCAATCGTCTAGTTCTAACTCATTTGCGTGTACATGCGTATTAATTAAATATTCTTATTTAATTAATTAAACCTTGTGCGTGCATTCAAACAGGAGTTGCTTTAATCAATCTTTGTCTTTGTCATGCAAAGATAATTCTTCTATTTTCGAATACCAAACTTGAAGATTAAATCATTTATTTAATCTTTAATCCTATTTCTAATCTGTATCACTCATGCCATTACTAACAGTTATCAGAATGCACGACTAATCATTTTATCTCAACCGTCCGTTGATCTTTCGATCTTGGCCTGTCATTCGAATAATCAATTTTCTATAAATTGATTTGTCATTCTTCATTCCAATCTCTCTTGAAATCGAAATCTCTTTTCGAATCTTGTGAGCACTTAATCTTGAATCTTCGATATTTTGCTAATCATTATCTTAGGCTATACTTGCACAAACTTACGAGAAATCTGAGGGCAATTATACTACACAAGCAAAATGGAGAAGGGCAATCGAGATGAATCATGGAAATACATTTGAAATTGGTGAGATTGTTTCAGTTTGCTTACGTTTTTACTTTCTTTTGTTCTTTGTTGCTTAGCATTAGATTTGCATGTTTAGATTTAGTATTGCATGTTTGCTCTTAATCAGTCCTTTTGCACTTTCTTGGCGTTACACTTACTATACTCAAATCCATACTCAAGCATAGCAATTCTCATCCATTTCATCAAGTCTTAGCTAGGTTATGCAGGTTTTTCATCTTGGAGCATACTTGAATCTTCAACAAAGTGGATCAATCATCATCAAATCATCAAAAGCTTGCATAGGAGTTGGGAAAGGGCCAATTTCCACATCAAATTGGCACCAACCCCCCATAAGATCAAGAGTTTGCATGTTCTTAATATAATTTAATCTATTTCCTTGCTTTTTCATTGTGTTCTTGCTTTCATTCCTATTTTGAACATTATTAATGGATTTTATGGGGAACTTTGATCTTAACTTGCATTTGAATCCTCTAATGTGTTTGTTTGTTGTCTCTTGCAGGTACTAGGATCTTGGTTCATACAATCATATATATTTATATATAATATTATTTTAATATCCAAACTTTAAACATACAGACACACATACAAATATATATATATATATTCATCTTCATCGATGGGTACGTACACAAAATGTGTATATATATACATATGTCATAAACCTACAACTCATATCCATATGCATATTATGTAATCATATGCATTCAAGTTACCATTAATACATACATACACATATACATTTGATGTATATATACTTATCGACATAGATATAAATAAGAACACACGAAGAAAGACTTTATCATTACATAGAGACTTAAGCACATAACCCTAGTCAAGAATATAGAACAAGATCATAACCACTCATAGATCATGCACAAACAAGACTGAAGATTACTTACCATTTCACAACTATCTTGACTTGACTAGACCATACTAGGGTGTGAGCGTGTGCATGCTCAGTAAGGCTTATTAAGTGTTACCAGACCAAGCTCCTCTCCTGAGTGATACTCCCCCTCTCTTCTAGAGGTTTGAACCTATTCCTGCATTCAACTTAGTGCATCACAAAGGTAGTTAGTCATTCACATGAAATACATTAGCATCATAGATCATTTAAATCATCAAAGCATTCATATTGCAATACTTATTCATTTATCGCATTTTCCTATAGTACAACCTGTTCAGAGTTAGGTTAGGCATTCCATGGCTGGCCTCTATGAACAACATTTCCTTTGTAGTCCATAGATGTTTAAAGTTCCCCAATGAGGGCACTGTACACGTGGTTCATGATACTGGCTACAAACCACTAGTGTCATGTGGGGCTTCTCTTTGGATCACTTTTGGACAACCCCGGTCAAACCTCTCTCTCTGAGGAGAGATTTGTTATATCGATCTTATGTTAAATATAAGATTAGGGGCACGATGCCAAAATTTAGTTCTCTAGTCTCTCCCTATGTTGTTTTTGTGAAAGCCTCTATTATAGCGATACAACGAGTTGTTTATTTTTCCCGGTCGAAAGAGAAGGAGAAGCTTGCTTGCACTCTAGAGCCTTCTCCTTTTGCATCCTCTACTCTTCCCACTTCCACTTCCTGACCCATTATGGAATCCTTGGTTCCCGCTCCCGTGCCTTGCATGGGGAGTGTGATGGTGCCCGTGTGGTGGAAGGTGAAGTGTCAAGATTTTCAATTGTCTATGGAAAGGGGAAGCATTTCCATGGGGCTTTCCCTATGTCTTAGCCTCTATAGCCTTCTATTATTCTTCCACCTATCCCTTGGGAAAAGAATGGGAAGAGGATTTTCATTGAGGCTCTGATGTCTATTTCTCCTTATGTTGTCATTTCTACGTCTATGCCTCCTCTTGTTCCTACTCAGGAGACCACCCTTCCATCAAAAACAGTTGTGAAGGATACTCTTGTAGTTGAGTAATAGCCCTAACCTCTTCTCAGGCCATGTCCTCTAGTGCTTATAACTGTTGTAACTGCATAGGAGAAAGGATCTATTCATGGAACACACCGCCTCACAGAAGACAAAGGGGGGGCTAGTTGCATCTATTTATGTATCTTCTTTTGTTGCTTCGATTCCTTCTACTGTTCCTACTTTAGTTCCCATCAATTTTGTTTTGATTTCTACTCCTCCGATAGGTCCTGATGATGCTCACCCCAAAAGGGTGCAGGTCTTCATCACTCCATTTGTGGATCCTCCTCTTCTGATGTCCCTCCCAGACATCCCTCCTTTCTCGCAGCCAGTTGACATGCCTTATATAAAGGTGGTGTTCCCTATGGCTTTGTCTTCTTCCTTCGCTTCCACTTCTTCTATGGGGATATCGTATCCTCTATTGAAGTGTAAGATGGAGGATGACCTCACCACATGTGATGGTTGTAAGAGGGGTTTGCCTCCTTTAGAGGCTAGTTCGATCTTGGCTTGTGTCATCCTTGTGATAGAGGTAACCCTCGCTTCCTCAAAGTTTGTCATTGCCCCTTTTGTTGAGGTTGATAGTGAATCTGAGCACCTTATCTTTCTTCTGCTAAGTTGACACAGGGCACTCCTAAGAAGTGCATGTTTAACTTAGTGGATGACATCCTGATTTGTCCTCATTTTTTGTGAAATTGATGACCTTTGCTACATAGGAACTCGGTGAAGAAGACCTTGAGGGGCCTTCTTCCTTGGATTTCATTGTAGGTGAGTTAGAGGGTACTTCCCTTACTATCCTACCCTTGTAGGCTCATTCTCCCTCCCATTATAACAATCTAGATTGGGATTAGGATGACCTACTGGTCGATGAGAACTAGGGCGGTGCCTCTTCTACATCTATAGATTAGATTTGTTTGTATGTTTGTGTTCCCTCATGCTTGTATTTTTACGTTTGTGATCCTATTTGGAGGACCCTTGCTACCCTTATAGGTACTCAGATACATGCATGAAAATCTGTTGTGAAATTCTATTTGTGTCACCATTCTTCTATGTGTCATAATTTTGCTTTTCGATATTGGGGATGATGCAAAGCATTGGGGGAATTTATGCATTCTTCCATGTTGACCCAATTTTTATTTTTACTTTGTCTTCATGTGTCATTCTTCATGTTTTAAGAAATTTTGGGATTGATGACAATTCATACATATACTATATTATATCTATCTATTAATATTTATGAACATTTTTGACCCTAAATTCTCATATCCCCCCATCTCTTAATTTTTTTGTCTCTGTCTGTCTGCTTCTTGATGTTATGGTTTTAATGTGTTGTCCCTCACGTGTGTGACAACATACCACAAATACATCTTGTCATGTGTTGTGTGCCACAACATATCTTCTTCTCCTTTCTCTCCTTAGGATGCCATGTGCTCCTTGGTGTAGCACACATCATCTTAAGGGGGGCTACCGTGCTTTTCTAATTTTCAACATGAAAAATTATTTCAAAAGAATTCCTTGGTGTCAAATTTCTTTACAATGAATTCCTTGACAAAATAATCCCTTGTTTAAAACCCTCATTTTCCATAATGATGTATTCTCTTAGAACTCCTTGATGAAATTTCCTTTCAAAAAGGATCCCATAAGTGAAAGAGTCTAAAAATTCTCCTTTGAAAAAGGAGCACTTTTTTTAAAATGGAAGAGTCTAAAAAATTTCATTTGAAAAAGAAACATTCTTTCCAGTGGATTCCTTGATGAAAGATCTTTCAAAAGGATTCCTTGATGACATGATAACTTGTGTAAAATTGAATCTTTCAAATGGTATGTTATTTCAAAAGGGCCCCTTGGTATCTTGATGTCTTGAAGGGTTCCTTATTGAAAGAACCCCTTTTTGAAAATTTCTTTCTAAAAAGGAGGATTCCTCGGTGTCTTGATGCCATCTATTTGATATTTGATATTGTGTGTCTTGGTGTCAGAAATCTTATATCTTGGCATTTAGCTTGGGGACAACCTTACTAGATTCACTTTTTTTGTGGCTGTCCCACAATACAGTTTGCAACAACCATAAGCTTATCTATCTAATCAATGTGTATTTTGTGTCCTATCTGATCAAACTATGTCTTATTATGTTGACTTGTGTCAAAATTGTGTCTTATTATGTCTATTATGATTTTCTTTTTCACCTAACATGTTTATGGTGAGATCACAACTAGCTTTGCAGGATCAAAGACATACATGTCATCTTCACATCTTGGTGGAGCTCCCTCTTTCATGTCAAGGTATGATGGATTGAAAATTTGCTTCCTCAATGATTTTGATATGTTCTCTTCAACCTCTTTCTACTTTAGCTCTCATGTACACATTGACATGTATGCTCGCTAAAGTGGGGGAAAAATGTAATGGCGTATATTTGCACCTCGTGCAATTTCCCATTAGTTTACCCTCATTTTAGCCTTACAAGTCTGATAATGTAAAACCTTGTCACCTTTTCTCTGCATTTCCCATGTGTCCCTGTCATCTAGTGTTGGTGAAGGGAATTTATGTCAGGGACACACAAAAATTTGTGCACCGCGCTAGCGTCTTGACAAGATTCCTATTTCAAGAAGTTGCAAAAATTGCACGTTTCCTAGCCACCTGTGAATGTAACGTCCCCCTACTAAATCTTGAGCACCAAGAATGACTATTTGCCTCCAATTTTAACTTTTGAACTCAATTCTTTCATTCTATCAATCTCTCTCTCGATTCTATCACTCATTCTCACTCTCTGACACTTCTTCTTACTCCATTCTTGCTCTCTCATATTGCTACCAACTCCATACTTTACTTCTATAGTTTCTCTTTGCTTCAACACCACTACTAGTGTAGGTTCATGTAGCTTTACATCCTTGGCATGGTGATATTGTTCTTTTTCTTCCTCTATCGGCCTTGATCTCTTGTAGAAGGGAAGGTGATATGTCTATTTGATTATTTGCATTATAATTCTTGTAGAGTAGCATCTAAGTTGTCATTTCTCTCTACTATATTCTGTCTTTTCTATCTACTTCTTTATT
The DNA here is from genome assembly GCA_007258455.2 of Sequoia sempervirens. Taxonomy (NCBI): domain Eukaryota; kingdom Viridiplantae; phylum Streptophyta; class Pinopsida; order Cupressales; family Cupressaceae; genus Sequoia; species Sequoia sempervirens. The sequence continues at coordinate 361,649,082 of VDFB02000003.1, read as the reverse complement.
GCTTTTCTACATCTTGTTGTTTACTGACTTTCCATGGAGGTGGGAACATCGAAACAAAAACTTGATTGAGGCAAGTTCCAAAATACAACCCCAATATTTTTCTTGTTATTGCGTGTGTAGGTGTTATTCATTCTCTTGGAGCTAGTTAGAGAATTGGACCTTGAGTAATTAAGTTGACATTTTTCTTCTTTAATTATCATTTTTCTATTAGAGTAGCTTTCATAGTATTAGATTCTTGTTGTACTTTGCATTCTCATACATTTTTATCAAACTGTAAAACCAAAGCATTTGGGTTATCAATAGACCCTGTGTGTTTTTGGGTGCTACTCGACCCTCTATCCGTACATGATGCCAACGTGAATCTGAAACTCCAGTGTGTTGAACTATGATTCCCTCGCTGCCATCCTCTAGTAGAGAGGTGTTTGGTGTGCAGTCTGAGACCTTTGTGGTCGACTCACCTGGATCCAAAAAAAGTCTATCATAAGTAGAAGGGAAATAGAGTTTTGTTTGCCCTTCCTTTTCAACTTGTCCTCTTCTTTCTAATTTGTGACTCCCCATGCTAACAATCTTGTTCTTTTTATTATTTTGTAGCAAATGTGTAATTCAAGGGCTTTTATGTTTCTATTTATAAATTACTTATTCTTATTAGATAGTGGTGTAATGTTCAACGTTCTCCCTTGTAGGTGATGTGAATTCTATTTTTCATTATGAACTAATTAACCTCATAGTTGAGTTTTGTATATTTGTTCTAAAAGAGTTAATCATGTTTATTTGACTTAAGAAATGTGACTAGTAAGTATGATTTCTTATCTCTTAGTCCCAGTCTCATCATAGAATTTTTAGGGATTTATACCTCTCTTGTAAGATTCTAAGTTATGATGTTTTATGCTTTTCTCACATCTTTTTAGACCTTTCCCTTGTGAACTTCGCTATCTTCTTGTGTGAATTGATCTTCAGAAAATGGATTATGTTATGAAGGCCTGGACAACTTTTAAAGGTGTTTGAGAACTATATGCTTAGCCAATGTGGGGTCCAGATGTGTTAGAGTGCTTGGTTCATCTACCACTTTGAAACAATATGAAAAATTAAGAAGTTATGCCATTTTGAATGAAAGTTGAAAGCTTATTATACCTACCTTGTGAAAAAATTATGCAATAGTTAAAACTGCAAATTTTCATTAGGCCTTAAAGTTTGAATTGTAGGGTTAGGAAGTGTATGATATTAGATTGGAAACTGGTAGTTTGTATATTGTACTTTAGACCTCAAAGTCTAAGTGTGCAATGCTAGTTGGCCTTTGATGTCTAAGGCAAAGTGCTTCAATTTTTAGCTTGTTGCAATAAATTTTTATGTTTAGCACGGTGAAGATTGCACCTTGAAGTTTGAGTGCATAGTATGCATTAGGCATCAAAGTTCAAATGGCCAAGCCTTTGACGTCTAACGCGTGTGTTAGTTTATGCCTACATGGAAGTTTATTAGACTCCAAAGTTTGGCATGTTGAAGGCATATTAGAATCTATAATTCAAATAGTTAATAGTTGGTTTAACATTCAATGTTTAGAGGAAGATGTGAGTTGCATGTACATGGTTTGCAACCCATACTCCAAAGTTTGAACTATAGATTGGAAGTTAGTCTCCAAATTTTGAGAACTTCTTGCAATCTTGATTTGAAAGTTCAAGTAGTTAGTGTAGGTTGCTAAATACAATTCAATTGTAGGTCAAACTCTAAAGTTTGAGTTCCTACAATCTCAACTCAAAATTTTGAGTAGTTGGTATAGGTTGCTAAATACAATTTGAGTTTCAAACTTGTATGCGAGTATGAAATTCAAGCTTTGTAGTCTAAAAATTATGTAAAATGGTCTAAAGTTTGAACTAGTGCTAGTTGACCTTCATCTTCTTGAATCTTGAGATGCTTGAAGAGTGGCTCATCAATCAAGGTGTGAAGTTAATTTTTTTTGTACGAAGACTTTGATCTACCTTCATATCTTGTTGCTTGAATAAGTCACAATGTTTTAGGTTCATGTTATGATAAATTTTACACTTATATTGTACCATACTTAATGAAATACATTTCTATAATTTGACATACTTGATATTATAAGATATGAAGATAGATCAAAGTCTCCATTGAAAAATAATATTGATCCTTTAAAACTTAAGCATTACACATTACATAAAGAAACAAATTTAGTTACACCGAGAGACGTAACATATAGTGACAGCATGGGTGGAGCGTGACCGTGTTAAAAAAAATGTTAACTTATAAAAATTAAAAGCGGAAACCTAAAGCATTTTATTAAATATTATATCTTTTTGGTCATAACTTTTCGAACTAATATAAATAGTAAGTAATAAGTAAAAAACAATGTAAATGAACGTATTGATTAAAAACAAATTATTACCGATAGGAGGTGCCAATAGTGCAAATAAAAAACAAATTATTACCGACAGTAGGTGAATAGTGCGAATAAATACAAAAGTGGTGCAAATAAATACCGTATTCTTGGCTATAGTGTTTTCAATCTCTGCAATTGTGAAAATATTTTTATGCAAATTATAATACTTTTTTAGATTTATTTTTTTTAGGGTAAAAAGGTAATTCTATTATAATGTTTTTTCAATTACAAATAAGAAAGTAATTTAATATAAAATTTAAATGTATTATTAATTTTTTTTAGTTTTATTCTTTTAGGGTGAAAATTTAATTTCATTAAAATGTTTTTAATGCTTACATTATAATATTTGTTTTATTATAAGTAAGTAAATATTTTTTCAATAAAATATCTATTATAAGTAAGTAAATAATTTTTTTTAGTTTTATTCTTTTTAGGGTAAAAAGGTAATTTTATTATAATGCTTTTTCAATTACAAATAAGAAAGTAATTTAATATAAAATTTAAATGTATTATTAATTTGTTTTAGTTTTATTCTTTTAGGGTAAAAAGTTAATTTCATTAAAATATTTTTAATGCTTACATTATAATTTTTTTTTATTATAAGTAAGTAAATAATTTTTTAATAAAATATCTATTATGTGATAATGTTCACTATGATATAACACAATAGTTTAATATATAACATAATAATTATATAATTCATATATAATACATACAATTCATATCACATACAAAAAAAAGCAAATAGTGCAATGAATTAATAAGTTTGATTTGTAATTGAAGGGTTATGGACCTTCAATTCTCATTGTGGGTTTAAAAATTAATACATTTTTTAATTAATTTATTACTAATTTTATTGAAAAAATTATTAATTAAAAAAATTGTAATCATAAAAAAATCAAAATAAACATGTAGTGCAATGGATTAGTGTGTTTTGTTTATAATCAAAAGGTTGTGGGTTCAACTCTCATTTGGATTCAAAAGTTAATATATTTTTCAATTAATTTATATTTTGAATTGTTTAATAAAGAGACTCTCAAATTTTTTTTGTCATTCCCTCTTAGGATAACTATGATTTAAATTAGTTTTAGACTAACCGTGTACATCATTAAGTGTCTTTACGAATTCTTATCAATTTTATAGATTTAATATTTTTTATTAAAATTTGTAGGATGCCTTGTTGTCCAAGGACAAGTTTTCAAAATGAAGAGCAACGAAGAGAATTTGCTCAAAATTATATGAGACAATGGCATGAACAAATGGCTAATGCACAAAGAGAGGAAGTAAGGAGTTTTACAACTGAAGAGCAACAAAGAGAGCAAAGTAGAGAATATGCTCGAAACTATATGAGACAACGACGCGAACAAATGATTGATGTACAAAGACAAGAAGAAAGGATTCATCGAAACCAAAATGATAGAGAAAGAAGCATTAAACGTAGGGCAAATATGACAATAGAAGAGATTGAAGCAAAAATGAGACATGCAGATAGAATAATAACACATCGTTCACAAATTCAAAGAGCTATGCATTTTGATCAATTGAATGAGATAGAAAGACAACAAATACAAGTGCACAATCGTGAATCAGTTGAAAGACATCACCAATCTTGTGGGAATGTTGAGGTTAGTTCTGAAGGGGTGAATTTTGTTACAATAGATTGTATGCTACAAACACCAAATGATAGAGTTCAAAATGTAATGAATGTTGATAATAGAAGAGATCAAGAAGTAGTTAATAATAATACAACTACTGAGATTGATTTGAAAAGTCTACAAATGATATTTCAACATGGAGAAGATAAAATTTCTACACCAAGTATGTGTTATATTTGTGAAGAGAGTTATCCTGTAATGAAGGTTGTACGGGTACTTGAGGGCCCTATTTGCAATTGATGTCGACAAGAGAGGAATGAACATCGATTTTCAACATTAAACAATATGGATCCTGGTCCACAACCATTAGAACTTGCGAATTTAGCGCAAATAGAGGAAATTTTGATAGCACGTGTCAACCTAATACTTCAAGTAACACATGCAACTGGAGGGAAATACAAATATAAAGGACATACCATAATTTTTCCACAAGAAGTGAGAGAAATAGCTAAAATTTTACCACATCGAATACAAGATTTACCAGTCATTATTGTTCAAAAAAAGGATCAACATGGAACAACTTATAATTTTATAGTTAATAGAGAGAGGGTATATAGAGCACTTAAATATAAAATAGAACATGATCTAGGTTTTGTAAAGATGTTCAAATTGATGAAAATGCACTTAGTGAACTTACATGCAATTCAGATCAAAACATTTTTTACCAACTAAATTCTGTTTATATGGAGTTTGATTCAAATGCAAATGAGTATGTAAATTTGTGGGTCCAATATTGGAGATAGATGAAGGAAACATTATTAATCACACTACATCAATGGCCTCTAAACCACCAAATGCTCGAAGAGAGATGGAACTAATTCATACATGGGTAAATAACCCTAATGTAGATCCTGGATCACTAATTGATTGGCTAGGAATTGGACCATCTCCGGTGAATGAATATGTTACTGAAGGATTACTGGATATAGATTTTCCAACACTATTTCTAGATGGACGATGTGATTGGATAGAACCATGAATGAGGAGAGTTCATCTACATGAGTTTGTTAAGCATTTATTCAAATATAGAGATCATCATTTTGGAAGACACCCACGATTTAGATATTATATGATGAATATGATTATGTGACATCGTGCACAAAACTCATCAACATTGTTTGTCAAAAAGAGCTTGCAAGATATGCCAATCACAATCAATGAGTTAAGAGAACATATGGAAAATGTCCCTCATTCACATCTAGCTGACCGTTTCATGCATTTTGGTACAATGCTAAGGGGTACAAGGTCTTATTGGGAAAAATGTCGAGCTGAATTAATTGATTTATTGCATCAAATTGGAACACCAACAATTTTCTTTACTTTGAGTGCAACAGATATGTATTGGCCAGATTTACATGCATTAATGCTAGGGATACATCCAACTAACCCAGAAGAAGCACATAAATGGAAAGGACAAAATATTATTGACTACCCACATATTGCGGCACATTACATGCACCTACGATATATAATATTTTGCAAGAAAATACTACAAAAGGGAATGAAGGTAAAATATTATTGGTCAAGATATGAATGGAAACATAGAGGATCACCACATGTGCATGGATTCATATGGTTAGATGGAGCACCTAACATAAACAACCTTAATTGGAGAAATGCTGATGAAATAAAAAATGTTCAAAAATATTTTGATTCTATTGTTCGTGCATGGAATCCACGGGGAGACCCACATCAACGAAACATATAGGTATGATATTAATTATCAATTATATATTCTTTTTACAATATATGATACTTAAAATTTTGTATTTCAATTAATAAAATATGTTATATCATGAATGATAGGTCCTACAAAATTTTACCCAACATCCATGCCTTTGAAATACACAACAACTAAGCCAAATAGACTTGGCACATGACTATAAAGAGTTGCTCAATTGTGTTGAAAGCCATACAATGTGTAAATCTAGAGTACTTGCCTTAAAAAAAAAGAGGAAGAATGGTTTGTAGGTAAGATATTTATACTTTCATATATTTTGTACCAATAAATAACTAAAATATTTATATATAAGCTAATAATTTACTCTTTGTTTGTAGGTACAATGCACCATGGCCATTACATCTAGATGGATCAAAATTATTTGAAGATCCAACCATAGGAGATAAAGTATATGAACCTACAAGAAATGATGATCGAGTAAACACACATAATCGTAATATACTTCAGTTATCGAGAGAAAATGTAGATTGGAAACCTGTTCTTTCAAGACATGCTGTAATAAATTATATTGCAAAGTATGCAACAAAAGCATAAAAGAGTTCGGAAACTTATCATCAAATCTTAATGCGACTTGCAAATATTGAAAACCCAGATGAAGCGGCATCAAAGGTGTACAAGAGACTTCTAACAGAATCCCTCATTGAGAGAGACATTGGAGCACAAGAAACATGCCATATGTTATTGGAGTTGCCATTGGTAGAATGTAGTAGCTCGTATTTGTTACATTAAATTTTTCAAGAGAGGTGTTCTTGAGCTGATGCTAAAAAATGAAGAAAATGATGATGATGGACATCTAAAACATTTCATTCAAGGATACATGGACATACCATATGCAATGGAAAGTATCACATGATTATAGATGCAACTAGATCTTGGACATATAATCCCAAAAGAGAAAAGAGATAACAAATGGGAACCAAGGACTATGACAACTATTGTAAGAGTGTTTCCAAGATTTACCACCATACCTACACGTCAATCAAAAAAGTGGGTTGATTTTTATTGGTCAGAGTTATTGGTGTACAAGCCATTTCATAATATACAAAGGGATATTGGACTTGATGATAATACAATTATGTCAAATTTGGACTCACTCAATTATGATCCATGACATTTAGAACGAATAATTATTTCAAATGAAACTGAAAATCACAATGATTTTAAAGATGAGGATAATTTACCAAATGATCATAATATAATTGAACATGAGTGGGAGATCATATCAAGATTACACCATGGACTGATTATGGATGCAACATAAATAGATATGTTAGGAAGAAGAGATATTGATAAACAAACTCCATGGAGTGTTGAATATCAAGGAGAAGATTACACAAATAATGCAATAAATTGTATCAACACTATGAAAGAAAATGGCTTCTTGATACCTGATGATATGTTGTCAACTATATCATATGGAACATTAGGTGCTAAGCAAAAAAAAACACTTGATATTATTATGTCACATTATAATCAATAGGATGATGTCGTGCCACTATACATGATAATTTAAGGAACAACTGGAACAGGTAAATCATATTTGATTAATGCAATTCGCCAAGCTCTTTATGATGCATCATAGCCAGAATGTTCTCCCTTATATTACTAGCACCAACTGGAGTTATAGCCTTTAACATTGGTGCATCAACAATTCATTCAACTTTAAGAATACCTATTGCAGATTTTGTTGAATTAGAAGGAACAGAGCTCACAAGTCTTCAAGAAGAAATTCAACATATAAAATACATATTAATTGATGAAATGAGTTTTATTGGACAAAATTTGTTACAAAATATTGATTCAAGACTACGCCAGGCTTATCCTGAAAAATCAAACATGATTTTTGGTGGGGGATTTGGGACAACTACCTCCTGTAAGTGACAAACCACCTTATTATAGTAATGTACATGCAAAACTATTATGGGAAGAGTTGTTACTTTGGATAAGGTGTTTAGACAAGGAGGTGAAAGTGAAGACCAAAAAAGGTTTCACCAATTACTCACAAATATCAGAGATGCACACCCAACCATAAATGATTGGAAATTACTCATGACAAGAACAGATGCTTCATTACATCCAACAATTAAGGAGGAGTTTGATAATAATATTCATCTATTTGCAACAAATGATAATGTACATAGCCATAACAAAAAAAAGTTACATTCATTAAGAAGACCAGTAGCTTGTAGCATTGCAACCAAACAAGGTAGCGTTAATCTAGCAGAAGGTCAGAATGATGAATTGGATGTTGAATTATTAATTTCAAAGGATGCAAGGGTCATGTTAACATGTAATTTATGGGTGAAGCCACAATAGTGATTTGCAATTGAAGTGAGGAAGGAAAAATCACAAAAAATAAATGCATGGCAAAAAACTTGATTTTAGGGGTTTGTACGAACCTATTGGTTCGATCGAACCCATTAGGGGTTCGCTAGAACTTGGGTTCGGGCAAACCCTTTTAATGCTTTTCCACCAAAAATCCCAATAAAACCCCTTATAAAAGGGGGGTTCGAATGAACCAGGGTTCATTCGAACCCTGGTAGGTTCACTCGAACCCCCCTTTAACCTCATCCCCCCTTAAAACATAAAAAAAACCCTAAATTTTGGCGCCTGACTCGGGTTGAGGATGAAAATGGATGAATCTTCACAAACCCAACTAGAATCAAGTAGTCCTTAGAAGAGCTATCCAATGAATATAATTTTAATATGTTTTGGTTTTATTATGTATTTGTTTTAGTTTTATTAAACATAGGTTTTCATCGAAAATGAAGGTCTACGTTACGGCATGTGGAAAAATAGCGATTATCAAAAAAAATTGAAAAATATGAGTGCACCAGATATTGAAGTCCTTGATCCAACAAAAAAAAAATAAAATGAATTTATATATACAAAAAAAGTTATAGTGTTATCACGGTCACACTATGTCGAATTGTAATGGTTTGACTTGAAACTTGATTAAGGAAAAAATATTTAATAAAAAACTGTCTAACCAAGTGGAAGCACTAGATATCGAGTTATGAATCTAAATTCAAAAGAATTAGAATTTTATCCTTCATGGAAAAAAAGTTATGCGTTATACGGTGTGCGTCACTTTTTAAAAATGTTATTTTTTGAAAAAAATTAGTTTTCGTGGGAGATGGAAAAAGAAGTGCAATCTGATTCCAAAAAAATTGAAAAATATATTTTTAGAATCTGCAGACAAAATGTGGCGAGACTCTAGTTTGCATCATCTTCAAATTCTTCACAGTTTAGCCGCTATAGGTGCTCGAATGTGAAGATTTAGTTAAAAATAATAATTTCAGTGTCCAGTTTGGCCAAAAATTGTAAACCACTATTGTGGGATCACCCTTGGGCCGCACACGTCAATTGCCCCTACGATTGGCTTGGGCACAAACGATCCACAAATCACAAGGATTTACTCTTTTCAAGGCAACAATTGCTATAGGACCAAGAGAAAGGGTAGGATTAACATTTGTTGCTATATCACATGTTAAGTCTTTGGATATAATTAGAATCTCACCACCATTTACATATGATCGTTATGAAAAAATGAAGACATGAAAGCAACTCGCCAAAAGAAAAGCAGAGGAAGAAAGACTAAAATCTTTGGAAACATAACATTTTTATGTGATGTATATATTTTTCAAGTGAACTCTTCTATTAATATTGATATTAAATTTTTGGTATAAAAGATGAATTGTCTCATTCATTATGAATTCCTATTGTACACATCTCTTTGTGCATTTGAATAAATATGATATGAATCATAATTTGTAAAGTATTATAATTATTTATTTAAAACAAAATATGTGATAAATTATTATTTTACATTCAGTGCATTGCGGATGCTACTAGCTTAGATATCATCATATTTTAGATAGATGTATATAAGATATCTAAGCTAGTCAAAATATGCTCAAAATGACTAGGAATACCTAGTGGGGGACATGCAATTTTCACCATGAGAATACAAAATTTCAAATTTATTCACGTTGCGAAAGAGAAAGACGCGGCAAGGTTTTTGTTGATAAATCTGAATGAAGACCCGTTTAGGCGGCACCACTTTAGCAAATCAATGTGTTCTGCGGCTCATTCATCGTTGGGTCCCACAATTATCAGTTCGCCGACAAAATATTTGCCTAGTCATCAACCCCTTCCCTTTCAAATCGCAACGTGGAGATATCTTTCTACCGTTGATCATAAATCGACGGTCAAGATTCAAGGAAGCCCACGATCCGCGTCAAACAAACGAACCAATAGTACAACAGATGGAATTTATATAAAGGGCAGCACGGAAAAATTAATATTCACATAATATTTCCATCACTATTTGTGTTAAGCTTTTGATATCAGTTTATCTTGATAAATCTGTGTTCTGTTCGGTGCGAAGATCAATGGCTCCTAAGACCGTTGCTGCGAAGAAGCCCGTTGTTGTGAAGAAGCCTGTGGCGGAGAAATCTCCCATGGCTGAGAAGGTCGTGAAAGCTGAAAAATCTCCCATGGCTGAGAAGGTCGTGAAAGCTGAAAAGAAGCTGCCAAAAAAGGAAGGCGGAGAAAAGAAGATCAGGAAGAAGCATAAGAGCATCGAGACCTACAAAATCTACCTCTTCAAGGTTTTGAAGCAGGTTCATCCGGACATCGGCATCTCCAGCAAGGCCATGGGAATAATGAACAGCTTCATCAATGACATCTTTGAGAAACTGGCCAGCGAATCCTCCAGGCTGGCGCGCTACAACAAGAAGCCCACCATCACGTCGCGGGAGATTCAGACGGCCGTCAAGCTTGCTCTTCCCGGGGAGCTTGCCAAGCATGCTGTGTCTGAGGGAACCAAGGCTGTCACCAAATTTACCAGTGCTTAAGCTCTTTACGGTGGAAATTTCAGACGGTGCATGTTAGAATCAATTGTGTCATAGATTTTGTAGCTTACACTTTCGTTCAATTAGGTTTAGGAATTTAGTTCGTTAGTGGCAGACCGAAACTCTTTGTAGGGCTCTGATATTTTTTGGATTGTACATTTTGGTTTATGTAAATTCATTTTCTGTTAAGAGATAATTTCAAAATCTCATGTTTGCTGCATATCTGGTTTGTTTGCAATTTCTGAATGGAAACCCTAGTGTAAAGTGAGATGATATCGCAATTCTTGTGTATTAACTATTTCTTATATTGCTTTTATTTGTAAGCGGTGCAAATCTTTGACGCTTCATTTATATTTTCAGATCATTATTTGGGAAATTTGTACATGTTTGTCCTGTGATTAGGTTAAATTGGGGGTTTTTGTATTTCATGTATGTGGATTAATTTATTTCGTTCTGTTTAGCCCCTGGCGGTTATTGCTATCTTTTTTGTTGATGAACATGAGTATTTCAATGGTAGTGTAGTTCAATTTGGGTTTAGGGGATGCGACGGGAAACCAGAAATGTCCGTGATCATACGGGAATCGTTTAATTGTTCAGAATACCTTTGGTTTTTAAATTGAAAGTTCTGTATTGATTGTGAATTTTGAAATATGTGCGCTTGTTTGTTTTTAACCAATACCTAAGCGTAGTATTTCAGGAATTTCGTAACTCTTTTGTATCGTATGTTTGACTGTTTCTGGGGGTTTGGCGGGCATTGTCATAATCATTGAACTCACTCACAGATATAGAAAGAAGCTAATGAAGTAACGTCGATTGAAAAGCTCAAAACAGTTATCATCACAAGCTCTCCAAGCTCTCCAACTCATTTTATGATTTATTGTTGGCAACTAGTGCTGGTTTTGTTCTATCAGAAGTGCTTCAACTTATCTAAAATTGACTGGAAATATCATTTCTACAAACAGACTAGTAATCAATCTGTAGAACAACTTTATTTCTGCTGTAGGTGAATTCTAGACAGGAATATAGAGCAAGACTGGGATGGGCCTGCACCTTTAACTGTTCAAGGAGTTCCTGCTCCAGACATCATGGCCCCACCTTCATCCTCCTAACAAAAAGAGGCCGACATCTTGATGAAACGAAATGTCAGGCTCCAATACAGTTTACAGGCTCCAACAGACTTTTGTTTAAAATTCAAAGTTTATATGCTCTCTTGTCCATTTAAATTTTGTTTTCCCAGTGCCATCCGACACCAATTTTATTAACGATGAAGCTATAGAATCTGGAATATATATATTTTTTAATTTCGAAGTTTTGAGTGATGCGGAAGGGAAAATGAAAATCTCTAGACTCCGTTAGAAAAGTGGCCATCTCCAATTCAGAGTGCCTTAATCAATCTTTTAGGGTGGGGTCTCAAGGAGTGGGTTTCCTAAATAAATGGTACTGGTAGAGATTTTTTAAGATTATTGGGGGTTTCCTAAATAAATGGTGCTGGTAGAGATTATTTTAAAGTGTGTGGTCTTATGAATTTTGTAGTATAGTTTAAGTTTTTATATTTATGGAAGTTGGTGGTTTCATGAATTTTATTATTTTGCATATTCAATTCAAAGAATAAATAAATATAAAATTAAAAAAAATGGTGTGACTTAGATTTTTTAAGATTATTTTGAAGTGGGTGGTCCCATGAATTTTGTAGCATAGCTTAAGCCTCTATATTTATGAAAGTTGGTGGTTTCATGAATTTTATTATTTTGCATATTAAATTCAAGAGAGTAGATAAATATAAAATAATAAAAAAATAAATTGGTGAGAATTTTGAAATTTCATATGATTGCAAGTGGCAAAAAAAAGTCTTAAGTTGTTGGGACAATTTTTAAAATTTTGAGCTCAAAATTAGAGGTTGAGTAAAGGATTTTAATTGATCTTGTATTTTTTTTGCTTCATGGAACTGTGTTGCTGTTGTTATTGTTATTGTTGAGTAAAAGATTCTAATTAATCTTGTAGTATTTTTTTCGCTTCATGGAACCCCTAGCTCCATCAAATTAGATCTTGAAGCCATGACAATTTTAAAGTAATTTGAAATGTTCTTGTGACTTCTCAAATGATTTGAAATCAATAAATGAGGTTGTATTAAGCACTTTAATTATTGGGTTGTTTTCCCTAGCTTAGATAAATTTAAAGATAAATGTTGTTTTAGAATAGTACATCACACATTTAGATTTAACCAATTTTTTTAAGGTCTATATTTGATGGCTCTTTTATATGAGCTTTTATTAGATATGAGAAATGTATTTAGACATATCCATATATTTAGATATCGCATAAAATTTGGTATATCATTTAATAAGACATGCTTTTATGTTTACTCTTGGTGAAATAAGATAGATATAATAGTAACATGAAAAAAATAATTATAATATTTGTTATATTTTTTGACATAAAGACATGTTTCTATTTGAATCTCAATTGTACATCATTTTGTCATTTTTTTTGGTTGCTTTTTGTCCCTATTTGAATCTCAGTTGTACATCATTTTGTCATTTTTTTGGTTGCTTTTTGTCGCTCTATTGTAAATTTATCCACATCTTGAATAATTGAACAAGTGAAAATATTTTCCTTCTTTTAACGTAAAATAAAGAGTAGGCGAAAAAATATTAATACGTTTTTTTGGAAAAGTGTGTAGAAACTCACCTTATTCATTGCAGAATAAATAATTGTCATCAAGTAATTTTATCACTAATCATTTTAGACTTGTCTTGAAAATAGCCTTAAATAATTAAAGTTGTTTATCAACAAAGCAATTGTAAATTTTATAATTTTATTTTTTTTGATTAGTAAGCAAGGTGGCATCATACCAGACTTCACTAGAGAGCTACTAGACTATAACTATGACCAAATTTCTAGAGTGTGGACACAACCACCATAAACTAGCTTTTCAAGCAAAAACCTTAACCTATCCATCTAACAAAGACACAAAATGAAGAGCTACTAGACTATAACTATGACCAAATTTATAGAGTGTGGACACAACCACCATAAACTAGCTTTTCAAGCAAAAACCTTAACCTATCCATCTAACAAAGACACAAAACACCGATCATAACACTAAACCCCAGAACCAACATAAAGACAACCAAACCCATTTCACTATACATTTTGTTGAGCAAAAACTTTGAATTCCCTCTTCCAGGCTGAGTCTTCAATGGGTATTAGACAAAATTTATTTTTCAAGAACTCTACACCTACCATGGCCAAACACCTGAACTCCATGAGGTCCAAGCCATCAACATCCAAAATGAAGGGATAGTATCTTACCAAGGTGTCCGGGTCATCTAATAGGTGCAGGTCCTGCAGACGAAGGATGCCCTTGCCAAGTCTAGTCGTAGCCAAGGCTTTGTCTAAACCAACCAACATATCCTTGCGGAAGAGGCCCCACATGATCATCTGTACATCTATTCTTGAGACCCCTACGTCAAGCAGACCAGTCAACACCCTAGAGGACATGTTTGAGTCTAAGCTTTCCTGGCCAAGCATTTGATGGCGATGAACATCAAATAATCTAGATGACAGATGATATAATGCAGGTAAAGGGAGGAGATGGATCCTTCAAAAGCTATCTACTGTTTGGATCTTTTCAGCTCCATTGATGTCAAAGACCCTCACATTTCCAAGTCTTCTGCAGAGACAAGAAGAATGAATTTGCTCATTGCACACACAAGCCTAAAACCACCACAAGCTATAGGAATAGGATGATGCCACCCAACAAAAATAAAGATTTTGGTGATCATGCTAAGCCTCCATCCTATGTAAACTATCCATCAACCTTGAAAGGACCATCATTATGCGAAATGCCGACGATATATAATGATGAAAGCTAATGCCTAGAAATTTCTTTGGGCTAGTTGCCACCTCATCCCTCAACCAACTCACACATCCCCCTTTGACCACCCACATTAGCACTCATGGGATATGGTGGCGCCCACCTTGGCACCCACTAAAAAAAATATTAATCTTTAACTTTTCAAATTTAGATTTTTATATTTATTTTAATTATCCTCGTTGGTATTAACCTTTCCACACCTCCAATTTGAATAGCTACGTATATATTAATAATAAATTATCAACAATTGATCAAACTAAGCAATACTTTTTTGAAGACAGTATAGTTGTATTTATATAATTTTTTTGAAATATATAAATAATAAAATATAATAATAAATACATAAAATAATGACATATTTATAATAAATATTTATCTAATAATATAATAGTTAATATATTAATATATTAATATATTAATAATAATATAAATATATATATATAAATTAATAATAATATTAAAATCAATATTATAAATTAGAATTTTTATATAAATTATAAAAAATAAAATTAATTTATTACACAAATGTGTAAAAACTAAATAATTTTTTCTTAATTGACTTTTCACACTCTTCGATGCAATAACTAGTTATTTGATAGGGTAACTTTATATTTTGAATCTTCTTGCATCATTAATCAACATTATTATGAAATTAACAATGTGTCAAAGTGGCTTTTATTGCCATTGTGATTTCCTCTTTTTACCATTGAAAGGGTATGCGTCAAAACCTTTACTAAAATGTAATCTAAGTAAATAATATGAATATTTCAAAACTATTGTAAAGAAGATTATATAAAAATGAATTAATGTTTGGAATCTAAATTTTAATATAGAAAACTTTATTTTTCTAATCATAAGAATTTACAAAGTTAGATTAATTTCTTTGTTGGTCATGTTTGTTTTTTATCCAAATCTTTGATATTCAAATTTTGTTGGAAAAATTAAGGAATTTTTTTCTTATGTGAAAATAATGATTTATTTGAATTTTGTGTAAGTAAATTTTAATGTTCAGAGGTTGCAACTTGGACTTTGAAATTGGAATTGTAGATTGAAAGTTAATCTTCAAAGTTCAAGTTTCTATAGTCTCAACCTGAAAGTTTGAATAGTTAGTGTAGGTTGTTAAATGCAATTTGAGGATAAGGTTTAAACTTGTATTCCTAGAGTATGCAATTAAAACTTTGAAGTTTGAAAATTATATAAAATGGTCTCTAAAGTTTGAACTAGTGTAGTTGACCTTCATATTCTTGAATCTTGAGATGTTCTAGGAGCAACTCATCAATCGAAGTTTAAGGGTTAATCTATTGGCACAAATACTCCAATATACCTTTAGATCTTGTTGTTTGATTTAGTCAAAGTATTTTAGGTTTGTGTTGTATAGATCTTTCATTTATGTTATCATACTTAATAATATGCATTTGTACTATTATGACACCCTATACATATATATTAAACTATTTTTTTCTGAGAAAAAAGCTCGTAACTTAATATTATTTTAAAAATGAAACTAGAAGCTGATTTCAAGAAGCTTGAGTCATTTTAAAAATAAGTTGATATCCCGTAATTTGAATTACACATTATCGGAGAGGAACCAGTAGTTGTGCACCCTAACTTCGGGCTTCTTAAAATCCTACTTGGAAATTTCAAATCACTCCAATTTTTTTACAGCAGCTTACTTGGCAAGTCCCCTACTTATAACTTTGATTTCAGGGCCACATCATCAAATATGATGCCACATCAGCAAGCTTTTTGTCAAGGTGTCCAAAAAGGCCCAAAACAAACCTATTACCAATAATTGTGCATTCACATCATGGGTAGTTGAGCGCTGATGTGACATCACATAATTGGTTACTTTTTAGATCAAAAGAATACATTTTATTCAAGTTAAGGTAGTCATGTCACAACTATTGAACATTATATAAACAACTACTAGATCCTCTTCCATATATTTAAGTCAAAATGAGCTCAAAAACAATACGAGATTTCAAATTTATTCACTTACGAAAAAGAGACGCGTCAAGGGTTTTGTTGATAAAACCGAATAAAGGACAGTTAAAACGGCACCACTTTAACAAATCAATCCGTTATGCGGCTCACTCCGCGGTTACATTCATCGTTGGGTCCCACAATTATCACCGCCGACAAAATATTTGCCTAGTCACCAACTTCTTCCCTTTCAAACGGCAATGTGGAGATACATTCTCAACCATTGATCATAAATCGACGGTAGAGATTCAAGGAAGCCCAAAATCCGCGTCAAAACAAATGAACCAATAGTACAACAGATGGAATCTTATATATAATGGCAGCACGGAAAAATTATAGGTTCATAAAATATTTCCATTACTATTTGAGTTGAGCTTTTGATATCAGCTTATTGTCTTGATAAATCTGTGCTCTGTTCGGTGCGAAGGTCAATGGCTTCTAAGCCCGGGAAGGAGCCCATCGCTATGAAGAAGCCTGTGGAGGAGAAATCCCCCATGGCTGGGAAGGTAGTCGTGAAAGCTGAAAAGAAGCTGCCAATAAAGGAAGGCGGAGAAAAGAAGAGCAAGAAGAAGCAGAAGAACATCGAGACCTACAGAATCTACATCTTCAGGGTTTTGAAGCAGGTTCATCCAGACACCGGCATCTCCAGCAAGGCCATGGGAATAATGAACAGCTTCATCAATGACATCTTTGAGAAAATTGCCAGTGAATCGGCCAGGTTGGCGCGCTACAGCAAGAAGACCACCATCACGTCGCGGGAGATTCAGACGGCCGTCAAGCTTGTTCTTCCTGGCGAGCTTGCCAAGCATGCTGTGTCTGAGGGAACCAAGGCCGTCACCAAATATATCAGTGCTTAAGCTCTTCGCGGTGGAAAGTTCAGACGGTGCTTGAGCATCATTTGTGTCATAGAATTTATAGCTTATGCTTTCGTTCAATTATGCCTAGGAATTTAGTTCGTTAATGGCAGACCGAAACCCTTTGTAGGGCTCTGTTTGGATCGTATACTTTGGTTTATGCAAATTCTTTTTCTGTGAGAGACAATTTCGAAATCTCATGTTCGCGTGGTTAGTTTGCAGTTTTTGAACAGAAACCCTAGTGTAAATTGAGATGATATTAAAATTAGCTTGTATTAGCTTTTTCTTATGTCGCTTTTATTTGTAGGCGTGCGAATCTTTGAAGCTTCATTTATATTTTCACATCATTATTTGGCAAATTTGTACATGTTTGTCCTGTGATTGGGTTAAACTGGGGTTTTAGTATTACATGTATGTGATTTAATGTATTTCGTGCTGATTAGCCCATGGCTGTTTGTTAAGTTTTTGTCACTTATTAATGTGAGTATTTCAATGGGCGTTTAATTTGATCTGGTTTTAGGGGATGCGATCGGAAACTAGAAATGAATGTGATTATACGGGAATCGTTTAATTGTTCAGAATATTTTGGTTTTTAAATTGAAAATTCCGTATCTGATGTGAAAATTTTGAAATATGTGGGATTCTATGCTTTAACCAATACCTAAGCGCACTATATCAGGAATTTCGTAACTCTTTTTGTATCGTATGTTTGGCTGTTTCTCGGGGTTTGGCGGGCATTGTCATAACCATTGAACTCGCTCACAGATATAGACAGAAGCTAATATAAGAAACGTCGATTAAAAAGCTCAACACAGTTTTCATCACAAGCTGTCCAACTCATATTATGATTTATTGTTGGTAGCTAGTGCTGTTTTTGTTCTATAAGAAGTGCTTCAACTTATCTAAAATTGACTGGAAATATCATGTCTACAAACAAACTAGTAATCAATCTGTAGTGCAATTTTATTTCTGCTGTAGGTGAATTCTAGACGGGAATATAGAGCAAGACTGGGATGGGCTTTCACTGTTCGAGTTCCTGCTCCAAACATCATGGCCCTACCTTCATCCTCCTAACAAATGAGGCCGCCATCTTTCTGAAACAAAATGTCAGGCTTCAATACAGTTTACAGGCTCCAACAGACTTTTGTTTAAAATTCAAAGTTTACATTGTCTCTTGTCCATTTATTTATTTTTTTCCCAGTGCCATCCTACACTGACACCAATTTTATTAACGATGAAGCTATAGAATCTGGAATATATATATATATATTTATTATATTTTCTTTCGAAGCTTTTCAATGATACGGAAGGGAAAATGAAAAATCTCAGGGACTCCATTAGAAAAGTGGTCATCTCCAAGGTAATATTTGAAGGCAACCTCATCAAATCAATATAAAAGTAATAGGCAATTGAATTTCCAATTGGGAGTGCCTTCCTTTTCACAATGTTTGAGGGTGGGGTCTTATGGACAGGGTTTCCAAAAGAGAAAGGTGCTGCTGAAATTTTTTAGGATTATTTTTTAGTGCATATCTCAAGAATTTTGTAGTATAGCTTAAATTTTCTATATTTATGAAAGTTGGTGGTTTCATTGAATTTTATTATTTTGCATATTCATTTTGTAATATAGCTTAAACTTCTATATTTATGAAAGTTGGCGGTTTCATTGAATTTTATTATTTTACATATTCAATTTACTAGAGTAAATAACTATAAAATAATAAAAAAATTAAAATTCACAAAGTAAGTAAATGTAAAATAATAAAAAAATAAAATTGGTGAAAATTTTGAAACTTCATATCATTGACAAGTGACAAAAAAAAGTCTAAGTTGGTGGGGCAATTTCCCACTCCACCCCTTTTACATCAGTTTAAATGTTTGAGCTCAAAAATAGGGGCTGCTATTGTTGAGTAAAAGATTCTAATTAATTTTGTAGTAATTATTATTTTTTGTTTCATGAGAATCCTTACTCCTTCAAAATAGATAGATCTTGAAGCCTCCTAATGGAATCATAGTCTTATTTTTTGCTTTGTTAATAATTATGGGCAAAGAGGAAGTAAGAGTAACTTCAATGTGACCTTTTAAAGTAATTTGAAATCTCTATGTGGCTTCTCAAGTAATTTGGAATTGAGGAATGAGGTTGCATTAAGCACCTTAATTATTGGGTTGTTTTCCCTAATTTAGACAAATTCAAAGATTAATGTTGTTTTAGAATAGTAAATTAAACTTATGACTAGATTGATCTTAATGATATCAAGTTTCCACAATCCATAATATTCTTTGCAATGATTTTTGGTTTTGATTGTGTGAGAATTTTTGCATCAACTTTTCGGATCATACTTTGTGATCCTTCCACAATCATTAAAAAACTCATGTTACATGCTCATGCACATTTAATGTTGTCCTAATAAAATATAACCTCAATGTTATTTTGATCCTAATATGATCAAACTTTTTAAGGTCTATATTAGATAGCTCTTTTATATGAGCTTTTATTAGATATGAGAAATGTATTTAGACATATGCATATTTTTAGTTATCACATAAAATTTGGTATATCACTTAATAGGACATGCTTTTATGTTTACTCTTTGTGAAATAAGATAGATATAATAGTAACATAATTTTTTTTTTTTATAATATTTGTTATATTTTTTGACATAATAAATTATTTGATAGGATAACTTTATATTTTGAGTTTCCTTACATCATAATACCACATTATTAAAAAAATAACAATGTGTCAAAGTTACCCTTACTACCATTGTGGTTTCCTTTTTTTCTTGTTGAAAGGGGATGAATCTAAACTTTCACTAAAATTTAATCTAAATAAATAATATGAACATTTCAAAACTATTTTAAAAAAGATTATATAAAAATGAATTAAGGTTTGAAATCTAAATTTTAATTTTTATATAGGAATCTAAATGTATTTGTTTGTTGGTCATGCTTACTTGTTTGCATTGTTTACATGGTTGTCTTTTTTTTTTATAGTAACAGGGTTTGTAAATTTGTTGATCAATGCAATTTTTTTCCCAACATTTGATCTTCAAATTTTGTTGGAAAAGTTAAAGAATTTTTTTTCTTATGTGAAAATAATGATTTATTTAAATTTTGTGTAAGTAAATTTTAACATTTGGAGGAAGAAGTGAGTTGCATGTTTGTGGTTTGCATCTTGGACTTTGAAGTTCAAATTGTAGATTGAAAGTTTGTCTCCAAAGTTTGAGTTCTTGTAATCTTGATTCAAAAGTTTGAGTAGTTGATGTAGGTTGTTAAATTCAAACTGTAAAGTTTGAGTCAATTTACCTTCAAACCTTGTTGATTGATTCACTCATCATAATATTTTAAGTTCGTGTTGTATAGATCTTTCATTTATATTATCATGCTTAATGATATGCATTTGTATTGTTATAACACCCTATACACATATATACATAGATATATAATTTGATATATCTAATATTACATTTATATTTAAAAAAAATATTATATAATATTTATCTTTTAATATCTAAAACTATTTTTTTCCCTCGTAACTTCGTATTATTTTACAAGCTGATTTCAAGAAGCTCAAATTCGAGTCATTTTAAAATAAACTGATATCCCGTAACTTGAATTACACATTACATAAAACAAATTTGAGTCAAAATGAGCTCAAAACAATACAAAATTTCAAATTTATTTACGTTGCGAGAAACAGACGCGGCAAGGGTTTTGTTGATAAAATCGAATAAAGGCCAGTTAGAACGTAACTACTTCAATAAATCATTCCGTTATGTGGCTCACTCCGCGGTTACATTCATCGTTGGGTCCCACAATTATCACTGCCGACAAAATATTTGCCTAGTCACCAACTTCTTCCCTTTCAAACCGCAACGTGGAGATACATTCTCAACCATTGATCATAAATCGACTGTAGAGATTCAAGGAAGCCCAAAATCCGCGTCAAAACAAATGAACCAATAGTACAACAGATGGAATCTTATATATAATGGCAGCACGGAAAAATTATAGGTTCATAAAATATTTCCATTACTATTTGAGTTGAGCTTTTGATATCAGCTTATTGTCTTGATAAATCTGTGCTCTGTTCGGTGCGAAGGTCAATGGCTTCTAAGCCCGGGAAGGAGCCCATCGCTATGAAGAAGCCTGTGGAGGAGAAATCCCCCATGGCTGGGAAGGTGGTCGTGAAAGCTGAAAAGAAGCTGCCAATAAAGGAAGGCGGAGAAAAGAAGAGCAAGAAGAAGCAGAAGAACATCGAGACCTACAGAATCTACATCTTCAAGGTTTTGAAGCAGGTTCATCCAGACACCGGCATCTCCAGCAAGGCCATGGGAATAATGAACAGCTTCGTCAATGACGTCTTTGAGAAAATTGCCAGTGAATCGTCCAGGCTGGCGCGCTACAGCAAGAAGACCACCATCACGTCGCGGGAGATTCAGACGGCCGTCAAGCTTGTTCTTCCTGGCGAGCTTGCCAAGCATGCTGTGTCTGAGGGAACCAAGGCCGTCACCAAATATATCAGTGCTTAAGCTCTTCAGAGGGTGCTTGAGCAACATTTGTGTCATAGAACTTATAGCTTATGTTTTCGTTCAATTAGGCCTAGGAATTTAGTTCGTTAATAGCAAACCGAAACCCTTTGTAGGGCTCTGTTTGGATCGTATACTTTGGTTTATGAAAATTCTTTTTCTGTTAGAGACAATTTCGAAATCTCATGTTCGCGTGGTTAGTTTCCAATTTCTGAATGGAAACCCTAGTGTAAAGTGAGATGATATTAAAATTCGCTTGTATTAGCTTTTTCTTATATCGCTTTTATTTGTAGGCGTGCAAATCTTTAAAGCTTCATTTATATTTTCAGATCATTATTTGGCAAATTCGTACATGTTTGCCCTGTGATTGGGTTAAACTGGTGTTTGGTATTCCATGTATGTGGTTTAATGTATTTCGTTCTGATTAGCGTACGGCTGTTTGTTAATTTTTTGTCATTTATTAGTGTGAGTATTTCAATGGGCGTTTAGTTTAATCTGGTTTTCGGGAATGGGATTGGAAACTAGAAATGTGAGTGAGTGATTATGCGGGAATCGTTTAATTGTTCAGAATATCTTTGGTTTTTAAATTGAAAATTCCGTATCTAATGTGAAAATTAATTATTGTTGGTAGCTAGTGCTGGTTTTCTTGTATCAAAAGTGCTTCCACTCATCTAAAATTGACTGTGGAAATATCATGTCTACAGAAACTAGTAATCAATCCGTAGAAGAACTTTCTTTCTGCTATAGGTGAATTATAAACAGGAATATAGGGCAGGACTGGAAAGGACGTTCAGCTTTCACTGGTTAAGGATATCCTGCTCGAAGCATCACCGCCCCACTTTCATCCTTCTAATAAAAGGGGCCGCCATCTTAGAAAACAAAATCTCAGGCTCCAGTGCAGTTCTTTTAAGTTCCTTATTAGAACTTTGCTTTGTTATCATCTTGCAACTGCCACTCTAACTGAGCACCGCTCTGAGACTCGCCCACAAGTTTTGCCGAATCTTGGCAAAGGTTAGAAAATTCTTTTTCCTGGTAGCAGAGTAACTAATTTTCTGTGTGCAGAGATAACACCTTTACTCGCAGGTTCTTTCTTATTCTTCAAGATCCTTTTAATCTAGGTAAATCCTCAGCCTCGGATAGAATCATATTCAAAATCTTATGAATTAGCCTTATGAGGGACCTGTATTTGAAAATTCAAATTTATATGCTCTCTGGTCCATTTAAATTTTGTATTCCCAGTGCCATCCTAGACTCTGACACCAATTTTATTAACGACTAAGCTATAGAATCTGGAATTTTTTTTTTATTTCGAAGCCTTTCTCGACTACTGAAGGGAAAATGAAAAATCCCTCGACCTCCATTAGCAAAGTGGTCACCTCGAATAATTAGTATAGGCTATATATAGTGAATGCATCGAATAATTAGTCGATAGGCTATATTATTCGATAGTTGTCTACAAGTTATGGAAAAACCATTTTTAGATAGTTGTTTACAGGTCCACGCTTTTCCGTTGCTTTTATATAACAATTTCTTTATATAAATGTTATTTTTATCTAGTTGGTATTTTCCACTCACCATAATTTTCATCAAATGTAATTTAAAAAATACAAATAATTAATTAATAAGCTATACATATAGTAAAAAAGATCTAGATTTGTCAAAGTTGATCTTATTTCATTATTTAGCACTTATTATTAATTGCTTAATCCAATCACATGCAACTAAAACTTGCAGCACATTACATCCATACCCACCCATACACAAACACTACTTTCTAACATATCAACATACATATAATTTTCTATTGGTGTAATTCTTGAGCATTTTCTAAGTGCAAGTGCTAGTAATTATGGGAAGAGAAGAAGTAATTTGAAATTGAGAAATGCACTCTAATTATTAGATTATTTTCCCAGTCTAGACAAATTCAATCAAAGATAAATGTCTTTTAGAATAACAAGTTTAACTTACAACTAGATTGATCTCTACAACAATCATCTCTTCAACAATCAATCATTAAAACCTAGGTTTTTAATATGTGTTTTTATGTTTTTCTTTAGGAAATATAAGATAAAATAGGTTATTTAGACATACATATATTTAAATATCATATAATCAAAATTTTAGAGGTTTATCGATTGACTTTTAATCAAATAAGATAGATATAATACCAACTTGAAAAATTAATTATCATTAGTGAAATAAGATAGATATAATACTAAATTGAAAAAATTAATTGTAATTTTGTTATATTTCTTACATAGTAATTATTTGATAAGATGACTTTATATTTTGAGTCTCTTTGCATCATTAATACAATATTATTAAAAAATTAACAGTACGTCAAAGTGGTCTTTCTTATTATTATGTTTTTCACTTTTTAATTCAAAAGATGATTTTAATCTTAAATCTAAATAAATAATATTAAGAGGATTATATAAAAATGAAAAAAGAATTTAGAATTTAAATTTAAATTTTATATAGAAGGGAATGAATTTAACTTTAAATTTAAATAAATAATATGAAAATGATTATATAAAAATGAAAAAAAGAGTTTAGAATTTAAATTTAAATTTTATATAGAAGAAAATGAATTTAACTTTAAATCTAAATAAATAAAGAATTTAAAATTTAAATTTATATTTTATATAGAAAAGTAAACATTTACAAATTTAGATTGATTTGTTTGTTGGCCATACATGCTTTATTTGTTTTAAAAATAAAATAGAATATCAAGACAATAAGCTGATTTCAAGAAGCTCAAATTCGAGTCATTTTAAAAATAAGCTGATATCTCGTAACTTGAAGCAATACATAAGAAACAAATTTGAGTCAAAATGAGCTCAAAACGACTAGAGAGAGGGAGGCGGCAAGGGTTTTGTTGATAAAACCGAATAAAGGAAACCGAATGAACGACAGTTAAGATGGCATCACTTTCACAAATCAATCCGTTGGGCGGCTCACGCCGTGGTTACATTCATCGTTGGGTCCCACGACTATCACTTCGCCGACAAAATATTTGCCTAGTCACCAACCCCTTTCCTTTCAAACCGCAACGTGAAGACACATTTCGACCATTGATCATATATCGACGGTCAAGATTCAAGGAAGCCCACGATCCGCGTCAAAACAAATGAACCAATAGTACAATAAATGGAATCTCATATATAGTGGCAGCACGGAAAACTTAAGGTTCACAAAATATTTCCATCACCATTTGTGTTGAGCTTCTGATATCAGCTTATTGTCTTGATAAATCTGTGTTCTGTTCAGTGCGAGGATCAATGGCTCCTAAGGCCGGGAAGAAGCCCATAGCTGGCAAGAAGCCCGTGGCGGAGAAACCCCCTATGGCTGAGAAGAAGGTCGGGAAAGCTGAAAAGAAGCTGCCCAAGGAAGGCGGAGAAAAGAAGAGCAGGAAGAAGCATAAGAGCATCCAGACCTACAAAATCTACATCTTCAAGGTTCTGAAGCAGGTTCATCCGGACATCGGCATCTCCAGCAAGGCCATGGGAGTAATGAACAGCTTCATCAATGACATCTTTGAGAAATTGGCCAGCGAGTCCTCTAGGTTGGCGCGCTACAACAAGAAGCCCACCATCACGTCGCGGGAGATTCAGACGGCCGTCAAGCTTGCTCTTCCTGGGGAGCTTGCCAAGCATGCTGTGTCTGAGGGAACCAAGGCCGTCACCAAATTCACAAGTGCTTAAGCTCTTTACAGCGGACAGTTCAGAAGGTTCTCGTTAGCATCACTTGTCTCATAGAATTTGTGGCTTATGCTTTCGTTCAATTAGGCCTAGGAATTTACTTCGTTAATGGTAGACTGAAACCCTTTGTAGGGCTCTGATATTTTTCGGATCGTGTATTTTGGTTTATGTAAATTCATCTTCTGTTAGAGACAATTTCAAAATATCATGGTTGTTGTATACTAGATTAGTTTGAGATTACTGGCTGGAAACCCTAGTGTAAAGTAAGATGATATTGCAATTCGTATCTAGGAATTTTTTCTTCTTATATCGTGTTTTGTAGGCGGTGCGAATCTTCGATGCTTAATTTATGCTTTCAGATCATTTTTTTGGAGCTTGTACAGGTTTATCCTGTGACTGGGTTAAATTGGGGTTTTGGTATTACATATTTGTGGTTTAATGTATTTCGTCCTTGCAAAACTCTAGTAAGGCGGTTA
This sequence comes from Sequoia sempervirens, assembly GCA_007258455.2. Lineage (NCBI taxonomy): Eukaryota > Viridiplantae > Streptophyta > Pinopsida > Cupressales > Cupressaceae > Sequoia > Sequoia sempervirens. The sequence goes on along the minus strand of VDFB02000003.1, from coordinate 361,623,021 downwards.
TTGTTAAATTTTTGTTGATGTACATGTGAGTGTTTCAGTGGCGGTGTAGTTTAATTTGGTTTTAGGGAATGCGAACGGTAACTAGAAATGTCTGATCATACGGGAGTCTTTTAATTATTCAGAATATATCTTTGGTTTTTAAATTGGAAATTCCGTATTTAATGTGAAAAAATTGAAATATGTGGGGGGACCGTATGTTTTAACCAATAACTAGACGCAGTATTTCAGGAATCTCGTAAAACTTTTGTATCGTGATAGTTTTATATCGTATATTTGGCTGTTTACGGGGTTTTGGCGTGCATTGTCATAATCTTTAAATTCAGCCACAGATATAGCAGAAGCTGATGAAGTGACTTCATTTATAGAAGTGCTCCAACTTTTCTAAAATTGACCGTGGAAATATCATGTCATTTCCACAATCTTGTTAAAGTATTTGTAAAACATCTTTTTTCAAACAAGAGGTCGTCTGGTCTAGTCTTCCCCATCTATGTGATATCAGCATTATTCAATTATATGAAAAAAGTTTACTAGATACACTTTAGTTTATATGGACTACCCAATTCTTAAAAAAATGAAAAAAAAACTTTTCATCAAATAACAGGAAAAAAAAACTTTTCATCAAATAACAGGAAAAAAAAAAAAATTACTAGATGCACTGTAGTTTTAACTTTCTTTCTGCTGTAGATGAATTTCTAGATAAGAACATAGGGTAAGACTCTGATAGACCTTCAGCTTTCACTGTTCAAGGAGATCCTGCTCCAAACGTCACGGCCCCACCTTCATCCTCCAAACAAAGGTCAGAACTTTTTACCCCTGGTAGTAGAGTAATTAAAGTTTTGTATGCGGGAGATAGCACATTCTCTTGAAGACAAGAGAGCACCTTGTCTTCTGCTTCGTTAATGGTTATGGGCAGAAAGGAAGTAACAGCAGCTCCAACGTGCCTTTAAAAAGTATTTTGAAATGTAAACGTAGCATTTCAGAGTAATTTGAAATCAAGAAATTAAGGTGCATTAAGCATCTTAATTAGTGGGTTATTTTTTATAATTTAGACAAATTCAATCAAAGATCAATCTTAATTAGAATAGTAAATTAACCTTTTGACGAGATTGATATCTTCAACAATCCTTACAAAACTCATGTTATTTGCTCATGCACATTTAATGTGCGATTAACATATAACCCCAATGTTATTCTAATCATAATATCGCACATTTAGATAGATCACATAACCAGCGTTTTTGAAGTTTATTGGTATTGTGAAAAATTAATTGTAATTTTGGTATACTTAATTTTATATTTTAAGTTTCTTTGTACCATTAGTGTAACATTTAGATTGATTTGTTTATTGGTCATGTTTACTTGTTTATATTGTTTACATGGTTGTCTTTTGTTGATAATGACATGATTGAAAATTTGTTGATTGACATTTTTTTCCCAACTCTCTGATCTTCAAATTTTGTTGGAAAACTTAAGACTAAGTTTTTTTTGTTATGAGACGAGGATCGATTATGCTTAATCCATGATGAATTGAAGCATAATTTACTCAAATAAATATGCATTTACCAAACAAGATTATTCAAATTGAAAAGATTAAACTAAGCATTTGTACAAATTGAAAGTTACAAACTATAAAACAATTAAATTTTTACTCTAACCTAATTGAACTTATCCTGTTTTGGAATTGGTGTCATATTGATGTGGAACCAAGACCTTTTTCCAATTTTGTGATCAGTGAGTTTGTTTTAGTCAATTCTATGGAAAAAACTTGATGAAGCCATTGTGATAAAATGATGAAAACTTAAATTTTTATGCTAAATTAAACATGATGCAAACTAAATTAACATGATTTTTTGCTTAAAAATGAACTAATTATGCAATTGTTAAAGCTAATCTAAGTTAAAAGATGGAAATTCTAATTCATATACAAACTAAGATAGATGCATGAAATCTACTAATGGATACTCCAAACTATTATGCAACTTAAAATTAACTAAAATACGCTAAAAGTGAGTAAAAGATGAGTGTGGATGCAAATGAGTTCAACAACATAAGTTTGCAATTAAAAGATGGATCTATTTGTCTCTAAATAGTGACTTATTTATAAGAAAGCAAATGAAAAATAGAAGATCAAAAATGAAGAAGACGAGAGGTATGGATCATAGATTCTCATCAATGAATGAAAATGCATGATGAGATTTAATTAAGGGCTCACACTTGTGTCAAACAAACACACTTTTGATTTGCATACATAAGTCAAAGATGACTTGTTCAAAAGGTTAAAGGTTAAAACCTGTTTAAGAAAGTAAGTGAAAATATCCCATTTTCAAATGATAAGAGGAATAAAAATATTCTTTGGAATATTCATTCGGGTGAGGAAAAAGACATTTTGCAAATTAAAAGAAGTTTTTAATTGTAAAAAAAGAGATAAGGAATATTTTAAGGGAATAATATCTTTTTAGAAGAAAATTAGTTTAATTGCTAATTAAATAAAATTTAATCATGTAATTAGGGAACGTGGAGGAATAAAATGATATTTATTAAATAATTTAATAAATGGGGGGAGAGAGATGAAATGATATTTAATTAAATAATTTATTTAATTAAATAAGATGACTTAGAGAATTAAATTAAATGTTTTTATTTATTTAATTTAATAGGATGAAATGATAGCGTGAAGAGGGATGAATTAAGTTGATTTTGATGAAATAGATTAATGAACGGAAAATGATGCAATTAATTAATTAGTTAAACTAATTCAATCAATTAAGCAAAAATAAGATGAATTTAAAAAGGAAATGATGTTAGTAAATATGTTTCAAGTGTATGAAGATCATTTAGGACATTTTTTTGTGTCTACATTGAGATATTGCTCGTTGATGTGGGTGAAGGATGGATAGCTATGGAATGTAAGTTAATTATGAGAGAGAACTCAATTTGGTAGTATGTATCTATGATTTTTGAAGCACCTCTACATATGGAAAATGTCCTTCAAATATGATTTTATATCTAGATTCTTAGCTTTTTAATTGTGAATGGTAGGGCTTTTATTTTAAATTGGATGATTAGGATTGATTTGAATGTGAGGAGAGATTAGGATGAAAGTGGTTAGATAGGGTTAGATTAAGTGTATGGAGGGATAGGTTTGTTTAATTTGCATTGGGGAAGGAGGTGCAAGAATGTGGAAGTGTGGGATGGCATAGAATTGAGGGTAGAGATTTTTATTTTTTGCATGGAGGTGGAAGATTCACACATGTGGACACCTATGAAGAGTGCAAGGGGAGAAGACGTGTGAAAATAGATACCCAAGATTTTCTTGTATTTGAATGAAGGATGGAGATGAAAAGACAATTCTTTTTGGATTTTAGTGGTGAGGTGAAAATATTTAATTTTAAACAAACTAAACTTAAAGGAAAGTAGATCAACCTAATTAATTCAATAAGAATGTATTATTTAATTAATTAGTTAGAAGAAGGTTAAAGTAATCAATTACATAAGGAAGGGGGTTAACTAAATTAATTACATAAATAAAAGGTAAGATGACTTTGATTAATTAGTGAAGATGTGATGCAAGATTAATGATAAAAATTTATTTTGACATGAATAAGGTTATTTCTTTAAATATTTCTATTATTGAGTCTTTTTTACATCTTATCACTTAATTTTACTTAAGGCATTTTTAGGGAACTTCCACTTTGTCTCATATTATAATATTAAGACACTTGTCATAATCTTATGTTATTCTATGTCTCACTTTAGCCTATTTAATCAAAGGTTTATTACTCATACATATACATATTTCCTTGACATGAGTTTCCTTAGGGGCAGCCTAAAACTTGGCTACCATCCCTATTGCTTGCAATATATCCAATTTGGATGCAATTACATACAACGAACTATCAATCATTGACTTGTACAAGGTGATTTGTCAAAGTAGGTTCATCATCCTTACTCAGTATACACCCAATAACCATAGGTGTACTTGTTGGTTTACACTCTTCCATCTTAAACTTACTCAATATCTCTTTTATGTACTTGGTTTGAGAAATGAATATACCTTTTTTCTGATTGAGAGATATATGTAAACCAAGAAAGAAAGACAACTCACAAAGCAATGAAATTTCAAACTCTTTCTACATTGCATCACTACCACCTCTAAATATGATGTCATCAACATAAACAACAACAATCAATAATTGATCACCTTTTATTTTTATGTAAAAATTGTTGTTTGCACTACCTCTCTTAAAACCATTTTATTGCAAATACCTATCCAATTTGGAATACCATGCTCTAGGGGCTTGTTTGAGTCCATACAAATCCTTCTTTAGCTTGCACACAAAATTTGATTTGTTTGAAGACTGAAATCCTTCTAGTTGTTCAATGTAGAGTTCCTATTCTAATTCTCTATTCAAAAATGCAGATTTGAAATCCATCTGATATGCCTTGAAAGTCTTGAATGTTGACAATTCCAAAAAGATTTTTATTGCTTCTAACCTTGCTATCGAAGATAATGTCCCTTTAAAATCAACTCCCTTGATGTGAGCATATCTTTTGTATACAAGTCAAGCTTCATTTCAGATCACTTTTCCATCTTCATTCAACTTATTTCTAAATACCCATTTGGTACCAATGATATTTTTGTCTTTAGGTCTTGGAATCAACTCCCAAGTTTCAATTTTCTTAATCCGTGTTAACTTTTCCCTAATGTTCTCTAACCAAGCTTTTTCTTTGCTTGCATTTGCATAAGAAATTGGTTCATTTTTTTAGAGTAAGGCAAAGTGTACCTGTTCATTTTCTTTCTCAATTCTTCTATTGGTTTGAACTCCATTGTCTTTACTCCTATCATTTGATCTTTGGAATGTTTCTTATGAACATACTTGGCTGGAGTATTTGTAACTGTATTCTTTGATTCACTTTTTGAGCCTTCATCATTACTATGGATTAATTCATCATTATCTTCTTCATTTGGAACCTCATTAGGATGCATTATTTCATCAATACTCACATTGAAACTTTCCATAATCCTTCTCAACCTTTTGTTATAACATCTATATGCCTTGCTTGACATAGAAAATCCAAGAACGATACCATCATTAGATCTAGAATCAAACTTACCCAAATTCTCTTCATCCCTTTTGATGTAACACTTGCTTCCAAATATTTTGAGATGCATGACAAAAGTTGGTCTTCCTTTCCATAGTCCATATGGTGTCTTGGTAGTCTTTAGTCTGATTTAAGTTTTGTTTCAAATATATTACTGTTTGAATTGCTTCTCCCGAATACATATCTGACAACTTTGCTTGACTTAACATTGTTTTGGCCATCTCTTGTACAATTAGGTTCTTCCTCTCAAAAAATCTATTTTTTTGAGGAGTTCTAGGAGTAGAATACTATCTCCAGATTCTATGCATCTCACAAAATTCATCATATCTATCAAAGGTAAATTCTCCACCTCTGTTTGATCTTAAACAATTAATTGTTCTCTTGGTCTCATTTTTAACCATCGCCTTAAATACCTTAAACTTCTCTAAGGCTTATGATTTCTCCTTTAGAAAGGTAATCTGAGTCATTCTAGAATAATCATAAAATACCTATCACATTGAATGCTCTTTGTTCTAATTAGTCTACATAAATTTTTATTAATTAAGTCCAATGGCCTTGTTGTAGAATACTCCTTAGGAGGGAATTAGGTCCTCGTCTGCTTTCCCTCATGACATGGTTTGCAAATAATAGATGGAGGCTTCTTGATATTTGGCATATCTCTTACCATTCCTTTTGAGCTAATACTCACTAGATCATCAAAATTGATATGTACTAACCTTTTTTGTCAAAGCCAACTCTCATCTCTTTGTATGGAAAAAAAATTCTCACTAACCTCACTAAGATGATACACATCACTATCAATCTTGCTTCCTCTTGCAACTAACTCACTAGTACCATTTCTTTTTAATTTCACGACCTTTGGCATTGAATGAGAGATTATAACCTTATTTGGCTTACACTCATAATATTGTGTTTCAACCCTTCTACATACATGACATTTTATGTTTTTGTATTTCCACAATCAAGGCTCAAAGTATCCTTAATGATAATCTTAGAAACTAAGTTATTCCCAAGAGATATACCTCCTACATCAAAATTCTTTAAGTGCATGAACTTGCTCTTATCTTTGGTCATGTGACTTGAACATCCATAGTCAATGATCCATAGATTCTTCTTTTTTTTTAGGATGTAATGCAGTTTGAGCCACCATGAATTTCTCTAATCTTTGTCCTTCTGATTTTTTCCAAATCTTTTCGATTGCACCACTTTGACTTACCAAGTTAAATTTCCTTTTGTAATTGGCATAGGAGGACTCACAATTTCTTCTACAATTTCTAGAAATATGCCCAAAATTTTTGCACTTTTGATAGATAATATAGAAATTTAAAATAATGGTGCAAAGACATTTCTACTAAAAAAAAAAATTCTTCTTGTTGGAATCTTCCTACAATTTCTAACCTTATGACCAAATTGATTGCAATTAAATAATAACCAGAAAAATAATGATTGAACCTAGTATTATATTCTTGTCCTCTTGAATCTTGTCTTCCAAATCTTCTATTCTACTTGTGTACATGAGTGAAACCATTTTCCAACATCTTTCTCTCCTTGGTTACCACAACGAGTTTAGATTTTGAACTTTCAGAGTCATTCTCTTCCAAACTCTCACCAACTAACTGCATGGACTGTTTAATCACCTTATTCTTCTATATATATCAGTAAAACCAATGTCAGTTTTAATGTGGTAATATTTGAATTTATATTATCTAATCCAAGATCTCAGTGCTCTTCCAAAAATTCAAATTTAGCTGAATGTTTTCCTTTTCTAGATCTTTCCTTAATGACACAATCTTTGCCTCAAGTTTATCATAGTTCTTATCTCTTATCAACAACCAAGGTTCAGTTATAACTTCTTCAATCCTCTTTTCTTCTTCTACTTGAATCTTTAGGTCAATGACTATCTTCTCCACCTTCTAAATATTTTGAGATCATTTTTCTATAACTTTCACTTCTTTCACAATTCTCTTCTTTAGTCTCTTAATTTCTTTGCCAACACAAAGCAATTCTTCCACAAGATCTATCTCATCATCATCATCATTTCTATACTTTACTTCTACATCACCTTCAGAGTTTCTATAGCCATGAATGCCTTTTCTCCTTCATTCCAGGAAGTGCCTTGGTCATCATCATCATATGAATATATTTTCTCATTGGTGAAGAAAATCTTGATTTTTTTGAAATTTTCCCCTTTTGGAAATGAATTCTTTCCATTCTTTTGATCATCATTGTTAGAATATTTTTATGGAAACTTACCCATGAAATGTCCTACTTCTCCACAATTAAAACATTTGAAAGTAAACTTACCATTATATTTTCTAGAATCCCTCTATAACTTTATGACAAAGTTTTCTTTCTTCGGATCTGACTCATCTTCAAATGAACCATTCAAAAGATCAAATCATAGGAGATAAGGACAATAGAGTTTGAACCTAGAGGATAATTGAGAAAGAAAATGAATAGCTATAATTTTCCTTACTATGAAAAATTGAACCAAGTTCTTATGTAGAGGAAAGAAAAGAAAAAGGTTGTTTAGAGGCCATGGAGGAAGGGTTAACTTAGATTAAGAAAAAATAGAACTTTTGAGTTGGTTCCAATACCTAAAAGTAAAGATGTCATTGATTCCAAATGGATCTTTAAAAAAAAGTTGAATGAAGATGGAAAAGTGATCTGGAATAAATCCTGAATTGTATGCAAAGGATATGCTCAAGTTGAAGGAGTTGATTTTGAGGAGACATTTGCTCTAGTATCAAAGTTAGAGGCAATCAATTTTTTTTGGTGCTATCATCATTAAAAAATTTCAAGGTTATAATATTGATGTCAAATTTGTATTTATGAATGAAGATTTAGAAGAGGAATTCTACATTGAACAACTAGAAGAATTTCAGCGTTTAAACAATCCAAATTTTGTGTGCAGGCTAAAGAACGCTCTTTATGGAATCAAATAGACCCCTATAACATGGTATTATATATTGGATAGATATTTGAAAGAATAAGGTTTCAGGATCTAGGTAGTGTAGATAACAATTTGTATATAAAAATAGAAGGTGATCAATTATTAATTGTTGTTGTTTGTGTTGATGACATCATTTTGGAGAAAGAAGTGATGTAATGCAAAAAGTGTTTGAAATTTCAATACTTCGTGAGTTGTATTTCTTTCTTGGTTTACAAATCTCTCAATCAAAAAAAGATATATTCATTTCTCAAACCAAGTACATAAAAGAGATGTTGAGTAAGTTTAAGATGAAAGAGTGCAAATCAATAAGTGCACCTATGGTTACTAGGTGTAAACTGAGTAAGGATGATGAATCATTTTCAGTAAATCGGACCTTGTATAGGTCAATCATTAGTAGTTTGTTGTTTCTAAATACATATAGACCTATTATAAATGCAAGCAGTAGGGATGGTAGCTAGATTTTAGGCAATGCCTAAGGAAACTCATGTCAAGATAGTAAAAAGGATATTTAGATAGATCTAAAGGCTACTTTGGTTTGTGGTATCCTAAAAGTGAAAACTTCATATTGACTGCATACATAGATGCAGATTGGGCCAAAAGTATCTAGACAATTAAAAAAGTACAAGTGGTGGAGCTTTCTTTCTTGGTGACATTCTTATATCTTGGTTAAGCAAGAAGTAGGACTCACTATCCTAAGTATCTACAACAAAAGTGAAGTACATTGCAGTAGTTTTTTATTGAACACCTAGAATATTGAGAGGGGGGGTGAATTTGTATTTACTGAAATTAATTAACTTCATCAACTTAAATATCTATTCAATGCATCACATTAAACTTGCAGTAATAGAAAGGAACATAGAAAGAATGCATCACACCAAAGAACACAAGAACACCAGATTTTACGTGGAAAACATAAAAAAGGGAAAACCATGGTGTGGATTAGCTCACAATATATTATAACTAGTCATAAGATATTATAAAATGACTCACTGCTAGGTGGACTCGCTATCCAAAGAATAGAAGAAATGGTTCACTTACAGGATATAAAAGAGGGTGGCTCTATTGGAACTGTAAAAATATGATGATTTTACATATTGGTCACATTCATAATTTTCCAAATAAATCCTACCACGGGCACATTTTCTCCATATTTGGCCTTATAGCCCCATAAAGTCCATGAAGTCTACACTTTTCACATTATAATTCCATATCGACTTGAGATTTTCAGGTTCTTCCCAACCCAATGCATTTTTACTAATATATGTTTGTTGTAGGCATATCGGTATGACCTCTTCCTTGTCACAATGATCGGAATTCACCTATGGGTATGTATCGGCATGAAATACGTATTGTTTCGACAACAGAGGAGGTTCCTATTAGCAAGAGTAGTTTCACCAGGGTGAGGTCTCCCCGAATGGGTCGGGTCTCACCGACTTGTGCACCAAGGAGGCTTATCGGCCAAACTATTTGGTATCGGTGTGAAGTCATAACAAACTCATGAACTGTCTCACTAATCGGTTCAAAAGCATGTGTTTTGGCTTAGCTAAGGGTCTTCGGAGCAATCTCTTACCAAACTTATTGAGTCTCACCGAACAACACATTGAGTAAGCATCGGCCAAAGCTAGGCGGTATCGGAGTGAGATTTTGTCGAATGCCTTTAGTCTTGCTGACATAACACAAGGGGTTTCTATCAAAAGGCTCATCAGTGGGAGAAATTTTCTTCGGAGTAAGTCAACGAATTCATATGTGTCTCACCGACCAATACACGAGGGGGCTTATCGGTAAAACTTTTGGTCTTTGGTATATTGTTTCACCCAGTGCTTCATGTCTTACCGACCCACAACAAAGGGACATATCGGTGAGAAAATTTTCTATCAGTGTGTTGTCTCAACGAATACCTTGGGTCTCACTAATGAAGCACAAAAGTGACTTTGTTGGTATGAAAGTTATTATGTCCCGGCGACAAAGTGTGAACTTAAGTAACTTTCGGTAAGACACAGGATAATCTACAAAACCTCTTCCTGACTCGGTATTGTCTTGGTGATCTAAAGTGAGCTTAGGGTGTTTCATTAAGACATGGTATAATCTATGAGAGGTCTCCCCAACAGTAGGAAGTTACAACAACATACATGAGACAGATGGGCACATCGGCGAGAGAACCCTTATGTCACGGTGACCGGAATGTATCATGAGCATCTCGGTGAGACATAGGGCGATCTATGGGATATCTCCCCAACTTTGATGGGCCACTGCAAAACACAAAGAACTAAGGGACAACTAACGGCGATACAATTTCCTTTGGCATAACTATAAGGTTGTCTCAGCAACTGTTTCATTGATGATTAACATAAATTCAAACACTATGGCTGACATGTGAATGCTTGAATATTGTTACAGGCCGACATGAAATGAGCCCGAATTCAGCGGTAGGCCGACAAGGGATCTTAAAGTGATATATTTTTCTAATACTGGTGTATAAATATCCATTTTCTGATTGTAAAATCATCATGAGCTATTATATTTTTAATATACAGTAGGTAGATGATGGATACAGTAGAATAAACATTCTCAGATCAGAGACTATGGTGCATGATTTCAAATGGAGGTATTTATGAAATTCAATTGATGTTGTTGCACACTTCTGGTGTCAATTGTTTGTTGAATTTAATGAAAGTATTGCTAAGTTGTCTCCAAGATTGATGCTTTCTGGTTGTTTAAATTGATATAACTGTTGGGATGTGGCGACTGATCATGCTATACTGTTCAGTTGGGTATTACAGTATGATGAAAAACGTGATTATTCGCAAGATTGTAATAGGGTTTTACACTGGATAATAAAAGTATTGGATGGCTACGGTTTGGTGGATGTAGCCCAGATTGGGTGAACCACGTTAAATTCTCTGTGTTATGATTTATTCCCAGTGTGTTTTAGTTTCTCTATTTATTAATTAAATCTGCATTTAATTGTTAGATATCTGCCATCTCTAACCCTAACAAGTGGTATCAAAGCGAGTTGTGTTTCAATTATCATTTGTAGGAAGGTCTCATGGCTGAGTGGGAGCAATGGCAGACGAGGGTAAGAAGGTTGAGAAGTTTAATGGGTAGAACTATCAATTATGGAAGATGTAGATGGAGGACTATCTCTATCAGAAGGATTTATGGCAGCCATTGGAAGGGAAAGCCAAGAAACCCGCAGCAATGTCAGATGAGGACTGGGAGATCTTGGATAGAAAGGCTCTTGGCAGTATTCGTCTATGCCTAGCACAATCGGTGGCGTTCAATATTACAACAGCAAAGACAACTCAAGAGTTGATGGAAACCCTGGCGAAGTTATATGAAAATCCTTCCGCTTCAAATAAGGTATTTCTTATGAAGCGTTTATTTAATATGAAAATGGTAGAAGGTGGGTCAGTTACTGATCATTTGAATGAGTTTAATACGGTCACTAGTCAATTAAATTCTATAAAAGTAAACTTTGATGAAGAATTTAGGGCTCTTTTGATTCTGTGTTCTTTGCCTGAAAGCTGGAATAGCTTGGTAATGGTTGTTAGCAATTATGTTTCTAGTTCGAATACATTGAAGTTTGATGATGTTGTTGGTGTTATTTTGAGCGAAGAAATTCGTAGGAAAAGCTCAGGTGGAACATCCACATCAGGCAGTGTTTTGAATGCAGAAAGCAGGGGTAGAACAAAGGAGAGAGGAAATAATTCTGGAAATCGTGGGAAGTCATGAGGAAAATCAAAGGACAAAAGGTCCCAATCTAGAGACAAGAGGGATTGTTGGTACTGTGGTAAGCTGGGTCATTTGAAGAAAGATTGTTGGTCTCGAAAAAATAAAGATGGAGACAAAAAGGAAGAAAGTAAAGAGGCAAATGTGGTAAGTAATAAATCTAATGAGGATGCTTTGATTCTTTCCCTTGATAATGTTGATGCTTCTTGGGTGTTAGATTCAAGGGCTTCATTTCATGCTACCCCCCATAGAAGTTATTTTCTTGATTATGTCCAAGGGGATTTTGGGCTGGTTTATTTAGGAGATAATGAACCCTGTCAGATTGTTGGAAAGGGAAGAATCAAGATTAAGTTGCAAAATGGGAACCATTGGCTACTACGTGAGGTAAGGCATGTTCCAAAGTTAAGCAGAAATTTAATTTCAGCAGGGCAACTAGATGATGAAGGTTGTGTTGTTACATTTAGTGATAAAAATTGGAAGGTCACAAAGGGTGCCTTAGTAGTAGAAAAAGGTGTGAAAGTAGGCACCTTATATCTTTGTACAGGTCATACTATTCCTTCTACTTTAATTGTTACAGAAAAAGGTCAATGTTTAGGAATAGTTGTTGCAGTTCAGTAGGTAGAAGATCGTGCAGCTGTTGTGGACTGAGAATCAGCACTGTGGCATAATAGACTTGGGCATATGAGTGAAAAAGGTATGAAAGTACTTCATTCAAATAATGTTTTACCAGGTCTAAAATGTGTTAATATGGATTTTTGTGAAAGTTGTGTCTATGGAAAATAAAAGAGAGTTAGTTTTCTCAAGGATGGGAAGCAAAAGAAAGATGAGAAATTCGAGCTTGTGCATACAGATGTATGGGGACCAGCTCAGGTATCTTCTCTCAGTGGATCTCTGTATTATGTTACATTCATTGATGATGCAACTAGGAAGGTATGGATTTATTTCCTTAGATATAAATCTGATGTATTTGAAACTTTTAAAAAATGGAGAAGCTTGGTTGAGAATGAGACGGGTAAAAGGATAAAATGTCTCAGATCTGATAATGGTGGTGAGTATTACAGTAAAATTTTTGAAGATTATTGTTCCACTAATAGTATTCGTAGGCATAAAGCAGTTCCAAGGACTCCACAGGAAAATGGAGTGGCTGAGCGCATGAATAGAACAATAATGGAGCGTGCACGAACTATGAGATTGCATGCTGGGTTGCCTTTAAAAATGTGGGCAGAGACTGTAAACACTATTGTTTATTTTATCAATAGAGGTCCCTCTAATCCTTTGGATTGTGGTATTCCAGAGGAAGCATGGAAAGGTAAGAAGGTGAGTTATTCTTTTCTCACAACCTTCGGTTGTGAAGCATTTGCACATGTAGATTCTGAAAATAGAACCAAGTTTGATACAAAATCAAAGAAATGTGTATTTGTTGGATATGGCATTGATGAATTTGGTTATAGGCTTTGGGATTTTAAAAATCAAAAAATTGTGAGAAGCAGGGATGTCATATTCAATGAAAAAGTGTTGTACAAAGATCTGTTGTGCAGCATGAGAAGAAAGAAAATGATTATGTAGTGTTGGATGATATTCCCAATAATGATGTTTCAGTGGTTCCTCATGCTGGGCAACAACAGCAGCAACAAATACCACAAACTCCTATTAGACAATCTTCAAGGTTAAGTAGACCTCCAGAAAGATTCTCTCCCTCTTTGTATACTATTTTGTTAACTAATGCTGGTGAACCAGAATATTATGATGAAGCTATGCAGGTGGATACCAAGGTTCAGTGGGAGCATGGAATGAAAGAAGAAATGGACTCCTTGCTGGAAAATCAAACTTGGGATTTATGCAAGTTGCCTGCAGGTAAAAAGGCTTTACCAAACAAATGGATTTATAGGCTGAAAGAGGAGGATGGAGGTAAGAAAATATTTAAAGCCAGATTAGTTGTAAAGGGATTTGCACAGAAAAAGGGTATTGATTTTGATGAGATTTTTTCTCCTGTTGTTAAAATGACTTCTATTCATATTGTCTTAAGTATTGTGGCTGCTGAAGATTTGCATTTAGAACAGCTTGATGTTAAAACAACCTTTCTCCATGGTGATTTGGAAGAAGAAATATATATGGAACAACCACAAGGATTTGAGGTCAAAGGTAAGGAGAAACTAGTGTGCAGATTGAAGAAAAGTTTATATGGCTTGAAGCAAGCACCTCGACAATGGTACTTAAAATTTGATAGCTTTATGGCTAAGCAAGGCTACAACAGGTGTAATTCTAACCATTGTGTTTATTTTAAGAGGTTGGATAATAATAGCTACATTATTTTATGTTTATATGTTGATGACATGCTTGTAGCCAGGTCTAACATGGATCACATTAGTGAGTTAAAACAACAGTTAGCAAAATCTTTTGCTATGAAGGATTTGGGGCAGCAAAACAAATCCTTGGTATGAAAATTTGTAGAGATAGGAAAAATAGAAAATTATTTTTATTTCAGGCTAATTATGTTGAAAAGGTGTTGCAAAGATTTCATATGGAGAATGCAAAAGCTATCAGCACACCTTTTCCTAGTCATATTAAATTGACTAAGGATATGTGTCCAAAGACACAAGAGGAGGAAGGAAAAATGTCCAAGGTATCATATGCTTCAGCTGTAGGAAATTTAATGTACACCATGGTATGAACTAGACCAGATATTGCACAAGTCATAGGAGTTGTTAGCAGGTATTTGAGTCATCGTGGAGTTGAGCATTAGAATGTGGTAAAATGGATTCTCAGGTATTTGAGAGGTACATCCAATAAATATTTATGTTTTGGGGGCTCTAATATTGATTTAAAAGGCTATGTTGACTCAGATTTGGCAGGGGATATAGATACCAGGTGAAGTACCACAGGTTATGTATTTACAGTTGGTGGGACAACAGTAAGTTGGATTTCTTGATTACAAAAGGTGGTTGCTTTATCCACCACATAGGTAGAGTATGTTGCTGCAACAGAGGCGGAAAAGGAGATGATATGGTTACAACTTTTCATGGATGAGTTGGGAAAACAACAGGCTGGAAATCACTTGTTTACAGATAGCCAAAGTGTTATACATCTTGCAAAGAATTTTGCCTTGCATTCTAAAACAAAACACATACAGTTGAGATATTATTTTATTTGGTCAGTGTTGGACGATGGATAGGTCAAGCTAGACAAAATACATATAGATGTCAATCCAACGGATATGTTTACGAAGGTAGTGACAAGGGAGAAGTTGAACTCCTCTTTAGCTTTAGTTGGCCTTCAAAGTTGAATTCACGAATAACAGAGCAGCAGGGTCCAAGGTGCTTATTTCCAGTGGGAGTTGTAATTGTAGCAGTGTCGTCCAGGATCAGTCTCCAAGTGGGAGATTGTGATGGTGTGTAGCCTAATCAATCTCCAAGTGGGAGATTGTTGGTATGTGGCGACTGATCATGCTATACTGTATAGCCCATGGTGTACTGTACACCACGGCATGTATCCTCGCCAGGGTCTGGGGTCGAGTCGGGCCCCGGGCGGGGGTTCGTGGGCAGCAACCCCTGAGAAAAATTTTCCTCCTACTTTTTCGCATCATCATAGAAAAAGGAAAAAATCAATGAAAAAAGAAAAATTTGATTTTGTAGAACCCGAAATATGGAAACTTCTAAGCTTGTTAAAAGGGGGTTCGGTTGGGTATTACCATATGATGAAAAACGCGATTATTCGCAAGATTGTAATAGGGTCTTACACTGGATAATAAAAGTATTGGATGGCTGCGGTTTGGTGGATGTAGCCCAGATTGGGTGAACCACGTTAAATTCTCTGTGTTATGATTTATTTTGTGTGTGTTTTAGTTTCTCTGTTTATTAATTAAATCTGCATTTAATTGTTAGATATCTGCCATCTCTAACCCTAACAATAACAAGTTTATATTTAGTTCATTAATGCATATTTGTTGTATCTGTGTGGTTAATTGATTGGTTCTTTCAAGCAAAGATTAAATCCTTTTAGTTGATCATAATAATCAGAGAGATTCATCTGGATTGTTAAAGTAGAGCTTAGCAATCACAGTCTTGCATGTTTATACAAGTTGTAAATAGAATATATGCTAGATAATTTGAGTTTTCTCCAGAGAAGTGTTGCTCATCTTGATTTCATTGGACTCTGCATATCCAATAAGGCACTAGTCTCTGCACTTCATTTGGATTCATTCAACTTCTTTACATCTGTTAATTGAACATTTTAGGATTTAGATTAGAAGATTGCTACTGCTATTTATACCAAGTTTGAATTCATTTGTTCACTTCCATCTAACATTGTGGACAAATCACTGCAAGAAGGATAATCATAAGTCAAGTCTGCTTCATTCAGATAGGTACACCCGCCTAGGTTTAGTAGCAGCTGAAGAGTAGAAGGTTTAATTCTTTTAACCTTGTCTATTACCCTGAAACGTATCAAGAGATTGGCAACCTCTTGAGGCTTTCTGCCTGTGTTTTTGAGAGCTAACAAATTGGTGACTCTACTAGGGAGTAAATTCATAATTAGGGCCCTAATCATAGAGTCAGAAACTTTATACAGACTCTGCTAGAAATTAGAAACATTTTCTCACTTTCAAGAAAGTGAGTGGTGACTCTTACAGAAACATTGCATCTATTCAAATATGAATGGAAGAAGATTTCAATATAGGGGAGGTCATACTGGAGCTCCTGCTAGCAGCAGTAAGTGGACAGATAGAGATGACAAGGCTGATAAGGGAAAAAGGATAAGTGAGGACATGTGCATGACAGACAAAGACAAAACATCAAGAGCATATCATGAAACATATGATTGCTATGATACATGGAGAGATAATTCGAGCACAAAGCTTTGTACCCCTGAAGAGAAAAGAAATCCATTTTATAATCCTCAAAAACAACCTGAGTTTGATGCTATACTTGAAGCAAGAGGACTCAAATACCAACAGGAATGTGAACAAGGAATGGAAAATAATCAAAATCAGATCAATGAGAATATGATTCCTCAAGATGATTATGAATCTTTGACTTATAAGGAAGTCAAAGCACGGTTTGAATCTCAAAAAAAGGAGAGGGAGGAACAAGAAAAATTCTAGATGATACAAGCAATGAAATAATTTGAATTGCAGAAAGCTCATAACACTATTCAAATAGCTGATTGCCCCCCAAAGTATGTGCCACCTCATAAGCAGGGTAATCATGGTGTAGGGCCTTCTGATCCACCAAGGGTTCCTCACCATCAAGTAAGGAATCAATACAGACAACCAAATCATCTGCCTCATGTTCCCACACAACATATGTAGCCATCTCATAATCAACATTATGTGCCACATCACCATACACAATTCGATAATCCCATGCACCAATATCAATATGCACCTAACCCGCCCCCTCACCAACATACAACAATGATCAGACAGTTTGATTTAGCAGGTTTTCAATTATACCCTTACCCTATGGATGGCAGTTGGAGGGGTATGGTGCCTAAATTTATAGTGAGTTATGCAATTTCTATTGAGGACCACTTAAGGAGTTTCAATGCCTTCATTTAGAATTTGGATGTGCCTTATGAAGATTTACATATGAGGTTATTCATGATGTCGCTTACTGAAGAAGCCAGAGATTGGTTCAACAGCTTAGCAACAGCCTCTATTGTTTCTCTCCAAATATTTCAGGACAGATTCTTAGGGCAATATGGGAATCAAAGTGCACCTGATGCTGCTCTGCATGAATTTATGTGAATTCAGAAAAATTAGAATGACTCAATTTTTTAGTTCAACTGAAGATTGAACAAGTTGCAGACTAAAATACCTCCTTGATCAAGGTTTCCAAATTCTATTGCATTGAGTGTTTATTTGAATGCATTTGATCCTAAAATAGGGTATGAACTGAGAAATAGGTTCCCAAGGGACTTGGGCTGAAGCTCAGAAGATAGCACTGACAATTGAAAACAACAAGAAGGCTGCTGGTATAATCAGTAAAAGAGACAACCCTAGGGCTCCTCAACAAAGCAATAATTATCAATACAGACAGGAGAATACATACAGGAATGAAAGGCTGAGGTTGCATAACATGTCTTATAATACAGACTGGAAGGATGGAAAACCTATAACAGCTAGGCCTAGAAACAAAGAAACTCTTGATCCATTGAGGCAGAAAGGAACCTATATGGTGAATAACAATTATTTATGTGAAGCTTGTGATAAGCCACATTCCCTAGACTATTTTGTTGTAGCCCAAAGAATGCAAGAAGAGGGAATGTTGATGGGAAACAATGGAGAAGATCAAACAGTGCATTTGACTTCAAATACCTTTCACCATGTTGTGGAGAGGTACTCATCTTCAAAGGATGAAGGTTATGAGTATGATGTTTCAAATTAGAGATACAATTTCCATATGGCTTAACAACAGATCCTTTTTTATTCTAAAGAATATTATATAGAGCCACATCCTATTGAGTTTCCTACTCAATGCAGTATGAGGAGACTCACTGAAGAGGAGATAGAAAGACTAACTGTTCTTGCAGTTGAAGAAGCAAAGAGTAAGTGCTAGTTGAGAAATAGGACAGTAAATGAAAAGGAAGGTGTCCCTAGGGGAATCTTTATGAAGGATCAGAAGGTGACACAAGGAACTGTGAAGAAGGCAGAAAATAGACAGCATGATAAAAGTGGACAGAGGCCTATCCAAAAGGAGGAATTGAAGGAATTACACAAAGAGATGCAAAATCTTGACTAGCCTAGTACAAGAGAGAAGGAAGAAAGAAAAGGAGAAATTTTAGAACAAAATAAAATAATTAAGGTGGAGGGCTCTTCTTTTGACTTCACTCGGGCATTATCTCAGGTAAAAATGTCTATTCCATTGCTTGAAATGATGAAAATTAAGGAATACAGAGATAGTGTTGTTCAATTGATAACAAATGGAAATGAAAAACATGTGAATTCTGAATATAGAGTAGTTATTAAAGCAGTCAATAGGCAGGAGAAAGTAAATATCCCAGAAGTTTTCTTGAATGATATATTAACAACTCCCCCTCAAGTTGATCCTTTTTTCACTACATTACTTATAAATAACAAACTATTGAGGAATTGCATGATAGACTCTGGTGCCACTATAAACATCATGCCCGTAGGAGTTATGAAGCAGCTTGGCATGTGGATTGATACTAATGGGGGAAAGTGCTATGCAATGGATAACATACATGTTCCTATGGTAGGTATTATGAGAGATGTTGAAGTCAAATTGGCTACTTATCCACAGGTGGCTTATAATATAGATATAACAGTAATTGACACTCCTCCTCAGTTTGGGATGCTTCTATCAAAACAATGGACAACAACAGTTGGGGGAAATGTCCAGTTTGATTTGTCTTATGCAACTATTCCAGTGAATGGTCAGGAAGTCAAGTTGTATAGGGAGCCAAGAATGAACCAGCTTGTCGATTGTGTACCACAAGATCATATCAATTGTTTTTGTGATGTCAATCTTGAAAATTTTAAAATAGAATTAGCTTAGCCAGAATTAACCAATAGTGATCCAATTGAAAAGCATGTGGCACAAAACTGCAATGAAGTGTAGAAAATGTATTTTGATGGAGCATGTAGCCAATAAGGTAATGGAGCTGGGATAGTTTTTGTTTCACCTGAAGGTATTACATTTAAATATTCATTTCTGTTAGCATTTGAATGTACAAACAATGTGGCGGAGTATGAAGCTTTGTTGACAGGTCTGAATATAGCTATGAAACACAAAATCAAGTTGCTTGTTGTTTGAGGAGATTCTGAGTTGGTTGTTTCACAAATTAATTCAAAGTATGCTGCAAAGCACAAAAGACTAAAACAATACATGAATGTTGTATGGGACACAATTGAGTTGTTTTATGCCTTCTCGATTGAGTGGATTGACAGAACAAAGAACATAATGGCTGATTTTTTAGCAAATGTGGTGCTAAAAAGAGATGATATTACATTGGATGGGGTATCACAGATTGAGTTCAAGAGAAGGCTTGTTGTTCCTGATAACATTTATAGTTGGCAGGTCTTTAATGATGATACTGACCTTTTGAAATTCCTTCATTGTATAGATCAATATGAAGCCTAGGAAATTGACTTCAATGATTTTGTTGAAGAAGTGGATGGGAAGCAAATAGTGTTTGGAAAGGAGATCTTATAACTCAAAACAAATAAACTTCCTAAGGGCTTAGTGGAATTAGAGAGGGTGTATGATGGAAATGATCGATCCCTCATGAAGCAAACACCAGTCAAAAGGGAAGATGTTGAAGAGATTAACTTGGGGACTAAGATGGCACCAAGAAGGGTGTACATAGGAAAGAAGATAAGCCCTACAATTAGAAGAATGTTGATAGAGCTGCTGAGAAAGTATAAGCATGTGTTTGCTTGGTCTTATGAAGATCTAAAAGCATACATGGAAGATTTATTTCAGCATGAAATACCATTAAAGCCAGATGCTAGGCCATTCAGACAAAATCAAAGACCCATAAATTCAACATTGGAGCCTAAGATGCAAGAGGAATTGGAAAAGCTCAGAGACAGAGGAATCATTAAACCAATCAGGCATTCATCTTGGGTCTCAAACTTGGTCCCTGTGAGAAAGAAGAATGGAGACATCAGACTATGCGTGGACTTCAGGAATTTGAATATGGCATCTCTCAAGGACAATTATCTTCTACCCAATATGCAGGCTATATTGCATAAGGTGATAGGGTGTGAGCTGTTGTCTATGATGAATGGGTTTTTAGGGTAAAACCAGGTTAAAGTCAAAGAATCTGAGCAATATAAGACAACATTTACAACTCCTTGGAGAATTTATGTATACATGAGAATGCCATTTGGTCTCACTAATACAGGAGCAACTTTCCAAAGAGCTATGGATGTGGCATTTGCATATTTGATCAATGCTATCATGGTGGTGTACCAAGATGACCTGACAGGTTATTCGAAGAAGGTTGAAGATCATGTACAACATCTAGAAAATGTATTTATTAAAGCCCTATAATATGGTATTAGCTTAAACCCTAAGAAGTGTCATTTTGCAGTAACAAAAGGTAAGCTTTTAGGTCATATTGTTTCAAAAGAGGGGATTATGATAGATCCTGAGAGGGTTGAAGCTATTGATAAAATTCTTGTTCCCAAAACTGTTAAAGCTATACAATCATTCTTTGGACAGATCAATTTTGTTAGGAGGTTTGTTTCTAACTTTGCTAAGATTATTAAACCCATATCAAAAATGTTGAAGAAAGGACAAAAAGTGGAATGGACTGTAGAAGCCTTGGAAGCTTTTATATCCATCAAAGAGGCTCTTGTCCTTAAATCTCTAAATTTTGCAAAGCCTTTTTAGATATTTTCATTTGCTTCAATGCAAACTATTGTTGTTGTTATGTTACAGAAGAATGAGGAAGGTCATGAACAACCTGTGTCTTTCTTCAGTAAGTCATTACAAGGGTCTGAATTGAAATATGACATAATGGAAAAATAGGCTTTTGCATTAGTGAAAGCTACAAAAGCTTTTAGACCATATCTTGTTGGAGCAAAGGTGATTTCCTATGTCCCTCATGCAGCTGTTAAAGATATTCTAACCCAATCTGAAGTGACAGGAAAAAGGTGTAGATGGATTAACAAAATCCAAGAGTTTGACATGGAGATACAGATTACTAAACTAGTGAGAGGTCAATGTTTGGCTAGGTTAATGGAAAAATTGAATATTGAAGCAAATCAAGTTTGTAATGTTGAAGAAGGGATTGCAATTGCAAGCATTGAGCACACTCCTTGGTATACTGATATCATGCATTACCTTAGGTACATGAAGTGTCCAAAGGGATTGAGTGACAGCCAGAAGAGAACTTTGAAGTTGCAAGCATCTAAATATGTTTTCATGGATGGAGATCTATTTTGGAAGAATAGGGATGGTATACTCTTGTTATGTTTGGATGATTCACAGGCTAGGCGTGTTTTAAGTGAAATGCATGAAGGAGTTTGTGAAGGACATTATTCAACAAAAACAACTGCACATAAAATTTTCAGGGTAGGTTAGTACTGGCCTAGGGTTTTTAATGATTTTTTCACACATGTAAGAAAATGTGAAGACTGCCAAAAGTCCTCTGGAAAACTGAGGTATCAAGGAGCTTTGCCACTTTGAACCTTGCAAGCTGATGCCCCTTTTCATCAATGGGGAATGGATTTCATTGGAGAGATACAAGAAAAATCAAGTGGAGGACACAAGTGGATACTAGTTGCCACTGATTATTTTACCAAATGGGTAGAAGCAATCCCAAGTAAACAAGCTACGAGTAAAGTGGTGACAAATTTCCTGATGGACAACATTATCACCAGATTTGGTACACCACTGAGGTTTATCACAGACAATGGGATGTATTTTAGGTAAGATGAATTCAAAAGCTTCTATGACACATATGCCATTACCATTTCTTATGCAGCCCCTTACTATCCACAAGCTAATGGTCAAGCAGAGTCTAGCAATAAGAGTCTTTTGAAGATTATAAGGAGGATGTTAGGACATAACAAGAAAGCTTGGGATTCAAAATTAAAACTGGATGTGTGGGCTGATAGGATTATTGTGAAAAAGGTAATTGGAAAATACTTGTTTGAATTGGTGTATGGAGCACAGGCCAGGATGCCTTTGCAGAATTTGTTGCCAGTCTACAGGTTTGTCCTTTAGGATGATTTGGATATTCCTGAATCTATGGAGGAAAGAATGGAGCAACTAGTTGAACTTGATGAAATAAGGAGAGTTTCCCAAAACCAAAATATGAAGTTACAGACACAAATGAAGTATCTATTTGACAAGAAGGCAAAGGATAGAAAATTTGAAGAAAATGACTTGGTGTTGATGTGGAACGCAAGGTGTCAGGAGAAGGGAAAGCATGGAAAATTTGAAGCTTTTTGGTTGGGACCTTTTGTTGTTGTTAGAAAGAAGGGTGAAAACTCATATTATCTACAAAATATGGCTGGTGAAGATCAGGAATTGCCTATTCATGGGAAATTCTTAAAGAATTTTTTCTCTTGAGCAACACAGAGAATTAAGGGTTTCCAATGCATGGAAAACTCTTGATGGTCCTCTTTAAAATTATTTTCCATGCACAGTAGTTTAGGGTTTTGTTCATCTCCATTTTGCATTCACTTTCCTTTCATTCCATCATGCTACATTTCCATTTCCATTTTGCTCACTGCTCATCATTTTGTGTCTGGTCTACTCACCCAAATATTTGGATCTTTGCAATGATCTTATTATCATTCATCCCCAAATGGAGCCACTGTTGGAACTATAAAAATTTGATGATTTTACATATTGTTCTCATTCATAATTTTCCAAATAAGTCCTACCATGAGCACGTTTTCTCCATATTTGGCCTTATAGCCCCATAAAGTCCACGAAGTCTACATTTTTCACATTATAATACCATATCAACATGAGATTTTCAGGGTCTTCTCGACCCATAATGCATTTTTACTAATATATGTTTTTTGTAGGCATATCAGCATGACCTCTTCATTTTCACAGCAATCGACATTCACCTATGGGTATGTATCGGCATGACATACGTATTATTTCGATGACAGAGGAGGTTCCTATTGGCAAGAGTAGTTTCACCGAGGTGAGGTCTCCCCGAATGGGTTAGGTCTCACTGACTTGTCCACCAAGGAGACTTATTGGCCAAACTATTTGGTATCGGTGTGAAGTCATAACGAACTCATGTTTTCTCACCGATCAGTTCACAAGCATGTGTTTTGGCTTAAATAAGGGTCTTCAGAGCAATCTCTTACCGAACTTATTGGTCTCACCAAATAGCACATTGAGTAAGCATCGGCCAAAGCTAGGCGGTATCGGAGTGAGATCTTGTTGAATGCCTTCAATCTCGTCGACATAACACAAGGGGTTTCTATCAAAAGGCTCATCGGTGGGAGAAATTTTCTTCAGAGTAAGTCATAATGAATTCAGATGTGTCTCACCAACCAATACACGAGGGGGCTTATCAGTAAAAATTTTGGTCTTCGGTATATTGTTTCACCAAGTGCTTCATGTCTTACCGACCCACAACAAAGGGACATATCGGTGAGAAATTTCTATCGGTGTGTTGTCTCAATGAATACCTTGGGTCTCACCGATGAAGCACAAAAGTGACTCTATTGGTATGAAAGTGATTATGTCCCGGCGAAAAAGTGTGAACTTAAGTAACTTTCGGTAAGACATAGAATAATCTACAAAGCCTCTTCCCAACTCAATATTGTCTTGGTGATCTAAAGTGAGCTTGAGGTGTTTCGTTAAGACATGGTATAATCTACAAGAGGTCTCCCCGATAGTAGGAAGTTACAATGACATACATGAGACAGATGGGCACATCGGCGAGAGAACCCTTATGTCACGATGACCAGAATGTATCATGAGCATCTCGGTGAGACATAGGGCGATCTATGGGATATCTCCTTGACTTTGATGGGTCATGGTGAAACACAAAGAACTAAGGGATGACTGATAGTGATACAATTTCCTTTGGCATAACTACAAGGTTGTCTCGGTGACTGTTTCATTGATGATTAACAAAAATTCA
Organism: Sequoia sempervirens; assembly: GCA_007258455.2. Taxonomy (NCBI): domain Eukaryota; kingdom Viridiplantae; phylum Streptophyta; class Pinopsida; order Cupressales; family Cupressaceae; genus Sequoia; species Sequoia sempervirens. The sequence continues at coordinate 361,598,651 of VDFB02000003.1, read as the reverse complement.
AACATTGTGGCCAACATGTGAATGCTTGAATATTGTTGCAAGCCAACATGAAATGAGCCCAAATTCAGTGGTAGGTCGACATGGGATCTCAAAGTGATATGTTTTTCTGATACTGGTGTATAAATATCCATTTTGTGATTGTAAAATCATCATGACCTATTAGATTTTTGATATACAGTAAGTAGATGATGGATATAGTAGAATAAACATTCTCAGATAAGAGACTATGATGCATGATTTCAAATGGAGGTATTTATGAAAGTCAATTGATGTTGTTGCACACTTCTGGTGTCAATTGTCTGTTGAATTTAATGAAAGTATTGCTAAGCTGTCTCCAAGATTGATGCTTTCTGGTTGTTTAAATTGATATAACAAGTTTATATTCAATTCATCAGTGCACATTTGTTTTATTTGTGTGGTTAATTGATTAGTTCTTTCAAGCAAAGATTAAATCATTTTAGTTGATCACAGTAATCAAAGAGATTCATCTGGATTGTTAAGTAGAGCTTAGCAGTCACAATCTTGCATGTTTATACAAGTTGTAAACATAATATATGCTAGATAATTTAAGTTTTCTCCAAAGAAGTGTTGCTCATATTGATTTCATTGGACTCTGCATACCCAATAAGGCACTAGTCTCTGCACTTTATCATTTGGATTCATTCAGCTTCTTTACATCTGTTAATTGAACATTTTAGGATTTAGATTAAAAGATTAATACTGCTATTTATACCAAGTTTGAATTCATTTGTTCACTTCCATCTGCCATTGTGGAAAAATCACTGCAAGAAGGATAATCATAAGTCAAGTCTACTTCATTCAGATAGGTACACCCGCCTAGGTTTAGCAACACCTGAAGAGTAGAAGGTTTAATTCTTTTAACCTTGTTCGTTACCCTGAAACGTATCAAGAGATTGGTAGCCTCTTGAGGCTTTCCACCTGCATTTTTGAGAGCTAACAGGCTCACTGCTAGAGATTTAAACTGATGCAATGTATCTACAATATTTTGTTCAAGGAAATTTCAGTTAAGCTTTGTAAATTGATTTGACACACTTCATGCTTCTCCACTTATCAACCTCTTCGCACACTACTTTGCTTCATATCTCACACACAATTATTTTGCATCACCAATCTCATATAATACTTTACACAATGAATTAACCTTGTATATACTACTTCCAACAAAATCATAAATTAGGTTGACCTAATTGATGTACCATGCATCCTTATAAATTGTTGGCTCAAAACACCAACACACAACCCAAAATGTATACATAACCAAAATAGGTCGGTACATACATCCTTTAATTCCACACGACCTCAAACCCTTTAGGTCAGTGTCGCTGGTGAAGCAATAATGGAATGAACACAACTTGAAACATGAACATCCAAAACATTTTCCACTTGGACCAAACATACTTCTGACACGTAAGCATTCCCTCAAAACCACATAACAAAATGTTCATCTATGGCGGAATGCAAATCATTCCAACTCAGTGCTTTGTCACTATAATGTTGCCATATCTAGAGTGATACTTTGTCAAATCTTACTTTGACTGTGGAGGCCATAAAGATATGAAACCTTGGATGTAGGTTCCTCCAACAAGAACCAAAATCACCTTAAAATTGCATAACCCGATTCTTCATGGCAGAGCAATGTAAACCACAAAATAGGTTTTTTGAATATTGAAACCTGTAGTTCAGACGTAGGAAAATATCCAACATATCTGGTATGCACCAGACCAACACATTTTGATCTATAATGGATTGACATCACTAAATTTAATTATGGTCATTAGATATCAGCTATACATCAATGTTGACATCAATAACAACACCGTAGTAACATCATCTGCCATACATCCACCAATCTTTTCAATGAAAAACCAATCTTCCAACAATATCCCCCTTTTGCATTGATGGAAACATGTCCAAACTATTCTCCCCCTTTGATATCAAGGGGAAAGGGATCTCAATGTCAAACTTGGTAAACTACTTCAACTATTCTTCCTCCTTGTAGGTATATACATATATGCATGAGAATAGCTCCCCCTTACAAATTTATTCATCAAAAATGATAAAAAAATGTATTACAACATTGTCTAATACTTTCGCATATGTACAAAGAAATATAAAACTACATAACTAAAATAGAAATGTGCATAATCAACTAGAAGAAGGCATAATAGTCTTGTAAGACACCTTCAATTTTGTAAGGTGTGCCTCCCAATCCTTTGTATGAAGGCAAGTATGTAACACTAGTTCTCAAATTGCATAAGGAGGTCTTCTCCTTCATTTGATGAATTGGGTATCGGATTATTTTGTGCCAACTTTTGTGCACTTGTTAACACCCCAATCAAGGGGGTAAGCCTTGCACTTACTAGATCTCTAAGCTGATTGTATTGTACTATTATCTTCTCCTTTTTCTCTTGCAACTAGAAAAATTGTCCATGTAGATTTTCTATTTCCATCCTTGTAGTACCATCTACATAATTTTTCAAATCATATGCTCCAAAAGCCTGATGAAATTGTGACTCAATGGAACCCATTTCATCCTTTATATTTTTGTAGAACTGGGCCATTTCAAACAAAATTGAAGAAAATTCCTTGCTTAATCTAAACACTCCTTCACATTTTTCATATTTTCTTGTAGTTTTCCATGTGAAATACTACACTTGTCATATATTTTGTCCAATCTCTTAACATTGACCTTCTTTGTTATCTCCTTTTCAAGCCTCTCTTCCAAAGTTGTAGAATAGTCTTTGAAAAAAATTAGCAATAACTTTTGTTTCTCCACACCAAACAAAGACTCGTCAATTGTAACTCTAGGGAAACCTTCTTGTAACACTTTGACTACTTCTTCAATCAACTCTACACTCTTTTGGTGAGTGGACAAGATCTCCTTCCTTGTGGATACATGAAATGCATCAACAAGTTGCAGTGTCTGCAAAGGAGAAAGCTTACCCATGTCCACTTGTCCATGTTGCATAGATAGCTACAAGAGTTGTGTAGATACCACTAGTTGAAACTATAGTTGCATATCTAATAAATATTTTAAGTAATCTTTGAAAGCTTTGGAAAATTCACCAACTATTTTTACGCTTTCTCCTTCCTTCTTATCAACCATTTCCTTGTCACCAATGCTATCTTCAATTTTTATGTCGCAGTTCTGCTCCCTATCTGCACCACCAGATTCTTCCTCAATCTTCTTCTCTTCTTCAACTAATTTTACTTCATATTCTAGAGGAGGCATGTATTCAGTGTTTTGTGCCTCTAAATTCTCTAGGTTGTCTTGTGTAACTTCTTCCTTCTAGTCTAAATTTTTCTCTATGCTCGAAGGGGATGAATTTTTCTCTGTTTGCACATCCTCCTCCTTCATTTTATCATCATTTTCTTCTCCTAAATTCTCCACCACCAGATGGAAATTATTTGAAACCACATTTTGCACATTTTCTCTTTTAGGTACATGCTCATGTTTCATACTATTTTTTGTACAAGTGTAAACCACCTATATACTCACTGATATAGGTCATGTAGAGTCCATGAATGCACATACAATGCCAACATCATCAAAAGCTTACAAAGTTCTAGTTGATAATTATGAAGCCTTTGTGAGGGTTTGGTGAACTGTTTAGTTAGGAACATGTCCTCTGAATTGTGTCCACTCATAAACACCAAGTGGATTGAACATTAGAAAGGCCTAATATTTTTGGTGTCATTATTGGGTATGGAGCTACATTCAGGATTCTCTTGTGTAATTTCAAGCTTTCATAGTTTAGAGTTTTGAATTTATCAATAGGGAAATTAGGTTTTAGTCATCAACACAAAAACACTTTACTAAGAATGTGCAGGAATCATTGATCCAAAGAGTCATAATCATTATATGTGGAGGAAATGAGATGCTTTAGGAATATTTATCCCCACATCATGTGAAGCATTAAAGGATATTGGTAGAAAAAGTGAATAGAGCGAGGGTAGTCCTGAAGAAGAATCATCCCTGACACTATTACCCACACCAGATACATAGGAGACTTCCCACATACACATCAACATCATGGATGATGCAACAGTTGAAGACCCACCAAAGCATATCACCTTTGAGTTCCCCATTACCATCCAAGAGAGAGAATTTTCTTTGAAGAACATACCTCCTTCAACATTACCTATCTTCTAAGGGTTGGTCACAAAGGATCTAGATACATTCCTTTTTGAGTTTTATGTGTTATGTAGAAGTTATGATTATACCACAAATGCACATAGGCTTAAGTTATTTCTAGAAACACTAAAGGGTGTTGCTCTAAGATGGTTTATGGGTTTGGGAAGAGATATTGTTCCAAATTGGAATTTTGTGAAGACAAAGTTTCTGAAAAAGTATAGGATTACTATAGAGGAATAGACAAAAAGAGGGATGGCATCTTTAGGATGTCACAAAAGGAATATGAATCCTTGGAAGACTATATGGAGAGGTTCCAGTTCTTCCTCAAGAAATCCTACCAAAATAGACTCTCTAATGAGTCCTTAAAGTTGTTATTCTTGAGAGGGATAAATGAAGATTTCATGGATGCACTTAACCTCATTGGATCAGGGGATATCTCATAAGAACCATTTGAGGAAATTTTCAAAGCATGCAGGGACTATTCAAGATCTTTTACCAAGAAGGTTAGAGGAGACAAGACATCTTCCATCAACAAGTCACCTAACAGAGTATCTAGAATAGAGCTGAGAAATATTCTGTCAAATATGAAGGAGGATATAGTTACCAACTTAGCTACACAATTAGACACCCTCCATGTGAAAAAGAATCAAGAAGAGGTAGAAGCAGTCCTTATAGAATATTTCCCACATTGTAGATAGAGAAAGATTAATGCAAGTGAAAGAAGGGGGAAAGTATCCCTGAAGATAAGCAATGGACATCAAACTTTCATGCATTGGAAGTTGAAGATGGACAAGTATTCTACATAGCTCAAAGGAAACCTTGATAGCCAAGACAAGGTATGCCCTAAGACCCTTTGAATTATAACATGTCATTTCTTGGTAACAATGAAAATTTTCCTATTTGGAACCTTTAATCCTGGGCCAATATACAAAACCAACAATGGTCAATGCCTCAATCTAATTGGAAATGTTATCCTTGAATTCAGCTACACTCAATTCCTAGGATAACTCCTACGTAACTTTTCTGTTTCGTAACTTGTATACTCTAAGCATGCAAAACGAGGCAAATCATACTTGTCCTCATGTGTGGTCCCAAGCCTTGAAAAGTCATTTTGAGCGTTTACCTCTTTTCGCCTTTTTAAATTTGCAAAAAGGAAAAATTCGCAAAAGGTCATTTTTAGAGTTACTCATTTTTTTGCATATGTAGAATTGCTAAAATTTAGTGCCCTTGCATACTTGGTGCAAAAAATAAACATGCAGGAGTTTTGAATTTTAACATGCCTGCATATTTTTGGTTAATTTTCTTGTGCCATAGTCATTTTCTTTAACATGCAAGAGCACTAAATTTTAACACACCTGCATATTTTTGGTCACCTATCTAGTGCCTTAGCCATTTTCTTTCACATGCAATGTTGGGGTTTTTCTCCACCTTTGCATATTTTCATGCAATGTCGAGGTTTCTCTACACCTTTGCATATTTTCATGCAATGTTAGGGTTTTTCTCCACTTTTTCATATTTCATGCAATAGCTTAGAAATTCAACGCCCTTGCATCCATGTTCCTTCCCTCATGCAGTAGCTCATAAATTTAGCACCTCTGCATCTAAAGTGAAATAACCCCTGTAATAGCTCAAAATTTCTCCAACGTTACATCTAACATGTAGTATCTTAAAAAATTTGAGCCATTACATATGAAGTGTAATACCCCATGCAAGAGTTTAATTTTTCTCCACCGTTGCATCTAAATTTCCAAAGCATATGTAGTCGCTCAAAATTTTCCCACTAGTGCATAAAACCTTGTTTTTTCTCTAACACTGAAAAATATGAAATTTTTGCAGCTACTCTCTTTCATGTCATTATGATATTTTGTGTTCAGATTCCTGAGTGATTTTGATTGATTTCTTATTGTTCCACAAATTTATGCCATCATCGAGCAAGGAAGTCATGAAATACAACCAAAAGTTCTTCCTACCAATTCAGTTGTCTAGGAATATGTACTTCCATGGTTCAAAAGGAATTTGAAGACAGAGCTTTCTCAATAGCTTCAATAGACAAAATGATGGATATTTTTCTTACTCTAGATTATTTGAAAGTTTTTCTTGAAAGGCATCAAAAAGCGTGCAACACTGTCAAGGATCTTCAAGTCTTGATAATGAAGAAGTTCAAGTAGTCATGAAGAAGTATGAGGATTTCTTGGAGAAGGATGGTGAAGAAAGTTGAAAGTGCCTTGCTTTTCCCTTAGTTTGTTTTTTAGTATTTTTCATGCTTTATGTAATTAGTTTTCAAAATCTACATGTCTTTGTCTGAAATGTAATTACATGTAAAAACAGAGAAGTATTAAATCAATAGTCCACTCTACTATTGAATAAGTCAAATGAGTTATCACTTTCCTAGATCATCTCTCAACTCTCCTCTATAAATATGAGGGAGTTTCTTTTGTAAAGGACCTTTTGATATTTTGAAGCAAAATGATGCCATTTTGAGGAGCATGCATGCAATGTTTGTGTTGAATGTGCAAATTGAAATTTGATCAATAAAAGAAGCGGATTGCCTCCAACCTTTGCTTTGGAGCATGTTTGTTGTATGTAAGATTGTTCTTATGTCTCTCTTGTCATATTATCTTGAAAATAGTTTATAAGTGGCTTATTATTTCATTATTGAAGGGGAATTCAGATTTGGTATTGATAGACTTTGTGCTATCATATTTTATTTGGAGCTATATGTTTGTGTATGAATTTGGTTGAGAACTCGTAGTCTTTGTGCTGCGATTGTTAGCTATATTGTGGATTTTTGTGTTGTTCGTTGATAGTCTTTGATCTACAACTTGCTACACAGGTTACTTTTTGAAATCATCTTTAGGAATAACACTAATTTTTTGAGGTGTAAGTTGTTGTTATGTTTGAACCATCATGAAAAGTGATGAAAGACTTTGGGTTTCCATGGATTTTATAAGTTACTATCATTTGCTAGTAATAGTTCTTGTTATTCTTATGTCTAACAAAATTGGTTATCAGTTATTATTGCTTCAACTAGGGTTATTTAGTTTATTACTTACTATGAACATCAAGGTCATTATTATAACTCGTTTCCCTTATTCTAAAAAAAGAGAATATACTAATGGAGACATCCCCATGGATACTTGTAGTGTACATAATCTTATTTTAATTTTTAATTGATTTAATGAGCAATAAGAAGGGAGCCTCCCTAATAACAGTTTTTTGGCAACTTTGCTAGGGAATACGAGCACACAATTAAAGCCTCATGCTTTTGGTTGAAGTAGACGAGTATACCAGTGTCTTATTGAAATTTGTATATATCTTTTTACTCTTGGTTTTTATTTCTTTTCAAAGATTTCAATCTAGTAGATAGAAGCTATACACATAGTCTAAGGATGCAAGGTCCAATTGATCTTATTTTTGAATTGTTACATAAAAATAATTTTGATCCTTTTCTTCCAAGGACATGGTCACCATTACAACACATGAGTAGTTTTCCTTCTTGAAGAGTAATATCACCTCTCCCAAGTGAAGCTTCTAGAATTCAAAGAGTTGTGCCCGTAACACCAATTCAAAGGTTTTTCATTCCCCCTTTCAATCAAGGTTTTATGGTAGCTCAACCACTTCCCAGTCCTTGGGGTAATTCCTTTGGTCCTTTGAGTTTGGTGGAACCTTTGCACAAGCTTCCTCGAGTTTCACATAAGAATATCCCCAAATTCTATGGAGATGGAAAGTAGCATCTTGATGAACATATTGTTTCTTTTTATATTGTGTGTGGTTTTCTTGGCATGGAACATGAATATTTTTTAATAAGTTTGTTCGTTTAAACTTTACAAGGAGTAGTAGTTGATTGATACTACAATCTTCTTCTTGTTACTATTACTAGAACCGAGTTTGAGGAAAGATTCAAGCATGTTGAGGATGCTCATGCCTTATTGCCTCAACTTACGACAATGAGAAAAGAGTCACAAGAACCCATGTGTGAGTTTGTGGAAAAATTTAACAAGTTGACAACCATGATTACATTTTATGCATAGCCAACTCCTCACAATCTAAAGTGTTTTTTCATTAACACTCGGTTGTTAAAGGTAAGTTTCTTATTGTAGAGAGCAAGCCCAGTTGATTTTGTGGTAGCTCAACAATTGGAAGCTAGTTCTAAAGATGATTTGATTCTTGCTAGAAAGATAAGGAAAGAAAAAAATAAAAACAAAGGAAAAACATCTTCAATTCAAGATTCCTCAACCGCCATAGATCCTGTGGTGCAAAATTTAGCAAATGAATTGCTAGCTTTAAAGAAAAAAATATCTCAAGGTTCGTCTGCTCCTGCCTATAAGGACGTTCCAAGGAGAACCTATCCTAATTCTTCTAATTATTTTGGTAATGCTCAAAGGAACCAAAATAAAATTCCTACACTGCAAGGAAGGATTTCTCTTGAGGAACCTCCCACTAATGCAGTGGGGTACTATGATGTTGAACAAGAAGATTCTACACAACCAAAATATCAATCAAAAGAAAATGACAATCTCTTCTAGGAGGAAGAAGATCCAACTGGCGAATTTGATATTGGTTATCTAAACTATGAAGAAGAATTTGATCAAGAGGATTAACTTATTATGGATGGTTATGATGTTTTCACTCATTCACAAAATCAGCTCAATCAATAGCAAGGTGATGCATTAAAATTAAAGGATAGCCCACATCCACCTATTACTATTGCTAAAAGGGGGGCTCCTTTGTCAGTTCAACTGAAGGATATAGTAGGGAGCTATGATAGGGAAAAAATACTTGTTAGAAAATGAGCAACAAACAAAAGAGGGCAAACAACAAATATAAACACCCTACACCTCAATATTGGACAAATGATTAACTTAACAAAACAAAATGGAACCTTTTACCTTGTTGAGTTGTCTTTTGGTTGGCCCTTCGATCTTTGATGTAGTGTATGCTCCCTTGATGGGAAGAGATGCAAGTGTGGATTGTGAGATAGATAACAATGGATGCAAATGCTATGGTGAGTGCAAGAAAATGAGAAATTTGACTAAGTATGGCTCCAATGAAAAAAATTCAAGAGTTTGGCTAGCACAATGATCTCCCCCCAAAATGAGAGAAAAGAGGGGGTATTTATAGAGAATTTTGGATTCTCTAGGGAAATGAACGAATGAGATTTAACCAAAAATTCCAAGATGTAGGGCTATGGTGAGTTGAGAACTCACAAGCCCTCACATCTTGACATGCGGCATGTGAAGTGGCTCAAGAAGGATGATGTGTAAATGAGGTGGAAGGAGAGTACATGACATGGAGGAGCTACATAGTACCTTGGGATTGGACAAGATCTCCTCATAAAGGAGGTCCTTGTCCCCATGTGGGTGAAAAGACATGTGAGAAATTAAAAATTCCTCAAATATCCACATGGGAATGAGAGAAAAAAATTAAAATTATTTGAAATGCATTGGGGGATTAAATGTGAATTAAAAATTCACATGGGAAAAGGAGTTCCTTCTCCAAAAGGAGAAATCCTTTAATAAGGTTGACTTAGGACACATTCCATAAATGACATAGAGATTAGGTTGACCTAATTAAGTGATTAAGGTTGTGCAAGTACCTGCTTAGACAAATTAATGACATACTAGAGGCAAGTGGGAGATTAGGAAGAGTTCACATGTGGCTTGATGTGACAAGTCAAAGATCACATGGGAAAGAGAAAAATGAATTTAATATTCCTTGGAAGGATAAAAGGAATTAAAAATTCCTTGAGAGGTTGATTAGGCTAGTTAATGAAGGATTAGAGGAGGGTTAGGTGGCTAAGAGAGATTAGAGGCAACTTAAAAAAGTTGGAGGATGTGACACATCTTAATCAAGGATTAGGCATGTGCATATCCCTAATGATGGGATTAGGAGAATAATTAAGATTAAGAAAGGGATGTGACATATGAGGAATTAAATAAATGTCATATTTATTTAATTTATTTGATGAAAAGGAGGATTAAAGAGATAAGGTATTTATTTATTAATTAAATACCTTAGGGATTTGGTAGAATTGAGGATATTAATTAAAGAGTAGCGATATTACTTAATTAATGCAAATAAGGGGATGCTTAGACGAAAGGGGATAAATTTGGATAAATTAAGTGTCCAAATTTAGGTGTCTACAAAGGCAAGCAAGTACTTCTCATCCTCCTGCTTTGTCTTCTATGCCTAAGACCAGTTATTCAGTTCTTAAGACTAGTATTCCAGTTCCTAATCCTACCAATAAAATTACCCCATATTCTTTGAAAAGTTCATTTCAATCATTTGATATAATAGACCATGCAAAGAAGACCAAGATAAGAATGTCAAAAGCAGATTATCTCAAGGCTAATCTTGACTGGTTTGATAGACTTGTTAAGTTTTTTAAAGATAAGGGAACCCATCCAAGCCAAGATTCTTCTCAAGACATATCAGTGTTCCCAAGCCTAGGTTTTTGTAAAGTAATTTGGTTTTAGTTCCCTCATCTATTCTTGAGAAAATAGATTCGTTCTACATCTCTTTGTTAGTAAATGGTTATAAGATAAGCAATTGTGTTATTGATTCTAGTGCCTCTAACAATGTGATGCCTACCAAAGTGATTATCGCTTTGGCTTTGAATCTTACAAAAAAAATTGGTCGTTACTTTTCAATGGAGAATAGACAAGTGACTTTGATTGGGATAATTAAGGATGCATAGATTGCATTTGTTGCATTCCTAGACAAAAAGATCAAAATGACTGTCTTAGTAGTTGACGTCCCAACTTCATATGGGATATTGTTGGGACATAACTTTTGCAAGGATTTTGGGGGAAAAATCAATTTGGATTGATCTGAGGCTAGAATACCTGTCAAGAGTGTTATGAGAAGTTGTTTCTGGAAAGGGAAGCAAAGTTTTTTGTAACAAAATCTAATGGCCCAAAAGCTAATATTCTCTTTAAGTCTTCTAGGATGAGCTTTTATTTTTTGCAAACTGATGAAGTACCTAAGCCTTTGAATAAAGATTCAAGTAAAGAGCAAGTAACTGATGGATCATCTTCTTTAGATAGGGAATCTTCTTTAGATGGAGAAATCTCTTCAAATGAAGAGGCCTCAAATTTTGGAACTGTTAGTTTAAGGAATCCAAACGATGTTTGTACTATTGAATTTGATGGAAGTTGTTCATCCACTAGACCAAGAGAAATATTTTTTCTCATAAATCCTTAAGGAAAAATATTCCCTTTCTCTTTCAAACTACAATTTGATCATACTAATAACATTGTGGGATTTGAGGCATTGTTATTAGGTATTGAGGTTGCACGTAAGAAAGGGATCAAAAACCTTCATACTCAAGGTGTTGAACATCTGGAATACTGAGAGGGTAGGGGTGAATCATTATTCCTCTAAAAATATTAAAACCTTTAAATAGTTGTCCACATAACATAATTAAAATTTCCAAACAAAAACAATCTAACACAACACCACATAACACCAATATTTTATGTGGAAACGCAAGATGGGAAAAACCACGAAGAGGATTAACTCTCAAGTATTAAGTAACCAGTTACAGAATACAAGGTGACTCACTACCGGGGTGGCTCACTATCAGGTTGGCTCACTATTAGTGGGCTCACTTCCCAAGATACAAAATCTAGCTATTATAGCTAAGAGACAGATTATTGTTGGAGTATATATTACAAAATTGAATTGCTATAATTGCATTTGCAAATGCATGAATATAGTTCTCGCTGAAGCACCAAGATCTCCAAAACACTACACTATATTACTATAGCACATATATCAATTCATAATACACATCAGTAGATCACTATCATACATCACATATCATATAATATCATATTTTTGTTTATGCCACTTCATATATATACTAGATTTGTATATCTAGTTAGTCGGCTTGCATCGGAGATAGAGTCAGGTGAACACATTACACAAGATGTTGGAGATGTCGAAAAAGATGCAAAAAGATATCACACCTATACCAAATAGGGTTGGACCAAAAACTACGGTACAACACTGCATCGACCAAAAATTATGCCGGTAACACCACTACCAGAACAAGAAATAAGTCAGAGGTAATAATATTGTACCAATCAACAACATCAATGAAAAATATCAACAATATGCCCCTTTGTCATTGATGGAAAACAAAATTCTGGAATGCCAAAACTTGAAAATATAAACTCTAGAACTACCCCTGTGATGACTATCTTTGTTACCATCAATGAACAAGGGGTACAAGGTGATTTTTTTTAGGATGTACCAGATGTACCACCAAATAAGTAGTGCATGAACTTGAATGGATGTAAGTAGATATTCTATATCTTCAATTGAGCAAGGATCAAAGAGGGTAGCCAGTTGTGCCTTTAGGAGGGCACGATTCATCAATGAAATAATGTCCGCACACATCTCCCAAAGATTTCCTAAGGGAAAAATGATGTCCCATTGTTGTTACAATTTGAAGTACCTTTTATGTAGTTCCTCAATTAAAGATCTCTCGGAACCAGACAAGTCTTCAGATAACTTGAAAGAATGGTATGCCTACATGATCATTGACTCAATTGAGTCAAGCTCTTTTTTTATAGTGTTTGTGGCATTTGGCCACTACAAACTATACAAATACAAAGAATTACCTTCCTCAAGAAGGTATTGACCTTGCCTAATTAGTTGATGAATATTGGAGAAGGCATTTGCACATTGATCTTTTAAATCCTGCAAGAGCTTATTCCTTTCAGCTTCCTTTTCCCTATGGATCTTTTCATCTATACAGGTAGAGAAGTACTTCACATCTTTGATGATTGTTCTACATTTTTCTGTGTTTCTTCTGGACTTGCCTATATTACATTCTAGGATAATAATTTGGAGAGCAACAATAGCCTCCTCAATCAAATTATCTTTTTCTTTTAATTCCTTAAGCATGTCAATTTTGGATGAGGCCTAAATGGACTCAGCAACTTGAAATTTTTGAAAAGGATTAATCTTCTCAATGTCAAGAATTATCTTGGAAGACATGATAGCTAGATCATAAGTGGTGAAGCAAGTAAACTTTTCAAAATTTTATCAAAACAGGTATCAGTGGAGATGCTAGCAATTTCTTCTCTTTTCTCAACTATCCCTGCTATTGGTTCTTCACCTTTTTCTTGCTCTGTGTTTTCTTCTTGCTTTTCAATAATAGCTTCCTTTGTAGTTATCTCTTCTCCTTTTCTTCTAGTTTACTCTCATTCCTTTTCAATTCTCTCTTCTTCTTTTTCAACTTCTTTATCTTTTTCTTCATTTGCATTCACCGAAGCAGAATCTTTATCTAGAGAATGAGGGTGTTCAACTTCTAGAGGATTCATATCGAGATTGTATACTTCTACAATTGTGTATTCTGGTACAATATTTACAATGTTTTCAGTATCTAATTTCTCATGAGAGCATGTGGGGGTAGCAGATGATGGAGCAGAGCCATCACTGATCAACATCCCAAGATTTCTTGCCATGTTTGTAAGCTTGACAATGATTTTTGCTTTCAATTTCTCTGCAATTTTTTTGTTCTCCATAAGGGTATGTTCCCTTTTCTTCATTCTTAACCCTGACCGACTGAGTTCCTTAAAACTTGCTAAGTCTTCCTCTTTTATGAGTTTAGAAATAATGGAAATAGTTTCATTAACAATTTCCTTATCTATTTGCCTAGCATTTGCTCAAATTGTATTAAGACCAACCCAGAGACTATCAAGAATATCCTCTTTAAAATTATCTATATTTCCATCTAATCTTGAACAATATAGAATAAATGCTTGTGTTATGGTTTCTTTTCCTTTGGAAGTAGCAGAGTTGTACAAATCATCAACCTCTTTAGCATTTCCATCTACAAGTAGTTCAAATGAGGTATCTACATCAGGAAGATCACGAATTGCCTTTTTGGATTTCTTCTCCCAGACCTTAATTTGATACTTGTCTAGGTTTGATTCTGTTTTAGATTCTACAACAACACAATTAGCCTTAGTGGCTTTCACTTATTTTTCCTTCTTGCTTGAGGTAGGTAGAGGAAGACCTTTCTTCCTCTTACGGGATGGACTCTCCATTTCTACTGAAGGTTCAACTTCTTTTGTGGAGGTACCGGATGAGCTACCGATTGTGCTTTGAGTAATTCTTCTGAGTACTACAAGTCCTTCCTTTTTCATACCTCCTTCCTCCTTAATCACTTTCAGAGTCTTTTGTACTTTCTTATTGATTTCCTTTGTGATTTGCTCTTTCTAGATTTCTTTGAAATTTTCTTCTGTTGTGACAAGCCTCTTCTGAGAGGTGTCTACCAAACTCTCTAACAGAACTTTTGCAAGAAATTCTATATATTCTTTTGATACTTCATACCCCAATTCAGGTGTCCACTGAGTTCTCGATACAATAGCTTCCATTACACATTTTTCAACTGTGACTATGAATGTGATATCATCCTTATATTTGGTGACTATAGATTTAGGAATTCTATCTCAGTTGTGCATCTTATACTATAATAAAGAGAAAAATGAAGTAAATTCCATTTCTTGTGTAGTAGTATCAGCATACCTCCTCATTCACTCAGCAATTTTGTGAGCAACTGGTTTCTCGGTCGACCACACTACCAGACCAAGAATGAGTATTTCACACTTGAAGTAGAGTAGTAAACAGAGTGCAAGGGTTCCAAACTGGAATGCAACTTTCTTCTTACTTTGTTTGCACTAATTCAAATTCTCAAGGAACTTCTCTTTGATGCGCTCACATAAGTCGTAGTCCACTCCATTTACCACCATAGCATATGTAGTGCAAACAGTAATAGTTGAGATGGAGTTATCTTTGTTGGTGTAGTAGATTTTGTTTCTAATGACCTAGGTAGCATACCTCACATCTATATTTGTAATTGTATGAATTTCCAGAGACCTACCATAAAAAATGGCCTGAGTTAGGTTTTCAACTTCCTTATTTTTTACTGCCTTTGGTACCAGAAGAATATCAGTGCCATTCAACCTAGTAACAACCTTCATTACTTCTTTGTTGATCAAATGAGCTTCATCTAACCACAAAAATGTGTCATGGAACCTACTCATAGCCATTCATACCCATTTATCATCAAAACAAAAACACGAGAAATTGTTCCAGACATGCAACTTCTTTTCAACTAGAACCTTGTATTCAAGTTTGACATTGAAATCATCACCAATGAGCTCATATATCCACACATTAACTAATCTACTATGATTAAATTCTTCGAGCTTCGAATGTATGTAAGCCCTAACATCTTCCATAAGAATGACTCTGTGCGGGATTTTTGATAAACAGCTAGCCATATCATATTCAATTGATATATCTAGATACTTCTTGAATTCAGGATGAGGCTAAGATGCCACATTGACCAAAGAGGGAGTAGCCATAGTTGTAAGTGTAGAGAAATAGAAAAACTTGAGAAAGATACCTCTTGCAGATACACAAACCATAGAATGCAAGTTGGCTTCTTTCTTCTACTTAGCTCCTTGTGACCTTTTCACTTGAGTGATCAAAAGTGACTTGAAAATTTTACTTTTATGCTAATTTCATAATAAGTGTACCTTTTTGCATTAAATGTGCCATAAATCTTTTCAAAATTCCCTATTCATCAGATGGATGTGACTTTATTGGATGTTTGTAAGTTGCTTGCAATCCCCCTTTTTATTATTTCTCTCTCCTAGGAAACAACTAGAGAGCGGCTAATTACCAAAGCAGTTTTCTGCACTAGAGCTAGATCCATTATCTTCTTTTTTTCTCTAGATCTTCTTCATTTCAGCCTTAACTTCTTCCTTATTGATTTTCTTTGTTAGTTCAGTTGGCTTGACTACATTAGTTTTGCAAAATCTTGCAATGTGTCCAATTTTATTGCAATTATAACACCTATTGGTTTTGTTCTTTTGTCCTGACCTACACTGGTTAGGCTTATGTCCATATGCATAACATGTATAACAATAACCACTGAAATAATTCTTTCTATTTGGTTTCCTACATTGACTAGCATTGTGACCATGACCATTGCAATTATAACATCTATCAGAGTAAGATCTAGCTTTATGATTCATACTATTCCTACAATTTAATTCTTTCTGACCTAATTTATTACAATTAAAACAATGACCATTAAAAGAGAAGGGTTTCCTACTTACTTGTTGCTTTGTTGGAGACTTACCTTTATCTTCTTTGTTGGATTTTATTTTAGCTTCTTTTATTGGTTCAGGTTCCTTCTTTTCATTGGTTTTATTGTGAAAGCATTCACCAATTTCACAGCCTAAGCCTTTCTTGTTTGCTGGTGATCTTTGAGCTGTTAAATTTCATCAAGCTTTTTTGAACTTGCTTTGTATTTTACCTCTTGCTTCTTTGATTCTTCTAAATCTTATTTGAGAGATACAACTTCTTGTTCCAAATTTTTGCATTCATCAAATTTTTCCTTGATTACATTATTCAGATGTTCCTTGGCCTTTTCATCTTCTTCACCCTTAGCTTTCAAGTCAAGGATAGTACTATTTGCTAACTTGAGTTCATTACTAACCTCCTTATGCCTTAGCTTGAATTTTCAGATCTGATCTTTTAGTTTACAGATGCAATCATTTTCCATTTGAAGATTTTATGAGATTTCCTTATTTTCATTTTCAATAGTTTCAAGATCTTCAAGGATGGACATGAATTCTTTCTAATCCATGGTAGATCTAGGTATCATATGTTCAACCTTTTGGATCTCCTTTGAACTGTTAGACTCTTATAAAGGATATGGCTCTAATACCAATTGTTGAACATCCAAAATACTGAGAGGGGAGGGGTGAATTAGTATTCCTCTAAAAAAATTAAAACCTTTAAATAGTTGTCCACATAACATAATTAAAATTTCTAAACAAAAACTATCTAACACAACACCACATAACACCAAAAAAATTTATATGGAAACCCAAGATGGGAAAAACCATGGAGAGGGTTAACTCTCAAGTCTTAAGTAACTGGTTATAGAATATAGGGTGGCTCGCTACTAGTGGGCTCATTATCCAAGATACAAAATCCAGCTATTATAGTTGAGAGATGGTTTACAATTGGAGTATATATTACAAAATTGAACTGTTATAATTGCATCTCCACATGTATGAATACAATTCTCATTGAAGCACAAATATCTTCAAAACACTACACTATATTACTATAGCACATATATTAGTTCACACTAGATATCAAAAAATCACTATCATACATCACATATCATATCATATTGTATTTTTCTTTATGTCGCTTCATATATATACCGGATATGCATATCTACTTAGTTGGCTTGCATCGGAGATAGAGTTGGGTGAACACATTACACAAGATGTTGGAGATGTTGGCATAGATGCAAAAATATATCCCATGCTATACCGAATAGGGTCAGACCAAAAATATGGTACAACATTGCATGGACCAAAACTTATGTCGGTAACATTAATTTCAGAACAAGAGATAAATTGAAGGTAAGAATAATAGACCGATCAATGACATCAATGACAAATATCAACACAAGGTGATGTTGAGTTAGTGGTTTTTCAGGTGAGGAATTTGTATCAAACCAAAAATGAAATCTTGTGGCATTATCATAGTCGTGTTTGGGATCCTAGCATGACATTATATGATGCATTGTGGGACAAAAGGAGAGGGCCTTTCAAAATTCACCAAATTTCTAGTGAAAACATTTTTCTTGTTGGCATACCAAGACGAGACTCCTTTTTTTTTGTCTCACAATGGACAACATCTAAAGCTCTTCACTCAATGAGGCATTCAAATAAGTTTGTAAATACTTGTACATTTTTTGTGTCTTTTTCTTGTGTCACCTGACTCTATAGCCCAATGGATGGATAAAGGAACTTCAAGAATGGAATTCTTCTCCCTTCAATCATTTCAAATAATGATTGAAGGAATCCCCCCAATTAGAGCTAGTTATTATCCTTGAATTCAGTTGTGCTCAATTCATGTGATAAACCCTATGAAGCTTGTCTATTTTGTAACTCACATACTCTAAGCACGCAAAATGAGGCAAATCATACTTGTCCTCATGCATGGTCACAAGCCTTGAAAATTCATTTTGAGTGCATACCTCCTTCTGCCTTTTAAAATTTGCAAAAAGCAAAAAGTTTCAAAAGGTCATTTTCAGAGTTAGTCATTTTTCTACATATGTAGGAGTGTTGAAATTCAACACCCTTACATACTGGCGCAAAAAAAAATCATGCAAGAGTGTTGAATTTTAACACCCCTACATATTTTTGGTTAATTTTCTTGCTCCTTAGTCATTTTCTTTAACATGAAGGAGCATTGAATTTTAGCACACCTACATATTTTTGGTCACCTGTCTTGTGCCTTAGCCATTTTTTGCACATGCAATGTCAAGGTTTTTCTCCACATTTGTATATTTTCATGCAATGTCAAGGTTTTTCTCCACCTTTGCACATTTTCATGCAATGTCAAGGTTTTTCTCTACCTTTGCATTTTTCCATGTAGTAGCTCACAAATTCAACACCCTTGCATCCAAGTTCCTTCCCTCATGCAGTAGCTCATAAATTCAATGCCTTTGCATCTAAAGTGAAATACCCCATGTAATAGCTCAAAATTTCTCCACCTTTACATCTAACATGTAGTATCTCAAAAAAATTGAGCCATTACATCTGAAGTGTAATACCCCATGCAAGAGCTTAGTTTTTCTCTACCTTTGCATCTAAATTTCTAAAGCATATGCAATCGCTCAAAATTTTCCCACCAATGCATAAAACCTTATTTTTTCTCTAACACTAAAAAATATGAAATTTTTACAACTACTCTTGCATGCCATTCTGATCTTTCGTGTCTAGATTCCTGAGTGATTTTTATTGATTTCTTGTTGTTTCAAAAATGTCTAATCCATCACCTAGCAAGAAAGTCATGAAATACAACCAGGAAGTTATTCCTGCCAATTCAGTTCTCTAAGAATATATATCCATGTTTCAAAATTAATTTGAAGATGAAGCTATCTCAGTAGCTTCAATGGAAAAAATTATGGATATTATGCTTACTCTAGATTATTTTAAAGTTGTTCTTGAAAGGCACAAAAAAGCGTGCAACACTATCAACGATTTGATCACAAGAGTCCTTGCTATCTCCAAGCATACTTCAGGTCTTGATAATGAAGAAGTTCGAGCAGTCATGAAGAAGTATGAGGATTTCTTGGAGAAGGATGGCGAAGAAATTTGAATGTGCCTTGTTTTTCCCTTAGTTTATTTTTTAGTACTTCAAGTCCTGATAATGAAAAAGTTCAAGCAGTTATGAAGAAGTATGAGGATTTCTTGGAGAAGGATGGCGAAGAAATTTGAATGTGCCTTGTTTTTCTCTTAGTTTATTTTTTAGTATTTTTCATGCTTTATGTAATTAGTTTTCAACATTTTACATGTCTTTTTTGAAATGTAATTACATGTAAAAATAGAGAAGTACTAAATCAAATCGAACTCTCCTGTTCAATAAGT
This sequence comes from Sequoia sempervirens, assembly GCA_007258455.2. Taxonomy (NCBI): domain Eukaryota; kingdom Viridiplantae; phylum Streptophyta; class Pinopsida; order Cupressales; family Cupressaceae; genus Sequoia; species Sequoia sempervirens. The sequence goes on along the minus strand of VDFB02000003.1, from coordinate 361,579,010 downwards.
CAAATTAGTTATTACTTTCCTATATTTTCTCTCAACTCTCCTCTATAAATATGCGGGAGTTTCTTTTGTAAAGGACCTTTTGATCTTTTGAAGCAAAATATTTCCATTTTGAAGAGCATACTTGCAATATTTATGTTGAATGTACAAATTGAAATTTGATCAATAAAAGAAGTAGATTACCTCCAACCTTTGCTTTGGAGCTTGTTTTTTATATGTAAGAGTGTTCTTATGTCTCTCTTGTCATATTATCTTGAAATTAGTTTATAAGTGGCTTATTATTTCATTATTGAAGGGGAATTCAGATTTGGTATTGATAGACTTTGTGCTATCATTTAGTATTTGGAGTTATATGCTTTGTGTATGAATTTGGTTGAGAGCTCGTAGTATTTTTTATTGTGATTGTTAGCTATATTCTTATAGATTTTGGTGTTGTTTGTTGATAGTCTTTGAGCTACAACTTTCTACACGGGTTACTCTTTGAAATCATGTTTGGGAATAACTTAGAGTCTTTGAGTTGTAATTTGTTGTTATGTTTGAACCATCATGGAAAGTGACATAAGACTTTGGGTTTTCATGCATTTTTTAAGTTACTATCATTTGTTGGTAATCGTTCTTATTATTCTTATGTCTAACAGAATTGGGTATTGGCTATTGTTTCTCCAACTAGGTTTATTTAGTTTATTACTTACTATGAACATCAAGTCATTATTGTAACTCATTTCCCTTATTTTGAAAAAGAGAATATGTTGATGGAGACGTCCCATGGATAGTTGTAGTGTACATAATCTTAGTTTAAATTTTAGTTGATTTAGTGAGCTCAGTAACAAGGGAGCCTCCCCTTTATGATAGGAGAGATTAATTTCACATCATACTTGTGGCTAAAACTACCTTTTTGTAATTATTAATGGAAATACAAAATATTCACCCAACAAGACTCAACAATAACAAAACATGTGGGCGCCACAAAATTACCAAGGATCTAAATTTAATTCTCAATGGCCACCTCAACAAAACAAATGGAAACCTTAGTGGCAAAGAGGTCAGCAGTGGAAAAATAAAAACATGAATTATCAATAGCCACAACAGCCCTTGCAGCCACAATAGTAAGCCATTATTCCAAACCCAACAAATCTAGCACCACAGCCACCTAGAGCACCTCAATTTCCAACACAACCTGCACCTAACCACAATAACAAGCCTATTTAGCAGGCTTATACTAACGAAGCTATTTAGTGTACCCTACTTATGAGGTTGAGGTGACTAATGTCCACCTCAAATCAAGGAAAATTTTAGTTGGGCCTTCATCTCCTCAAATCACTAAATTGGTTGATGAGGAACTCCCAATAGACACCTTGGACAAACGACCTAAGGAACTTGAGTCAAATCAAGTTAACCCAACCAATTTAAGTCTAAAGCCTCCATTCCCTGAGATATTAGTAGTTCAAATATATCAAATACAAGTTGAAACCAATCTATTGGGATAGCTCAAGGATGTTTGCATTGAAACACCCCTTATCCAAGCCATTAAGGAAGTTCCTATTTATACTAAAATAGTGAGAGAGCTATACCTCAAAAATACAGGTAGGAAGTGAAAATGCCCTTAGACTATACATTCTCAAAACAACTTGTAGACATTATGTTGGAAACATAACTATCCCCAAGTATGCAAATCTTGGGAGCCTTGTAGTTGATGTCAAAATAAATGGCATTCCCATTAAGAACGCTCTAATTGACTTAGGAGTAGTTATTAATGTAATGACCAAAGGGGCCATAAATTTATTACATTTAATATAACTTATACCTACACCTATTATTCTACAGTTGGCAGATAGGTCCACAGTTAAACCTTAAGGTATCATTGAAGACTTGGTGATAACCTTGGATTCATGGGATTACCCTACAAACTTTATGGTATTGCAACCTAAAGATAATCTTGCATGTTATCCCCTGATATTAGGAAGACTTTGGTTGGCAATAATAGATGCCTTCATAGGTTGTAGTTCTGGGAATATGATCGTTTCCAAAGGAAATGTGACTAAGAAATTAGTCCTTTATTGACCAACCCATCCATATGTAGACTTAGAACAAACCATCTAGTGCTGCCCTTTATGAGGAAGATCAGTACTCCTTACGAGCCCTGATGACTATTGAAACCCCTTGTTATAAAACCAAGATGAAGATGACCTAATAGCAAACATCATGCAAAAAAACTAAGGTAGGGACTCATAGCATCATGAGTATCTACTATGTCTACAGGATCCTCTCCAAAATATGATCCCTGCCACTTCATTTGAGTCGGTTTCCCAAAATTTCCATATTTTTTTACCACACCAATGTGTTCCAAACATAGAAAACTTTACATTTCCTTTGTTCAAACAACATCCTTGACTTTAGAGATAATTCAAGTAAAAAAATTCAATAGTCATTTGACTGATATAAAACAAACCTCACTGATGAATGTGTTGCAAGAACATGCAGTAGCCTTTGCATGGGATTACCATGAAATGAAGGGATAGACCCAACATTATGCATGCATATGATTTACATCAATGATGGTTTTAAACTAGTTAGACAACCCCAAAGGAGGATGAAACTTGCAGTCCAAGATATAGTCAATTCAAAATTACAAAAATTGTTTGATGCAAACTTTATCTATCCTATCTCTAATAGTTAGTGCATTTCACCCCTATTAATTGTCCCTAAAAAAGGAGGAAAGTAGAGAGTGTGTGTAAACTACCAATAATTTAATGTTGCAACTAGTAAGGACCACTTTCCACTCCCATTCATTGACTAATTACTTGATTCATTAGTAGGAAAGAAGCATTTTTCCTTTTTAGATGGATTTGGTGGCTACAATCAAATTAAGATATCCCCAGAAGACCAAGACAATACAAATTTCACATGCCCTTGGGTTACATATGCTTATTATGTCTTACCATTTGGGCTATGCAACACACCAACCACCTTCCAAAGGGAAGTACTAAGCATATTCTCATAATTTGCACATGATTCCATAGAGGTTTACATGGATGATTTCATAACCTATGGGAATACCTATGATGAAGCACTTGGAAATTTGGAGAATGTACTAAAGAGGTTTCAAGAAAATAACCTATCTTTGAGTCACAAGAAATGCTACATGATGATGACTAGGGGATTGTATTATGAAATTTTGTGTCAAATGAAGGAATTCAAGTAGACCCCTAAAAAAATTGAGGTGATATCAACACTCCTTGTGCCTCAAAGACAAAATTATGTTAGAATTTTCCTATGACATGTTAGGTATTACAAGATATTCATCCAAGACTTTAGCAAACTTGTAACCCCACTATTTGTCTTACTATCAAAAGATGTTGAATTTGAATGGACAGTTGCTTTTCAACATTCCTTTGAAGCATTAACCAAAACCACTATCTTGAGAGGACCAAATTAGAGCCTACCTTTCCATATCCATAGAGATGCTTTTTATTTTTTCATAGGAGCTGTGCTTGGACAGAAGCAAGGAAACAAAGAGTATGCCATATATTACATCAAAAAAAATCTACAAGAGGTAGAACTCAACTATATAGTGACAAAGAAGGAGATGTTGGTAATAGTTTATGCAATAAAAAAAAATTAGAAACTATATTATAGGGTATTAAGTGTTCACACACACTGAACATACAACAATAAGGTATCCCATGAACAAACCAGTGGTTGGTGGCAAGCTTGTCAGGTGGTTATTGTTGCTTAAGGAATTTGGCATTACCAATATATATAAACTAGGTAAAGAAAATGTAGTGGCATAGTTTCTATCCAGACTACCAACCAAATCAAAAGAAGATTTTGTTGATGATTCATTCCCAGATGAGAAATTATTTTCTCTATTTTTGTGTATACCGTGGTATGCAGATATGGCCAACTATCTTGTAAGAAAGATACCATCCCATTTCTTACCAAGAGAAAAGAGGCAATTGGTTCACAAGAGTTTTCCCTACTCGTGGATAGATAGATACTTATTCTACACAGGCCTAGACAACATAATAAGAGGATGCATCTAAGAAGATGAAGTATATGATATCCTCATATCATTTCAAGATGAACCCTATGGGAGACTGTTACCAATTTTTTGCCACAACTCGATTGGTGGAGCTGGCTTATTATTATTTAACATTAAGTGGAATTGCAGATTAAATTTCAAATGTTGTTTTGTATCACTTTTTGCATTGAGCAACAGTTATACTTTTTAAAGAAGAATAGAGTTTCAGAGTGTCATTTAGATGTTGAAAAATTAAAAGAAATACAGAATTGAGTAAATGAGCATAATAGCATTTCAAATGCTTTCATTTATTTTGAAAAGAACTCATATTTTTACAAGGCTTCATTTGATTTCGACAAATCAGAATGATATTACAACATTGCATGAAAATGCATTTTCTTTTCAATTGAAAAGCATAATTGAAATCAAAGATCCACACAAGCCATGGATATAACTATGAAAACATATTGCTAATAGCACATTGCACTACTGAAGATACAGAAAGGAAAACACATAAGTGACAGCATAATCATCATTGCTTGATTATCGACGTTTGACATTGAATGGTGCACCTTGTCTTCTTGAGCTTCGTCGACCTGAAAGAGGGAAAGAGAGGGTGTCAGTGGCTTCGATTATGATGTACCTTATATGGAGCACCCACAATAATACATCATACTATTAACAATGCATTGAAACAATCAATCAAGTGCAGTATGAAAGAAGTGAGCTGAAGGAGAAATAACAATATCATGATCAACATGTTCTATTTTTTATGCTAACATTGTTTGTTTCTTTGTGCAGGTATAGGTAAATTCATGAAGCTAAACATTATTTGAAGACCAAGCATGTGGAGAAAAATGGGCTCCCACAAGGGTAGAGCTCGGCATGCTGCCCTATTCATTAAATGGGCTGATTTTAAAAAGATATTTTATCATATTCATCAAATGAAATGAAAAAAATTGAAAGGGTAAAACAGAGTTATCCATCAAGCAACGAAACCAACTATTCATCCATAACGATCAGGGTTGCTTTCTGAAGGCTACAGGTGAACAGTGAGTTTAGTTCACTTAAGGAATTCAACTGAGTACATTTACATTAGATATTGCTAAATAAATTCATGTTTTGTGTTAATCATAATCATATATGTCATGCAAATTTCAGTTCATCAATTCTTTCTCGAATAGTGAGTAGGCATACATTATGCCTGTTTTGTTTTTGTAGACATGCAAAATTAACATTCTACATTTGATTAGGTTCATTCATTTAGATTTCACATTAGGACCATTCATCAATTAATCAGGTGCACTTTCATCCATTCATTAGGTAATCTCATCTCCTAGGATCATTTATTTAAAATTAAATAAAACATTATCATCAACCTTTTAACCAAATAGTATTGGCATCAATAGGTGGCATCATTCAAATTGCTTTATAGCTCCTAAATTTAAATAAAAACAAACCAAATTCAAACATCATCCTTTAATTAAATAAATCAAACATTTATTTAATTAAATCCAATCCATATTTCATCCTTTTCTGATTTAAATAAATCAAATATTTAAATCATGAAAGTCAAACTAACCTAATCACCATTAATTTAATCTAACCATGATTAAATGCTAATCTCATCCCACTTGCATTCTCTAGATTATGCCACTTGCACAAATAAATCCCTTTATTGATTTATTTAAATCATCATTTTCACTCAACATGGCAAGTTGATTTGTCCCTCCAACATTGCATTTATTGCTCTTTTTCTTGTCCCCCACTAAGCATTAACTCTCAAATTTGAATTCAAATTCTCCCTCTCATGGGTACACTTCCCAAATCTTGCACATCCATTGGCCTATCACCACTTGACAAGTGGCCTCTTCTCATTGGTGGATCTTTAGTCCCACATTCACCCTCTTGGCCAATCTCTCCTCAAAAAAATATATAAAAGAAGGCCTCAATCCTCATTCATCCATCCACAACTTTTATGAAAGGTTACTCTCTAGATTTGAGAACTCATCTTGCTCATCATCTCCATTTGCATTTCATCATTTTTGCTTCTTAGCAAGGGTTGGGAAAGGGTCACTAGCACATGTGACACCAATCCAATATGGAATAGGTGATTATCTTGCTTTTGAAATGTATTCTTGATGTTGTTTTTGTTACTTGTGGCATTTCTTTAGCATAGATATTTTATTTCATAGAGGTATTTGAAGATTTGTATGTTTAGACTAACCCTTCTAATGAGTATTTGAGGTTGGTTTTACTTGCAGATTTAGGGTACTTCATTGTGGCACTAGAAGGAGGGCTGAGAAGATTATGATTTCTATTTTCTTCTAATTTTGCTTTGGCATCTTTATATCACTTCTAAGCTTCAATCTTTATTGGCTTTCAAATGGAAAATGTATTTCTTGCTTTTGAAAGGATATATTAGGGGTTGTTTTCAAAAGCTTTCAAACTGAATGTACCAATGTATTTAGTATTTGGCCTACTTGTACTTATGATTTCTAGTCCTATACCACTATCTTGTGCATATGATTGAATGTATATCGAGGTTTTTTTTTATTTTCTCAGTAATATTGTTGCTTCTCTTCTTTGTTCTCTATGTTAATACCTTATTGCAGTTGATTGGATCACATCTTCTGCACTTTGGAGGGGATAAAAAAGTAGAATTCTGCTAAGGGACCCGCCACATGAAAGCAAAGAGAGTCTTCAAACCGATCAATTCAAATATTGAAAATAGAGACTGTGAAATCAAAGTGGCTATTGCAAAATAAGAAGAGGCATCTCTGGTATACTGCTACCCGCTGTCTTTAAGAATTATACTGCATAATAAACTAGGAGTGATGATTTATTGTTGTTGCATACTCATGATTTACCTCTTTTATTGATTATGAATGCATGTACTTGCACACCAACGCTCAATCATGCTATCACGGCTTGTTTTGCAGGATGTCAAGTATATAGTCATGAGTCTTGCTGAATGTGTTTGTTCTTGCAGGCAACAACAGTGCGGATTAAGAGGACATCATCTTAGAAGTTGCTTCAATTGTTTTATCTTTTGTAGTTTATTATTCTCTCAAGTGTGAGAATAGCTTTTAATACTATTGAGTTTACTACACCACTTCATCCGCTATTTCACCAAAGGTGTTTGTTTCAGTATTTACAGTGCTATCATGAGGGTTGTTTGTCTGCTGTTAGACATTAAAAGATAGGCTGATACCAGGTGGTGCTTAAATGCATATCTACACTTGCTTGAAGTCGTATCTTACCCATATCATTTTCTGGTTGAATATCAAATCATTAGATATCATTCTTAAATACATTGATAATGAATTGGTAGCACTGGTAGATGAATTTTCTCAAACCAGGCAGTATGGCGTAGTGACAGTAGTATAACCCTAATCGAGACAATCTAAATCTAGTGATCCATTTAAATTCTTCCTACTGCGGTGTTTGGTCTACACGCCCATAACTGCTAGAAGTCAGCAAAGTACAATGAATTCACACAACTGCCAGTGGGAAATGACGTAGTATGAATAAAGGCAGTCAGTTGGAAATATCCTTCACGTGAGTTGTCTTTGCTTTTTTCTATACTGTCGCCTTTATGACACTTGGTCTAATACTACACGTCATCTATGCACTACTTGTATAAAGATTATGGATGTTCTTTGTGATACGCTGGCATTCATATCACGTTGCTTTAATATGTCAATCTTTGTTATATAGCTTGTGGCTATAGGTGAGAGTTTTTCTATTCTGGGTCTTAGTCACATGCATTCTTTGTGATACGCTGGCATTCATATCATGTTGCTTTAATCTGTCAATCTCTGTTATATAGCTTGTGGTTGTAGGTGAGAGTTTTTCTATTCCGGGTCTTAGTCACATGCAATGATTTGTCGATATGAGAATAATGTATAACCACCTGTCATGTCAGTTTAAGACGTTTTTGATCTATTCGATATGATGAATGAATTATGTGTATAAACTCCCACTCAATCGAATTAGGCAGAGAGTACACTGGAGGAGGCTAAGGAATTTACTCACACCTGCGCAAATGGCTTAAAGTCCTAAACTAGACTCTGTCAGAAAACAATAAGAGTTTGGCTTTTACATCTGACCTTTATATTTATTGTCCAGTTGACCTTCTGGCACAATAAGAGTCATGAGGCCTGTGTCTTATGTCCAAAATCCCTAAAAGGAGGCGTGTGTTTTACACATCATGTCACCATAAATAACATTGGTTCTCTGAGTTACATCACTATTTTTTTATTAAATACTTGTTCCTTTTTTTACCTACTTTGATCTTTTATAGGGTGGGTGAATATATTCTATGTTGGCTTCATCTTTTTTTAAAGATCATCAAGAAATGGTGCAGGAATTTAATTTTGAAGAAGTATATGCTTTTTTCTTTGAAGCCATATGGTATCTGCTAGCGTAGTATGCTAGATATTAATATCTCAATAAAATGCTAAATTGGATTTGATTCACTCATGATTCAAGTATTCTCTTATGATTATCACTATACTTATTAATCTTCTAGTAAATGTCATAGATATATTTGCATTTATTAGGATTACCTTGATGATAGTGAAAAATTCTAAGAGATGCATTCTTTATGGTTAGTTTATTGAATCAATACCTTGAGCAATGTGGATGCAATCAATACCAAGGCATTGTCCACTTTTAAATACTTTCCTTATTATCATACTCATCTAGATCATTTATTTATTTATTTATTTATCATGTTATTGTTTGGAATTAATAATCAAAGTGAATTTAGTATTCTCACATGATTGTTTTTGTTGTTTATAGGTACAAAAGCAAATGAAGGAAAAGCAAAGGTACAATGAACAATGAAGGCACAAGGTACAAGGAAAAGGTGAAGGTTACAATTGAAATCAAGCATTGGAGTCAAGTGAAGAAACAAAAGCAAGATTGGAGTTAAGGAATTGGGCATCAAACTTGAGATCCACAAAGCATTTTTTAATGCTTGGAGTTGTCGTTTTACGCTTTAATTTGTTGTTTTAGAGTAACTCACTTGTTTTTGGGTTTTAAAAACAAACAAAAGACTTTCAATTTTCAAAGGGCTTAAAATGAATCTTAGGACAAACTCGCTATATTTTGTTTGAGGTTAAGAATTGAACAATCAAAACTCACACTTCATCTTGGTGCTTAAAATGAACTGACAATTGCTTTGAAAGGATAAAATGAATGTGTGTTTGCTTTGTTTTGTGGTTACTTACTTAAACTAAAGTCATTGAAAAGGACATATGAGCTTCTCTCGCGCTTCCAAACGATCTTGAGAATCAAAAGGCCTTTTTGGTGATTTTGGCGTAAGATAAAGTGATCACCTCCACACTTCAATTTGGGCTTAAAATTGAACAACATATTGTGCGAGTGTGATTAAACATACGGCATGTGTTCTCCCTTTGTTTCTAAACAAAGGTTGATCGAACTATGAGTGTGTTTTTTTGCTATTGTTTATCCTAGAGGGCCTGCCTTGGGGAAAAAGTACTCACCCAAGGGAACGACTCAACCGGTAACACTCTAAAGCCAAGAGTATTTCCAACTGGGATATAAATGTGGGTATTGGTTAAACGCCAGTATCACGCGGTTGGCTCCAACAAGATGGATTTGAAAGGGGACTCTTGTTGTATGGGTCAATCTCCATGAACATAAAGTCCTTACTAGAACCCATGTACTAGAATTTTCCAAAATTCTTGATCTATTTGTTGGTGCAAGAACGGTCGTTTTGAAGCCGCCCCACACTTTTACGGTCTTTAGTAGAAATGGAAAACATGCCATGGGAGTTTCATGGATGTTGATGCTTGGCTACCCTGTATAAGTGAGTGTCGTGGAGGGGAGCCAGTGGGGTCAAGCATCTAACCTTTTGCTAAAGATAAGTGTAGTTGGACTTGTCCAAGTGGGGATTCAACAAATATTGTCTTACACATCCATAGGGCTTGTACTTGTCTTGGTTTGAAAACACAGTGTTTTATTCGAAAACATTTGCAAAACAAACATTCAACATGATTTTCAAAATTTCAAACCCTTTAGGAGGCAAATATTATTGACCAAATTCTTGTGTTGTTGCTTTCCCTTGGGATTACATCCTTAGAGGTTCCTAAGCACTTGATTTTACATCTCAATTTTCCCCCTAAAGTTAAACAATAGGTAATCTTTGTCTTAAATTCATCAAAGTTTCGCATAATATACCTTGTGAAATGAGACAAAGTTGAGACATTGAACATTCAATTTGAAATCTAATCAAGAGTGTGTTTGTGGTAAAAATAATTCATTAAACAAACACTAAAAATAATTGGACCCCACACATGTGTCTTCAATGATTTCACACAAAGTCAAGATCAAGAAACCAAAGGTGAAAGCCCTTAGTTTGATAGCCCATCAAGAACACCTTTCTATGTTATACGAAGTCAGACAAAGACTGCTTTTCAACTTTTACAAGAAAGCTTCAAGAAACAATCCTGGTCTATATTTGTTCTATTATTGCCAAAACCCAAATCTTTTCAGAGAGTTTGAACATCTTGTTTAGAGAAAAACTTGTTCTTCAATACCGAGATCTAGGCAAACAAAGTGTCCTTTTAGGTTCATCTTAGGATCAAATCAAATCAAAAACCTTTTCATCCACCCTTCAAAAAACACCAAAACAAAACACCATCTCACAATCACCTTTTGGAGAATCTTGAAATCATCCCTAATACTAGGCTTTTTTGGCAAAACCAAAATCATCAAAATCATTGGGACTAAATCCTTGAAAACATTTATCAAAATCAACTTTGGCTAAGTACGTGTAGATGCATCCTTTTGCATATGCTTAGTCAAAATCATCTTGTTTAGCTTAGTATATGGAGATGAATCCTTCGTCATATGCTTAATGAGACTATCATCTTGTTTGGATGGGTGTGGGTAGATGTATCCTTCTCCTCGCACATATTCAAATTATCATCATTTGAGAAAATTCATCCTTAGGTAATCATCCAAACATCTTAAGATCTATTTGCTCAAAATCCAAATCCAAATCAAACTCAAGGACAAAATCCCAAATCCAAAAAACAAATCAAAATCAAAATCTGCAAAAGCCTAGTGTCTCATTCAAGATTTATCAAAAGCCAAAAACATTCGTATCATCCATCCCTAACATCATCATCATATCATTTTATCCTTAAAGCATCCTAAAAACTTTCTACTTTGGTGCATAAAATAAGGATCAATCCAAAGGAGTCAAGAGATTTGTCTCCCATTTTTGAAAATTGATCCTTATTTTATGGTTCAAACTAGATCTCAACACAAGAAGAGCATGGAAACCAACAAAGAAACACCTGCTTCAAGTGACTTGAGTCAAACTACTCCAGAAATGAATCTTATTGGGTTTGGAACACTCACGGTTAACCTTCCCACAACATCAAGAAATCCGCAAGAAGAAGACCAAGGAGAGGACCTCACTTTTGGAATATCTCGTGAAGAAATGAAAAAAATGCTCCAAAATCTAGACAACCATAGAATCATCAACATTATGATGAGACTTAACCCTTCATTGTACATGCTTGAACTAGCAAAACAAGGGGCCAAGTTTCCTTCCAATTTTGACATGAGCACTATAGTAGAGACATCTTTTCCACCAATCTCATCCACCATCCTTATTTCATCTACACCCCCATCTCAAAACATCACATAGAACATCCCGCAACTCACAACATCATTTGCTCCAACTCAACCCAATGTTAACAAGGGAAACACATTTCTCAATGCTCTCCAATCACATCCCCTTGTTAGTAACCAAAACTTGGATGCAAACATCACATTGGAACAAAACGTCTCCCAAAATCCATTTCACAAAAATGTTCCTCTCACCTTACATTACAACCCATCATCAACATCTTTTCATGGAGCACCACAAACACCTCTTCTCACAAATTCACAAGAAGAGGGAGATATGTTCGGACTAGGGGGCATATTCGACACCATGCAACAACTAACACCCCTTACATTTCCACCTATCCCACCACTACCATTATCATCCATACCACTCCTTGGTTTAGGGCTTCCCCCTCTACCAAACATCAATCAAAACAATATCCCAACCATCAATCAAAGCATTACACCAAACGCACAAAATTTGTCGTTAATATCGCAACAACAAATGACAAATACACAAGCATTGGAAACATCATCAAACACCCCCACATCATCACAAAGCATGGTCTCTCAAGGGCTAATCACATCAACAATGCCACTCGCCACTCAAACGACCACATCAACAACACCCTCTACTAATCAAATAACCAACACAACATCACCATTCACCACCACCGCAAATGCTATTCCAAATCCACCACCACCCCCACCACCACCAACATTCACCACATCAAACCAATATGATGCAGCATTGCAAGCTACCTTCCAAAGAGGATACCAACAAGTCCAAAAATAGAAAGTCGTACACATAGCTGCTCAGTAAGCCGCTAAAGTTGCACAAATCACCCAAGCTGTACAAGCCGCTTTACAAGTGCAACAAACACAACAAGCACAAAAAGCACAAACATTGTTACAACAACAAGCTGCTCAAGCATTGCAAGCACAAAAAATCACTCAAGCGCAACTCTTATTACAAAAACAAGCAGCACAAGTGCAAGCACAAGCACAACTTCTTGCACAAGTAGCACAATTGCATGCATACCAACAAGCACTAAAGCAATATCAAGAACAGCAAGAAGCCGTAGAACTAGCAGCCCAACAACAAGCGTTGTGGGAACAACAACAAGTGTTGTTGGAATAGCAACAAGTGCAAAAACAAGCACAAATCCTAGCACAACAACAACAAGATGAACAACAAGCGTTGTTCATACAAAAGCAAGTAGAATCCTACCTCGCTCGCCAGAACATATCAATACCATCAAACAATGCACCAACCAACACATCCATCCAACCAACAACTCAAAAACCCCAAAACACTTTCATCCCACCTCCTGATACACATAATGATGTAATGAAACAACTCAGGTTTCTCTCGCAACAAGTGCTCGACCTTCAATCAGGGTGAACGACCAAAACACCAAGCAACTTGTGTCCTTATCCATTTGATAGAAGCTTAGAAATGAAACCATTCCCCAAGGGATTTGAAATCCCTAAATTTGACAAATACCAAGGGATGGGAAACCCTAAAGATCACATCATGGAATTCCAGGTTCATTTTATGGAGGTCGCATATGACGACACGTATCTGATGCGGCTATTCCCTAGGAGCTTGGCAGGTACCACTATAGAATGGTTCTCTCACTTACCTTCAGGCATTAGAACATTCTAGGAAATCAGGGATGCATTCATTAAAAACTATGCATGTAACATTACAATGGATGTCAGTCTTGAACAATTGTACACCCTAAAACAAGGAAAGAATGAATCTTTTGCTTCATTCCTTCAACGATGGCGATCCAAGGAAAATCGGAGCAAGTGGACAATGTCAGAAGAACAACAAGTCTGCACAATCATATCCAACCTTGAAAATCGCTTGTCATTTCATCTCAAGGTTCAGGGAATCACCACCTATGATCAGTTGATCCCCAAAGTGCTTAGCATCAAAAGATCCCTTGTGACTCAACCTATGGAATCAACATCATATCATGAGCAACAAAACAACCTTTCATCATCCAATTATAATGATAAACCTCACACATGGGCAAGGAACAAGAACGTTACTAATGATGGTGTCGTAGATGCCAAGGTGGTCATTAGTGGTCTGCACCAAAACACACCCACACCGCAAATGCAAAATCAATGCCAAAACACCCATCACACAACATATCAACCCAATAAAAATCCTACTATCAATAACCTCAATGATCAAAGAGGACCACCCCAACGCAAGAGTTATCCAAAACGAAAATACACTACCTTGGGGGAACCACTTGAAGACATCATGAAAAAGCTCATCGATGAAAAACTCATCCAAGCACCTACATTTGAAAATTACCAAGAACCTGACGTCAAACCCCCGTGATACAACGAAAATCAACTCTACGAATTTCATAAGATCAAAGGTCACACCACAAAAAATTGTATGAGACTTAAAAATATCATTCAAGATCTTATTGACAAAAGGATCATCAATGTGGAACCACCTACAGGCAATCAGGACCTTAAAATTTGCATGAATCTGATGCCAAATCATGGCAACAAGGGAAATAGCAACAACAAAGATAAAGGAAAAGGCAGTGTAAATCATGTATATGAAACAGTTGTCGCCTCCCTAAATGAAGACTGCATGGTCATCACCATCAAGGGTGCCCATGCCGAAGATTGTGGAGTCACCATAAGAGGCGGGAAAGTCACCATTGCAGGCTCATCCCAACCAACCAAAGCCCCTTCCTCTAGATCCGCTCCTAATGGTTACAGTGTAGTAGATCAGCTCAAGAGAACACCAGCACACATCTCCATTATGGAGTTGTTAAAAATCTCATCCACACATAAGAAGATCCTTGAGCAAGCATTAGCCTCATCCACCGTCCCCACAGATCTTGATGCAGAACAATTCCAAGCTATGGTCAGAAACATCATAACACCTAATCTCCTTACATTTTCTGACCAAGATTTTCTCGCCCAACCATCTCACAATCACGCACTTCACTTCAAGGTCATTGTGAACAAGAGCAAAATCAAAAGGGTTTTGGTGGATGGAGGTGCACGTTTGAACATTTGTTCTCTCAGCCTTATCAAGCAACTAAAAATAGCAGAAGATTCCATTGACAAAGGTAAAGGAATCACAATAAGAGCATATGACAACCAAGAAAGATTGTCTCAGGGCACAATCAAACTCCCTATTCAAGTAGGGTCGACGCTCATGGAAACTACCTGTCAAGTCTTGGACCTCGACTTGCCATATAACATCCTCTTGGGCCACCCATGGATCCATGCAATGAAAGCCGTAGCATCAACCTTCCACCAATGTGTGAAATTTACACATAATGGACAAGAGGTTACCATTCATGGGGATCCCGAACCGTTTTCATATTGCAAAAATATTGAGGCTAAGTTCTACAAAATCCCCCAAGTGCCAAAGAACGATGAGGGCCCATCCACATCATACATTAGTCCTGCCACCCTCACATCCACTTCTGAGACTGAGACACCCACCATTCCTACCATATCTGACATCAAGCTCATTATCCAAGAGGATGGTTTTGGAAGCTACAAATTTCCTAGCAATGCTTTTATGATAAAAGAGTTACCACAATCTCCTAGATCATGAGGATGCCCACAACAAAATAAAGCTTCAACATCTCAAACCTATCCTGAAAACTATCCTGAATTCACAAGATGGGGAGATCTTGGCCAAGAGGACATTGAGGCAGACCCATCCCACATGCTATACCAAGATGAAAGACCAACAGCTAATTTACCAATGGATGAAAGAATCAAAGGTTTCCAAATGATGCTTGCAATGGGTTACGACAGAAACCAGTGATTGGGACAAAATGACAATGGGCTTATGATACCTATCATACCAGAGACGCGACCCATAACAAATCTTGGTCTTGGATGTACCCCTCCTAGAATAACCATACATGGTTGAAGTCCTCCAATTAGAGCTGCCAATGCCTCTCCTCAGCTAGTGCTAGTACAAGTACACCCACCAATAGTCACAGGTAGCAACACACATAACTTCATAACTGAGCCCTATATTAGTAGTGATGATGAAGATGTCATATCCAATCTCCCTAGGTTATTTGAAGATACCACTCTGTGTATGATTAGTACCCTCTCCTTTGAATCTAATCATCAAAATCACAAGATCCATTTAGTGTACCCTCAACTGATTGACTATGATCAACGAGGACCACCAGTTCTCGATACATTCAAAAATGATGAGGCACTTTCAGAATTCATGGGATTGAGGGATAACATTCCGGATGGGAATCATAAGGCAGGGTTCATAATGGAATTAGACACACAAAAGTGAAAAACTAAGAATCATATCCAAGTCCTTGAGTGAAAACCACATTGTGGCACTCTCTGACAAGAAAATAGTAAAAAGAAAGGATGTATCCAATGGTGAAAACCTCTTTGAGGCACCCGGGGATGAAGGATTCAATCTTCCCTTAAGAGCTATTCATCAGGAGAAATTAACAGTCTTGGTCGAAAAGTGCAATCTGGTCAACATAGGAACAGAGGAGGCCCCGCATATCACATTCTATGCGGAATCACTATTAACAAAAGAACAAGAACTCCTAGCAGCATTCCTAAAAGAAAGATAAATAAATTTCACATGGAGTTATGCTGACATGCCAAGGCTAGATCTAGAGACTGTGGTTCATCACCTAGTGGTGTATCCAGATGCAAAACCTGTCAGACAAAAACTCCAGAAAATGCATCCTCAAATTGCCTTGTTGGTCAAAATGGAGCTCAAAAAGTTGCTAGATGCAGGATTTATTCGACCAATTGATTACCCAAAATGGGTGTCCAATTTGGTACCTATTTCAAAACATGATGGAGCCATCAAAATCTATACATATTTTAGAGATTTGAACAAAGCATGTCCCAAGGATGATTTTCCACTTCCCAATATTGATATGATAGTGGACATGATAGCAGGACATGAAATGTTATCATTGATGGATGGATTTTCAGGATATAACCAGATTATGATAGCAAAAGAAAACCAACATAAGACAGCTTTTACTTGTTCGTGGGGGACCTACTACTAGAATATGATGCCATTCAGCCTAAAAAATGTAGGAGCAACATATCAAAGGGCCATGACATGATTCACAAAACAGTCGAAGACTATGTTGATGACATCCTAGCTAAGTCAAGAAAGAGAAAAGATCATATAGCAACCCTAAGTGCTATCTTTGACAAATTAGAGGAATACAAGGTCAGACTAAATCCCAAGAAGTGCGTCTTTGGCATACAATTACGCAAATTACTAGGATACATAGTGTCCATGAGGGGTATCGAGGTGGATCCTGCAAAAGTCAAAGCAATCCTCGAGATGGAAGCACCAAGGAATTTAAAACAACTGAGAGGTCTCCAAGGAAGGCTCCAATCCATTAGAAGGTTCATAGCACAACTGGCAAATAAGTAGAACCCATACTCTCACCTACTCCACAAGGGAGTAGCGTACAAATGGGATACCAAGTGCGAAGAGGCATTTAACAAAATAAAGGAATATCTACTGACACCACCAATCTTAATGCAGCCCATTCCAAAGAAGCCATTGATCCTATATGTGTCAGCAACAACAACAACCCTCGGGGCTTTATTAGCCCAGCATGATGAAAATAGAACCGAGAGGGCTATCTACTATATCAGTAGAAAAATGGTTGGTCATGAGCTAAACTACTCATTCATTGAAAAAGCATGCCTCGCAGTAGTGTTTGCATCCCAAAAATTCAGACATTACATGTTGGCACATAAGATAAAGCTCATTGCAAAAATTGATCCCCTCAAGTATCTCTTATCCAAGGCAATGCTTACGGGAAGAATGGAAAAATGGGTAATGATACTGTCAGAGTATGACATAGAGTATGTGGAGAGGAAAGCAATTAAGGGATAGGTCATCGCAGATCAACTAGCAGAAGCACCTATCTATTCTGAGAATCCTCTTGTCTCAGAGTTTCCATATGAGTCCATCTTTAACCTTAACATAGCTAACCACTGGAAACTATATACTTTGATGGCTCATATACACAGCACGGGTTAGGGGCTGGTGTTTTCTTCATCACTCCACAAGGAGACTGCATACTGAAGTCATATAAATTAGCATTTCCTTGCACTAACAACATAGTTGAATACGAAGCATTGACTATAGGCCTCAGGATAGCGGTACAATGGAACATCATAGCCCTCAAGGTGTATGGAGACTCTCAATTGATCATAAATCAGGTCAATAATGAATACCAGACTAAGGATGATAAGCTCACTCCATACAAGAAACTGGTGGAGACTCTAAAGGAATCCTTCATTGACATAACATTTGAGCAAATTCCAAGAACCAACAACAGAGCAACAGACGCCATGGCTACAATTGGGTCCTTATTAGACATCCCTCACAACATGCCGAAATATGAATTTCTGATTGAGCAGCTTCTTGTTCCAGCATTTGAGGTACCAGAATCAGAATATGTGTGTGTAATCGTTGGTCCTGGAAATCCTTGGTATCATGATATCTACACTTATCTTCAAATAGGAGTCATACCCTCTGACCTACCATCGAGCCCAAAATGAACCTTTATTAAAAAGGCATCTAGATTTGTCATCCTAGGAGATACCTTACATTGTAGAAGCATAGAAGGTACCTTACTACGCTATCTAAATGTTGAGGAGGCATTAACTGCTCTAACTGAGGTTCATAACGGTATATGTGGCTCACACTCGAGTGGGATGACCATCGCCAAGAAACTGCTGAGGATGGGGTATTATTGGCCCACAATGGAGCGAGAAGCACAAGATCATGCTAAAAGGTGTCTAAAATGTCCGCAACATGGGGACCTCATCCATGCTCAAGCTCAAGAGCTCCATTCTATCATCACACCATGGCCCTTTTCGCAGTGAGGACTCGATCTCATTGGGAAAATCACACCCACCTCATCCAATGGCCACAAATTTATCATAACTGCAACTGAGTACTTCACAAAGTGGGTGGAAGCTATACCCATGACGTATATCACTAGAAAGCAGATTTCAAAGTTCATCCTGAACTATCTCATATGCCACTATGGTGTTCCACAAGCCATTATCTTGGATAATGGGACACCTTTCAAAAATCAGGAAGTCTGTGACTTATGCGATAAATTCCACATCCAACATCGCTTTTCCACCCCATATTATCCCCAAGGCAATGGCCAAGCAAAAGCTACAAACAAAACCATATTGAAAATCCTCAAGAAAACAATCAATGATGCAGGTCATGACTGGCATTTGCAGCTTAATCCCACCCTCTGGGCCTATCGAACCAGCATCTACACACCCACTGGTGCCACCCCCTTTTCCTTGGTCTACGGATCAAAAGCGGTACTCCCCATTGAGATTGAGCTCCCATCCCTCAGGATATCACTGCAAAACCTCATCACGGATGAAGAATATCAAGTGTCAAGATTGAACGAGCTAGAGCTACTAGATGAGAGATGGATAGATGCTTTAAATCATTTGCAAGTCTATCATAATAGACTCAAATAGAGCTACAACAAGAAAATCAGAAGCAAAAATTTCCAAGTCAGAGAACTGGTCTTAAAAGAGAATCAGAAGAATATCCCAAACCCAAGCAACAAAGGCAAGTTCGAACCTAATTGGTTAGGACCTTTCATCATCATGGCAAGTTACAAATCAGGGGTATATCAATTATCAACACCTGAAGGGGAACCTCTGCAAGAACCCATGAATAGCTCCCATCTCAAAAGGTTTTATGCCTAAATCTTTCAAGGTATAGAACCAAAAAATCCAAAAAAAAATCAAAAAATGTCCTGAAAAAATGGTTACTTTGGCGAAAACCTGGCAAACAAGCATCTTGGTGACAACAAAAAAATAAAAAAATAAAAATCCAAAAAATTAGAAAAAGGATCAAAAAATAGTAAAGAGAAAAAATCATCCTCTAGTGAAAACCACTTCGGTGGCACTTTGGGCAAGTACCTTGGTGAAAACCTGGCAAACAGGCGCCTTGTGTAAATAAGCACTTTCCATCCACCAGGACCTTTATGACTTGATCTGCATCATCCATCCATTTTGCTTCCATCATCCATCACATCCAAGTCTCCATCCATCACACATCCACTCACATCCGCACCATAGCTTGGTCCTGTGTTCGTATCATGATCCTTCCTAGTACTACTCGGCCCATCCTCAAGGTCAGTTTGTCCTGCCTTTATCGAAGTAGTCTATTGCATCACGCTGGGGGCACGTTCTCATTGGATTGGATTCATTTATGATCTTAAACACCAGAAAATCAAAAAATCCAAAAACACCAAAAAAATCAAAAAATCCAAAAGCATCATAAAATCAAAAATCCAAAAACATTCAAAACATATCAAAATCCAAAAACAAGTCAAAAAGTCTGTCAAAAAGTCAAAAAATAAGGTCGTCTTGTCAAACTACGCCGTCTCTGAGCTTAAATGTAGGCAAGGTTGATCTTTGATCATCCCCTGAGACATTTAGGTCAGTCCTATAGGAGTTTGTCATAATAAACTGACATCTCAACATGTATATCATCACTTGTAAATCGGTCAAGTCGTCAGTCGAACTACGTGGTCTCTGCGTGTATAACATAGGCAAGGCTAATCTGTTGATCAGCCCCCAAGGCCCCTAGGATAGGTCTTTAGGTTAGTCTCTAGGTCAAAATCTTTGAAAATCTCAAAAACATTGGAAAATCAAAAATCAAAACATTTGAAAACATTTGAAAAATACCAAAAATAGCCTCAAAACATTGCAAAACTCCAAAAAACATCCAAATATTTGAAAAAATCCATCTGCCTCATCTTAATTGCACCCGCAATAACACCATCCATAATAAACTAATCGTCATCCTCAACCTTTGGTGAAACAGTTAGAAACAAGTCTATTAGATTAAATGTGAAAACTCAAAAGTGTCAAGTCTCAAGTCTAAGTTAGTACATAAACAAGTTGGTCAATTCTTTGTCAATAGTCCATCATCCAAACAGTCCCATATCAATCATCTGCTAACATCATGTCCTAGGATGTATCCTTCCTACAAGGGGCATTATTTATCAGAAAGAACATTTTGGATAGATGAAATGGCATGCCGCCATCCACTAACATGTCCTAGGATGTATCCTTCCTACAATGGGCATTATCTTTTGGCAATAGGTTTTAGTTCTTATCCTTAAAAACACAATCCCTTTTGGTTAGCGGTATTGAAGAACATCAACTTGTTTGTGTGTTTTATCTTTTTATTTTGACTCATCTTATTGCGCTCAGTCCAAGGACCTCTCGATGATATCCGAACGAAGGATTTAGAGAGATAGGAATGGGGCAACGATCATTATACTTTTGTCTGCTATCCTTGTTGGACGTTCTTGTAAAATAACTTGGCGAATACTTGCTTTGTTAGATATGTATGGAGGATGTTTTGATAGCTTGTTAACTATTGCATTGATTGGTTATACCTTTCCGTGTTTTGGTCTGAGATGTTTGAAACTTCTAAAGTGCATCCTAGCCGAGTTTCTGTATGTCAGGTGTGAGCAAGAATACTCCTATCTATTTGTTGATTCAAAGTCCATCACACTAAGTACAACGCCATCCTGGTCCTTTATACCTTGATGCATCGTACTTAGGCGTGTTATCAAAAAAATAAAGTGACCCTTTTAAAATCCCAATCCTTGATAAGCACATCATCCATCTATCATCATCATTTCTCATCATCATCTTTCATCATCATCTCTCATAATGTTGGCTTGTTGGATCCTCTTGTCATCATCTAATTTCTTCATTTTCTACACTAACATCACAGCATGAATAGTTAATCATCATCACCGATACATCCATTAGGCATTCATCTTACATCCATAAACCATCAATATTTTACATATCATAATCATAACATATCATCATCATAATATAGATTTGTTAGTCTAAGCATCTCATAAATCATTCATTACAAAATCACAGCACATCACATCATCCATGTCATCCATCATCACATCATATCATCATTTAAGTTGTTTAAGATAATATATATTTGTTATTCTAAGAATCTTAAAATCATCTCATTTGCATCACCATCCATAATCATCCATTTTGAACCTCTTTATCGTGAGATCGACCCTCAGATCGAATCTTTTCGCTCAATCTCTCGAGGGGGCAATGTACCAAGGTACTTCTTTCTGCTGGGGCATCCAAAAATCAAAAAAAAAAATATTTTGATCGCGGCAAAGTTATTCTTTGAACCAACGCAACAAGTACATTGCTTCAAAGAGGGGAAAAATGTAGACATGCAAAATTAACATTCTGCATTTGATTAGGTTCATTCATTTAGATTTCACATTAGGACCATTCATCAATTAATCAGGTGCACTTTCATCCATTCAATAGGTAATCTTATCTCCTAGGATCATTTATTTAAAATTAAATAAAACATTATCATCAACCTTTTAACCAAATAAATCAAACATCATCCCTTTAATTAAATAAATCAAACATTTATTTAATTAAATCCAATCCATATTTCATCATTTTCTGATTTAAATAAATCAAATATTTAAATCATGAAAGTCAAACTAACCTAATTACCATTAATTTAATCTAACCATGATTAAATGCTAATCTCATCCCACTTGCATTCTCTAGATTATGCCACTTGCACAAATAAATCCTTTTATTGATTTATTTAAATCATCATTTTCACTCAACATGGCAAGTTGATTTGTCCCTCCAACATTGCATTTATTGCTCTTTTTCTTGTCCCCCACTAAGCATTAACTCTCAAATTTGAATTCAAATTCTCCCTCTCATGGGCACACTTCCCAAATCTTGCACATCCATTGGCCTATCACCACTTGACAAGTAGCCTCTTCTCATTGGTGGATCTTTAGTCCCACATTCACCCTCTTGGCCAATCTCTCCTCAAAAAAATATATAAAAGAAGGCCTCAATCCTCATTCATCTATCCACAACTTTTATGCAAGGTTACTCTCTAGATTTGAGAACTCATCTTGCTCATCATCTCCATTTGCATTTCATCATTTTGGCTTCTTAGCAAGGGTTGGAAAAGGGTCACTAGCACATGTGACACCAATCCAATATGGAATAGGCGATTATCTTGCTTTTGAGATGTTTTTTTGATGTTGTTTTTGTTACTTGTGGCATTTCTTTAGCATAGATATTTTATTTCATAGAGGTATTTGAAGATTTGTATGTTTAGACTAACCCTTCTAATGAGTATTTGAGGTTGGTTTTACTTGCAGATTTAGGGTACTTCAGTTTTAATTTTCATCATGAAAGAGAATAGATTTTAAAAGCAAATTGATAAGTGAAACATAAAAATGCATGAAGAGTACCATGTTGCTCAAGAATACAAAGGACAGACAATGCATTTGAGTGTTGAATGAATTTCTAGTTCTAGTTGGCTGGTAAAGTAAATACTGCATTATGAATTGTAATAACAAGGTAATCATTCCAGCATGTTAAGGGGAGAGCAAGTTTTGTCTTTCCAGAATGGTGCTTATGAAGTTGTTCAATATGCATATGAATTGGTGAATAGAGGAAGTTCGTGGTGTTGCAATGATCAATCTAAGCCTCTATATAAGGTCTATGAGTAGAAAGCTATGTTGTTGTATGGTAAGATCAAAGATTTCAAAAAGGAGAACATTTCTGAGTGCAAAGGAAAGTAGTTTGATACAGTAACAAGCATTAGTGATACAGTACCTGGATATGGAGTACTTGCTAATAAAAGCTACAGCAAGGACAGCTAACTCAGTTTGGTTGGAATGGTGTTTCAAACAGGATCATTTATCAATGCTTATCAATGCTTAAGGTAGGGCAGCAATCACTGTTCATTCAAATTGCTTTCAGAGAGTTACTTGAACAAAATTGTCAAAGCCAAACTGTGGAAGTCCAGAAGTTAAAGGACACTGCTGTTTGTACAGAAAATATGCATGGGTACAGTATATTTAAGAAGTCTTTCTCTTCACAATGCATAAGCATAGAATCATGTTGGAATTAACAAAATTCAAATGCCTTAGAAGCCCAAAATTTGCAATATTATTGGGATTACTAATCTTTTATATCTTAAGCAAATATTGCATAGCAGGGATTATTCTATTGTGTCTTCAAAAGAGTTACAAGTGTCAAGTAAATGATTGTTTCAATTTCGACAAGGTTTTAGATACATGAGCTTCATTTCCTGAATATCAGGTTGTTTCAATTGAGGAAAGTAGAATGTCTTGACAGATGGGTTCAGTTTTTTTTTTCTTATACTGTTTTGTTGTCTTTACATATACCCAAGTGTTTTTAGGGTTTACATATGGGCATCACTGTCTTCAAAAATTTATAGAGTTCTAATCAATGCAGTATTTCCAAGAGTGTCAGGCTATATTCATTTTAAATTTAAGGGACACAAGAATCACAGGGTAAGCTTCAATTTTTTTGGGGTGAGCCCATAACTAAATACAGATAAACATACAAGTGTTTTCTTGCCATGAGTTTTCTTTTCTGGAGGTGTTCTAAAAGCAAGCAGTGAATACCCATGTTGGGGTTTCCAATGAATGACAGTTTTCTTTGTTTCAAACTAGGTATTTGGGTAGATTTGTTTGAATTCTGAGCAGTCATGGTCATTTGCAGTGATGCAATGAAGTTTTTTTTCTTTTGAGAGCTACAGAATTCTAAGGAGGATAAAAGTGTAAAATATTCAAGGCATTATTTTGTTACAGGAATTCAGAAAGTCACTGGTTATTTTGGGTTGAGCCATAAGGACAAAATCATACAAATACATTTGCAGTTTCAAATCTATGATACCCACATGCGAGTTTGTTTTCAAAGTGCAAGAAATACAATAATGGAGAGAACCCATATGGGTTTCATATAAAAATAGCAGTAGAATATAAAGATGCAGATTTTTGTGCTAATTCAAGCTTCAGAGGTAAAGGAAATACGGTTTTCTTTAATAATTTCAAAGACCCACTTTCAGTTTAGCTTCAAAATACAAAGGAAGAGGCTACAGTGATAACCCATGTGAAATCTTGAATTAAATAGCGAGAATATACAACAAATGCAAGTTTCTTGAGTTGGGTCGAGCAACAAAAGGAAGAAGATGTAGTCTTATTCAAATTTCTATGACACCCATAAGTAGATTTACACTCAGAAAGGCATAAAGAGGAGTTTTATGTTCTAGGTCGAGCCCGAAATTCAAAAGAATGCTTCCTACAGTGTGCATTTGGCACGGCCAGATATGGCCAAAATCTATGAGTAGAGAAGGAACCCTCTAAGTCTTCAGAGAACCAAAGAAAACAAAGAGCAATTACCAGTTCAAGGCAAAAGTAAGCACTCTAGCCATGGCCAAGAGTTCCAAATGGAGTCCAGAAGGCAAGTTTTCGAGCCTTAAGAAGATAGCCCAGCTCTCAAAGTGGGTCAAGAGCACATCAATGATGGATATGAGCATAGAAAATGCAAGATAAGGAGATATTAGAGTGTGTTAGCCGCGGCCATAAGGCCATAATGAGCAGAAATGAAACCACCAAATTAACTTACCCTGTGCATGAAGGCAGAAGCATAACTCGAGAGCTCTATCATGGAGCCTTCAATGAATCTCAAGCTCATGGTAGCATGGAGGAGCAAAGGAAAGAAAAGAATCAGTGAATAAGTTCATACAGTCTGCGGCCTTAAGGCCTTTTGGCATTTAGTAATGATGTGAAGGAACCTCGATATAGACAGAAAAAAGCTTACCCACTAGAGTCTCAGTCGATTGATGAGCATGGAGGAGAGTATCAGAGCATTCGAGTTCAAGTTCAACTCAGTCATGGTGGTAGTAGAGCTTCTTTCTTTCAAGATGAAGAGTGTAAAATGAGTGATCATTAGGGTTTGATTCTATTTTGACCGAAACCCTAATTTGAACATCGTGATGGTCTAGAATGTTCAATCGAAGCATGTGGTGAATTTCAAATGAGGTCAAAATTATAATCTATGCATTATGACCTTTATTAAAATCTGAGCTAATGTATACGTGGGGAGGTCGACAATTTTATGTGCTTAGGTCATAGTAAAGCCTTTGTGACTTATTTGTTTTGCCTTAGTGAAATATGAAGCCTTGGGTAAGGCTTAGACCATAATAATATTTGTGAATACCCTATGACTTAGGGTTAATTATTCTTTAGGGTTTTATTTTTAATTGATTTTAGAGAAATCAATGAAGATTATGTGTTTTATTTTTATGATTTTGTGATAAAATCATAACATTGTAATGGAGAAATAAGGAGATTTTCTTTTTTGCAAAAGATTTTTAATCTTTAATTACAAAAATAAGATTGATTGTGCACATCTACATCTTGTAAAGCATAATCATAAAAGCAATATTCTATAAATTGCTTTGTGTTTTCTTGCTATTTTTAGCAGATATTTTATTGACTTTTCCTCTTGGTCGGATTTTAGACCTATCTTGGAGAGATAAGATGTTTTTTGAGCTTTAAAGGCAAGATTAGCCTATTTTTAGAGGCTTGGCAGTGTGATCATAAAAGCATTGTGCTTTTTTTTATTTTAAGTAGTTTTTGAGACAATTAGAAGCCTTTTTTCCTTGAGCTTTTTTTGAGCTTGAATTAGGGTTTCTTGAGGGCTATGTATTGAGAGACTTAGTCTTTTTCTCTTGGGGGGAGTAGTTCATATCAGAGTTCCTGCTCTTAGGAATTTTTTGAGCTTGTGAACATTGTACTCAGTTTTGACATATTGACACTCTTTCAGTTCCAATAATATAGCAGAGTTCTTCTTTCCACTTTCTTGTCTCAAGACTGGTAACAGCAGTTTGATGTTTTGTGTATTCAAATTTGAAACCTTACTGTCCTGCCTTTATGATTTTTTCTGCACAAGGTTTCATGTTTTCAGGTTATATGTTGTATTCGATGTTCTGAATCTTCATATGAATTAACGATGAAATCATGTATTGGTGAGATTGTAGGAATCATTGTAGTGAAGGAATTGTTGTGAGTGGCAAGTTTCAATTTATGTCAGAAGTTTTAATCAATCATCAGTTAGATTCAAAAAAAAAAATTCAGTTCATCTTTTATCCCTTTCCCTCTGAAGTTTTAGAATAGGATTTATCATTCAGAGAACCAGCTCACTCTGGAGATTCCTCTTTCGTGCAGATCACCCACATCTAAAAGAGGTTTCCATGTTTCAGTAGTTTGCTAAATATTGTATTCAACAGGGTGCAAAACTATTGATAACAGAGACACTTTGCAACAAAGAGGAGAGCTCTTAAGATTCTCAACACTAGCTATTATTGGCCAACCCTTCATAAAGATGCAGTAAAGTACACTAGGAGTTGTAATAGATGTCATAGAATGGGAAGGCCAATAAAAATAGATGAAACTCCATTGCAGCCATAGTTAGAAATAGTGTCATTTGACAAATGGTGACTAGACTTTATTGGACCAATTTCACCAACACCAAACAGTAAAGAGTACATACTGGTCTCCACAAATTACCCTACAAATTGGGTGGAGGTTAATTCTTTACAATTTTCAAGATATGGGAATGTGGCATATTTTCTCTATGAAGATATATTCACAAGATATGGAGTTCCAAGAGAAATTGTCACAGACTAGGGACTTTAGTTTACATCAGAGTTGATCATGAAATTGGTTCAAGAATAAGAGATTAGACACAAAAATTCCACACATTACCACCCTCAATCCAATGGGCAAGTGGAATTCGCCAACAAGGAAATTAAAAACATCCTCATAAAGACAGTGCATCATAGGAAAGACTAGAGATCCATATTTCCTGAAGTAGTTTGGGCTTATAGAACAACTTGGAAGACCATAATAGGCTTTACACCATATGAACTAGTATATGATAAAAAAGCAATACTTCCTTTATAATTTGAGTATAAAACATTGAGGACAACAATCAAATTGGGCATGGATTTGTCAACAACACAATAGGAGAGATTGAATAACTTGAATGCCCTAGATGAAATTAGAATGGAATCCATTCACTACACTAAAATTTTCCAAAATCAAAGAATCCATCGGCATGATCAGTTTATTAAGACAAAGGAATTTAGTATACGTGATTAAGCTCTGCTTTATGACTCCAAATATAAAGATTACAAAGGGAAATTTCAAAATAGATGGCTTGGGCCATATGAGATAAAATAAGTATTTCTAAATGGAGCAATACAACTATAGAAAATTGATGAAGTAAGGTTCTCATTACTTGTTAGCGAACAGAGATTGAAGCTTTATAAGAAACCATTGCAGAAGGATGACTTCATTCTTACATTACAATAGTAATTTGAACCTACAATTAAAAATTCAACAATAAAGAAAACCAATTCTATAAATGAATTATAGATGAGCTACATAACTCGCCCACTGATGATCCATAGGTATAATTTTCTCATATATGTCATGTGCACACACTATACAAGTGACAAATGACCATTCATTTTTTGAGACAATTGCACAAGCAATAGGGACCTATAGCATCACCCCTCTAGGTGAAAAACTTATAGAAGGGACATGTTACCACATGCACCCATTGTACTTGTATGGCCATCATTTCATATTACCATCCACATTAATTGCATATATAACACTTCATAATCTATCCTTTCGTACATGCAACCATACATATTCCATTTTCATTGCATACAACTTCTTACATCCATCCACACATAGCAATCCTACCACCTTTATTGATTATACCATCCCATGCAATTAATCTCACATCACCTATTCCATACACTCTGCAATATTTTCATTCCATCATTTTCCATGTGTCATGTCTATGTTATCATTCATTTCAAATTACCACCATATAAAATACATTGCAATCAATACAAGTCACTTCAAATCACGTTGCAAGCAGTCATCAATTACTTCACATGAGTTGAATTTCATTTCAACCAATCCCTATAGGTACATTATGCATTAACTTGTCATAATTAACATAGTTGATTATTGGTTTTCTACATGTTTATACATTCATTTGTGCATGCTACATATCTTAATTGATTTTCCACTACTTCAAATCTAACCCTCCATCAAAAGTGTACCCATTAAGTGAGGACACTTAATATCTTTAGTTGGGGGGAGGGGTATTCCTTAGTTTTCTTAGTTTTCAAAAACTCTCTACAAAACATTTCTATTATTTTCATGTATTTTCAAAAGGCACGAGCTTAGAGGAGAGAAAAGGGTTTGATCCAGTTGAATTAAGAGGTTACAACATACAAACATAGTGGAAGTGTTGTAGTGTGGGTGGCGGATAGAAAATTAAACAAGAACAAAGAAGAATTAAGGAATTGAAGACACTATATAACATTAGAGCATTACCATGGGAAGTGAAATAATCTGCAAAGAACCAATGGCACATAACCAGTTGTTAGATGATAGGTTGGTTTTTCCCATTTTTCAACAAGTTGATTGGTTAGAATATATTTTGAATATCACAAAGTTTGATGAGGTCATGACCCAACAGTTTGCATCCACATTATAGAATGATGAAGTAGTTGTTAGCGGCTTAAGTATAGATGCTTCAAAACCTACCATAGCTAAAGTATCCAAATTGCCAAGGATAAGAGAAGAGTTTCTAGTTAGGGAAAATTCTATTACTACAAGGGATGAATTTAGATAGTCAAGAGAAAACCTAGATTCCTCTTCTCATGGTACTAAATGAGTATCTTTACTCTAGATTTGGGCTTCATTTATTTCCTATGTAGTCAAGTATTTGACATGTGATGGAAAACAATCTTTGTTGTACGTAGTTAATTTTTGAGTCATCTTCACCATGGTGGGTATGTGAATGTCCCTAATTTATTGTATAATATATTAAAGAGAATGTCATCTAAGTACAAGAGGAAAAGAAACAATATGGTATTCTCTCATTTTTGTTGGGTTACACTATTGATAAATAGGAGCCTTAGGACTCAATTTCCAAATATTTCTTGGGAATTTTTTCTTAATTGTAACAATATAAATAGTATCCTTGAAGAAAATGTTGTTCCAGAAAGGGAAGTGTCCTTTGGCTCCCCTGATGTGTCACCTACCCATAGCACAGGACAACCAAAGGAGAAGAGCCTATGGGAAACACAACTTGTAGCCTCTGTTGAGCAACCCACAATAGGGGACAAAGAATAAATCCATGTTTCCAAAAAAAATCAAAAGGGAAAGAAAAGGAAAAGTGGAGCCTCTTCTTCTACACCTATAAAAGGGAAAAAGAGACCCACACAACCTAAGAGGTGATCACATCACCTAAAGAGAAAAGGGGCCATGAGAGGATCAATGAAAAATTAGGAAGAGGATGTTGTAATGGTGGAGACAAATAAAGAATCAAAGGGAAATTCCCTTGGAAATGTAAATACACCAATTGCACAGTATTGGTACTAGACAAGTACCTCTTAATCTAGTTCATAGGATATTTTATAGCAAATAAAATGTTAGGATATCCCTAAAAATCCCTAATTTAGAGGGTCGTTAATACACTAGTACAATGGGGGTGAACAATTTTTGGAAAAGGAGGAAGAAATTTTTGTAGAAGAAAGGAATATTGGTACAAAACTACAAGAATAAATGGAAAGAATAAAACAATTGGAAGAATTTTTGAAAGCGCATTAGCAAAGGGACAATGAGAGGGATGTAAAAATTAAAGAATCAGAGGAGAAGCTCTATAAATTTGAGAATGTGTCTAAATTAGAGGTACTTGCACAACTTTCTATGGTTGAAGTAGGAAACAAGGAATCAATATCTCAAGGCCTAATTCCTCAAGTTAGAACCCCCACTAGGCCAATTGTGGTGACATTGGTTGTTGAATTATGAAAAAGAACCTAAGAGTTCTCTCAAAGGAAGAAGGATTGGGAGAACGAAAAATATGAATTAATATCCAATCACACCAGGGCACTTGAATAGCAAGAGACAAAAGTGAAAAAGGTGAAATTAAAAATTAAGATGATGGTAGATAAAACAACACAGTTGTTAAAATGCAAACCACTTGCAAGGGTTTATGTATTGTTTTTGCATGAAAAGCATTTGTGTTTTCAATTCAGTCAGTTGATTAGTGGTAAAGAACTACAAGAAGAAATGAAAATAATAAAACAATTGGAAGAATTGTTGAAAGCACATTAGGAAAGGGACAGTGAGAGGGATGTAAAAATTACAAAATTGGAGAAGCTCTATAAATTTGAGAATGTGTCTAAATTAGAGGTACTTGCACAACTTTCTATGGTTGAAGCAAGAAACAAGGAATCAATATCTCAAGGCCTAATTCCTTAGGTTAGAACCCCCACTAGGCCAACTATGGTTTCATTGGGTGTTGAATTATGAAAAATAACCCAAGAGTTCACTCAAAGGAAGAAGGATTGAGAGAAAGAAAAATCTAAATTAATATCCAATCACACTAGGGCATTCGAACAGCAGGAGACATAAGTGAAAAAGTTGAAAGTAAAAATTAAGATGATGGTAGAAAAAACAACACAGTTGCTAAAATGAAAACCATTTGCAAGGGTTTATGTATTAGTGATTTACCAATTTCCATGAATAGAAAATTTGTGTTTTTAGATACTTTCTTTGATTCTACACTAGACATGTAGGACCAGTTATGTGAGTTCTACTTGCATAACTTTGTTCTCTCAAATGAGACTAAATGGAATCCACTAATGTTTCTGGGAGACCTATAAAATAGAGCTTTGGCCTCCTACATCAAAAATGAATAGCAAACGGGTGAAATTTTACAAGAATACAATGAAAAGGATAAATCTATTGCTTTGCAGCTCTGAAAAGAATCAATGGATCCCAACGCAGTCATAGATCAATGGTCAAAGCTTTTGGATTATAGAGCTATGGGAAGAAAAATAATGAGTATTAGAGAACATGATTATATGAGAATGAAGCAACTAGCTACAAGACCTATTAATCAAGCTTTCAAGTTTGTGTAGAAGAGATGGTACAAGCTAACCCCTGAGTTGAAGAAAAAGGAGCCACTCCCTCTATAATTTTGTAGCCATTGTCTGAATATTTCATAATTATATAGACATTGACAGGGATAATAGACTTAGATAGTTTCCACTCACCTTTCATCCACCTATTCTCCTCTTTCTAGTACCACGTTGGACAATGAATAAGTGTGAGGAAGAGGAAGCAATAGAGAACATAAGATTGGTAATCTTTAATGTTAGTGAGGCTATTATCTGAGATAGACAAAGGGAGTTGATATTGTAGCCAATTTTAGGGAAATAGCTCTGCAATATAACCTTCGGCCTAAAAATCTGCTTGAGGACAAGCAAATACTTTAGTTGGGGGAATGATGGGTCTAGATAATAGTTATTTTCTATCATTTAGTTTATGTCTTTTAAACATTTCAACCTTCTAGGTTCATAAACAATCCTAAACCTTATACATCTTTTATGTCTTTCATGCATCTTAAACCAAACTTTAGTATGTGGAAATATAATTATAATATGATGGTACTTGTATGCATGGATTTGTGAATTTTCATGAAATTCAGTATGATTCTATGCTTAATTGATGTTTATTAATGATTTGTATACTTTAGATGAAGTTAACTTATTGCAAATAGAACTGTAGCCCACAACAACTAGGTTTCTAGCCTGCAACAAAGGGATCGTAGGCAACTTCAGGGGAGAGTCTAGAATGTTGAACACGCAATAGTTTCAAGAAGTAATGAAGGTGACCATTGAAATGGTCAACAATGAGTCACCAAATCACTAAATAAGATGACAAGAGGAAGAAGAAGTCTACTTTGATAAAGAAAGACATGACGTGACAATTTTTATGGAGCACATCTCTGTAAAACTATTAGGGAAAAGTTTTAGTTTTACTTCTCTTATTTTGTCTTTTTCAATTATTTTTTTGGTTGAAAATACTATTTCTCTCCCTATTCTTGAGGGAGAGTGGACATATACATTTAAATTTTGTTTTTAGTCCTTCTGTGAATAAAACGCCTCCCACACCTATATATTGGGATCAGTAGTTGAGGAGCAAATCTAGTTCAGGATATAGTTGTTGAGTTCTAGTTTTTGTTTTACCAAACAATACTTCATTGTTGTTAGTTTTTTTTATTTAGTTGTAATGGATATGTACTTCTAAATGGGAAATATTTTAAAGATTCTTGTCAGACTATGAGAAGTTTAGTTTTTATGCAATAAATAAGTTTTAGTTTATTGTCATGATTTGTTGATCAATAGTGCGTAGTTGATATTTCCTATGGGTGCAGCAACTTGAGCAAGGGCCACTCGAAGTACTGCCAACCCATCTTATTTTCTATATTAGATTATATTTTCATTGTTGTATCTATTTATTTAAATTCTCACTTGTATGTATGTGAATCCCTTAAATGATATTTTTTTTGCATGAATTGCATTTTGTAATAACACATTGAGTCAAACTCTGGAGTAGTTAAGAAGTTAGGAGGGCTAGAAGTCAATAGTATCAGTTAGTTGTAAAGTTCAATCTTAGTAGTTAGTAGTTACAATATTAAGCTAAAGGTACTCGTAGCATAAGTAATAGATTATGTTATTTCCCCTATTTTACAATTTAATGCTTTAATTTCATTTTCCAACCTTTAATAGTTTTTGTACAATTATAAACCACCTATACTCATTGATATAGGCCATGTAGAGTCCATGAATGCACATACAGTGCCAACATCATCAAAAGCTTACGAAGTATTGTTGATAATTAAATGAAGCCTTGTGAGGGTTCAGTGAGCTATTCAGTTAGGAACCTGTCCTCTGAATTGTGTGTCCACTCATAAACACCAAGTTTATTGAACATTAGAAAGGCCTTACACCTTTGTCCCTTTTTTCATGCCCCTTCTCATCATTGCTAATGTGTTATGTATCCTAGTGCTAATTCACTTCATTACAACCCATTTATTAACCCTTCTATGGTTCATATTCCTTGTCTTTCCAATATTTTTTATGTTGTAACTAATTTCTTTAATTATCATATTTATTGTTATCATGATAATCATTTAGCCAAGATAATATCAATCAATATTATAAAATTATTTCCCAACTATAAGATTTGAATTGTGATATCAATCCTATAAGTGGACTAGATTCTTAAATTCTCATTGATGCATTAACTAGTAATTTGATTACACTTTGTTGGTTTATTTTTTATTCCAACTAATTTTGAGACCATCTAAAGAATAGCTAGTTCTTAAGCTCAAGGATCTCAAGTGGTTGGCTAACAAATAGGAGATTGATTTTACACTTCTCTCCTCTACACTTTAGGTTTTGCAAGACCTGGGAGGGTAATTCTTAATAATATCAAATGAAATTATACTCAAATCATACTGGTATGTTGCTTCAACATAAATGTTCTCATGAGATATGCCAAGATTTTCTTAGAAATTTGTCTAAATTGGCTAAATTCTTGGAGACTTAAACATTAATGACTTTGAGAGCATAAAAAAAGCTAAAAGAAAAAACTACAAAAAATCATTCAAATTTCCTTTATCATGGATGACCTTGGACTTGTAACCAATTTTTCTACTTAGATTGGTGCCTTAAATCCTTGGAAACAAAGTTAAATGATTATACAAATGTTTTCTAACAAAAAATCAATTTGAACAAAGCCTATACATTACTATCTTACATTAATTCTCTCAGAACTTACATTCATAACCAATTCTTCTTAAAAATAACTAAACATATTAAAACTCTCAATATTTCAAATACAACAATTTAATCCATTACTTTAACAAAAGCTATATAAAAAACATTCATTTGCACAACAATGCAAAGATGAATATCAAAAGGTCATTGATTACTTTTATTCATAAGAGTAGTAAAATGTACATTGGAGACAATTTCTTTTGAATCTATTGCAATGTGTTCATATCTTTAAAAATTTATGTTGTCATTTAGAAAAATTACAATTGAATTTTTCTTTTCCCTAAGAAACCTAGGAAAAACTAGAACAAGCTATGGAAAAAAAAATTGCTTACAAAAATCCAAGATCTTTGAAAATGACTTGGAATTCCCTTTCATAGAGACAAGGGAACAACAAGCATAAATCCATGGATAAATGTCACATTTTCATTTGACAACTTGTCCAAAGGATCAAACCAAAAATCAGTACAACTGTTTTACAAAGACAAAAAGGTATAGCATTAGAGGACAAAATAGTTGTGGAAACTGTTGTAGAAGATATTTCTTTGATTTTTCATGATGAGACAAAAAGGAGAGGCACATGATCTATTAGTTGTACTTTTTCAACCATGCTACAAATGCATATTCTCAAGGCCAGGAGATGTCATAATTCTTCTGACATGATTCAAATGAGAGGAATATTCCTCCTCTATCCACTTTTTTGCATCATTAGAAAATTTTACAAGAATTATCTCCAACTTAATCAAGTTGCGCAAGGTAACATTTAACATGTGCATATCTATAGTGTCTTCTATAAAAATAGAACCTAATATGGGAGATAAAATATTACTAAATTCAACCCTCCACACCTTATAATCCTTTACCTTACCATCATTAGATAAAATTTTAGGCATAATTCCATGCTCAAGATCTTAAAAAAAACCGAAAGGACTACTTCTAAATGGAGTCTAAAAATTTTATTATGATACTTAATTCAATAATGGAATTAATGTCAATTTTTTCCCTTTCAAACATCTTTTCAATTGACAGCCTTCTTGGGCACTAGGTATCTTGGATGCTCTTGAGCCTAGACTATAGTGGGAGATGGATGGTATGAGAAAAAAATTTATATTATACCCATTGCAAGTACTTTCTAGGTTGCATAAAATGCATGATATTCTATGACCAAGTATATGATCAGCAACCTTAGAAAACTTCTCCTTTATCTCCACTTTTACCCTTTTCTCTATATCTTTTCTCTATTCTAGCTTCTTTTAAAATTTTCTTACCTTTAAGATAAGTGCTACCTTCTCTTGATCTTACTTATCTCCTACCATAGTTTGAGGAGCTAGAATCAACCCTATGGCAACATTAACTTGTTCTTGCAACTTTAGGTTTAAAGCATTTACCTTGGCAAGGTTTGCTTTCAACTAATTTATTGTTGCTTTGGTGAGCATAGGTATGTTCACAATTAATGTTAATGTCTGAAGTGTACTAGTGTGCCCCAATCTTCTAACAATCAAAATACCATTCAACTCATTGGTGTCATTGATCATGGGGTTTATTGGTCTTAGGGAAAATCAACCAAATTATCAATGTTTCATGCCTTGGATTGAAGCTTGATCCAAAATATAAGGCATCAACTTGCTCCTTTGATGATAGCACAAGGTCATCTTCCTCTTACCTCCTTATGGTATCAAATTTTGTTGCAAATGATATGTCACATCTTAGAAATAGAAAATATATACTTTTTCTTACAATCTCCCTCCCCTTATCTAGGGTCATGTTCTCCATGTCAACATTATTCTTTGTGATTTTTTTTTGGCTTCCTCCATCTTCAACTTGAAAGCTTCAACCTTATTTTTTAGGATAAATTCCTTGAATTTTTGATTGGTGATGAATTTATCATCTGACATAAATTTAGTACATGCA
The DNA here is from genome assembly GCA_007258455.2 of Sequoia sempervirens. Lineage (NCBI taxonomy): Eukaryota > Viridiplantae > Streptophyta > Pinopsida > Cupressales > Cupressaceae > Sequoia > Sequoia sempervirens. Next base: position 361,542,777 of record VDFB02000003.1, on the reverse strand, counting down.
AGGTCTCTAACATCATCCACCACTTTCCAACCATTCTCAAAATATATTAACATCCTTTCCTTAGAGGGCCTTTCAACCATAACCCTAGATGGGGGCTACATCACTTGTATCATATCTAAATCTTCTGAAAACTCATCTAGATCCAAAGGGTAGTCTACTAGAGACTTTGTTGGAGTAATCTATTGCAAGGGTGTGACCTATTTAAGGATTGATTGCTCTATTACTTGTGAAGAAGGACCGGTTTTATCTTCCTAAGGTACTTTCAAAGACACATTAGTCAATAAATTGGCTTCATTATCCAACATGGTCATGATTCTAAGGACTGGGCTCTAAATATTTATATGTGCACCTTTGTAAGAAGGATCTACCTTCTTATTTCTTCTACAATTTTTATTTTAACCCACTACTCCCTTCTCTTTGTGGTTTTTGAATCTAAGGAGCAGCTCCTAATTAGATCCTTAATTGAATCATACTCATGTACAAATACAAAAAGTTTGTACTTTATCATAGCATCATGGATAAAATGTTCAAGGTCATATCTCCTCACCATATCTACTATAATTCTATAGGGTATCAATTTGTTTATAAGAAAACTAATGTGGATGGTAGGATTGCATGTTTCTTGTAATTTCTAAAATTAGTCTTATTTGACTCATTCATCTGCCAAATAATCTCCAAACACTACTGTATTTGACTACAAATTTTCTCGAATGTTTAGTGGCATATCAACAAAATATTATCGACTTACTGATGCAACACTTATTTAAATTTCATTGCTTTAATGACCAATTTTTATACGTCGAAACCATGACCCAACATTGTCAATCAGCACCATAGAAAATGTTGATGGTGTCCATCCCAAAATCAACGTAACTTTGTCCAGCTATTGACACAAAAAATACAAAACATTGTAGAATGCCCATTTGAAATCATCGAAAAAACACCAAACATTCGTCCATTTTTTGATGTGGAGAAAACCATTGTTTCCATTACGAAAAAAACTATGTGGGATGTACAACAACCTCATCGCAAATTTTTTTGGTTTGTCAGGCTATATTAGTAAAAATTGCGACAAAAGCCTACAGTTTTTTTTTTTAAATTATTGAAAAGTGTATTACCTTATTGAGATTCTCTTTGTTTCGATAATAGTTTAATATACTCTACTTAACAATTCCAACCATGTGATGATGGAAGTTTTACATATTATCAAAAATATCAATTTTTAACATTCATTAACATATTATCAAAAATATGGTTGTCATCATATGATTACAATCACCTTTTTTTTTGTTTCTTTTTTGCAGCGAAAAAAAGAAGTGGAGTATCATTTTCTAAATCATATGTCCCCCCTTCATTTGTTCTTCCCTCTACTTGTGATCTTAATGTATGCCTAGTCATGTACTCACAACGTGGAGGCCGCTGCAAGGGGGGTTTGTTGCAATAACAAAGAAATGTTAAATTGATATGTTTTATTATTATTGTTACAAGTATTTCATTAATTAAGAGAACATTAGAGTGGTGATCTTTACCTGATGGGACCACATCATGTTCCTGATCTTGTCTTATAGCCTCATGCTCAACATGTTGAACACCCTCTAAATCCTCTGGAGTTGAAACATGAAAGGTTACATTAATTAATACACCAATTGCAATTAAATATGTTTAAAAGAACATTAGAGTGGTCATCTTTACCTAATGGGGCCACATCATGTTCCTGATCTTATCTAGCCTAATCATGATCAACATGTTGATTACGCTCTACATGCTCTAAAGTTGAAACATGAAAGGTTACATTAATTAATACACCAATTGCAATTAAAGATGTTTAATTGTATTAATCTATATTTTGTTTTATATAGCACATGAATACATCCAGTACCGGGATGCACACCATGACCTCATCTATAGGTTGTGCTCCACCCTCACCAAGATACATTCCAATGCAATGTGTATTGTTATCATTGCTTGCATGTTTAAAACAAATAGGCACATAATTACTTTATGGTGGAAATTAATATTGAATAGATTGCACAAGTATTCAATTTTAAATAAACTTCATTGAGTTTATTTACCTGTGTGTCAGATGCAGTGGAAGCTTGTTTTTTCCTAGCCAAGAGTCTTAAGTGTTTAGCCACGGCTCCATAGCCTTGCTGGAAGGCAATATTTAGGTCCTCTTCTATGAGCACTATGTTGAATTCAAAGCCCTGCATTTTTGCATAAGATCATGAATCTTGCTTCTATGGTGTGATAAAACCAAAATTGTTTGCAATTTATTATTTGGATGCAATATTGCATTTATTGATACTTACAATTTGTGCGGCTAATTTCATATAACCACTTGAGCAGAGTTTGTCTTCCCCGTGTTTTTCTAGTCTTGCATTTGTTTCCTTTGATGTGTCAAGCATCCTATGAAAAGTTTGAAATACAGTAGATTATGTAAAAAGAAAGAGTAATTAGTATATAATTACATTGTTGATAGTATCACATACCTTCCTTGGCCTAGTGGTGTCTTTCCTTTTTTTCTTTTTAACCTTCTTCTTTCCATCCGACACCAAGTCCTTTCACTCCCTCTCTAGAATCATGGGGGGAAGCTTGTACTTTCTATACTTTTTGTCTCTCACATACTTCAGAAAGGTACCAGCTTTCTTAAGGACCTTAGTTTGATTGAATGTGTTATTACCAAACAGCACAACTAAACAGTTAATGAGCTCATCTTTTAAATCTTGATTTTGGGCATTCCATTGTGTACGTATGGTGGGCCCAAAGATCTCCAATGTAATATCATTTAGATGTTTATAAAAAACATCATTTCCGACAAAATGATCATGCGATCATTAGTCTAAAAAGAGTGATCAATAAGTAAATTTCAATTGGGTTATATATAATAATAATTAAAACATTTTAAAGTACTTGGGACTTTCGTATCTTTATGGGAATAAAATCCTCGGTCACCACAAATGTGACCAGCAATGTTCCTGTACTAGTAATATAGGAAGATCCAGTAAATGTTGCTAAAAAATCACTAGTACTAGTGGCCTCTGCATCCCTAGGTACATGTCTTGACACATGTTCTGGCATGTGTACACTTCCAGAGGGTGCACTACCTGATGCCTGCATGCTATGTGTTGTTGACATTTCGGTCAACAATATAGGCATGGATGATGGGGTCAGATGATGTGATGTATGTGCAGGAAGATCAGGATCGAAACTTGTACCAACCCCTACTCCCCGGGCAACACCTGTAGTACCCTAATCATGGCCAGCAACATCATGAAGACGCAAAAAATCCTATAAAAACAACACATATTTTAGTTCATGAAATAAAAGAGTACAAAATATAAAACCATGAATGAACTTATGTTATAATTAAAGATCTCATGATAGCTTACTTGCAAGGTATGTGCTCTCTCAATTAATATTTTAACCCTTTCTCTTATCTCATCTGTTTGAGGCACTATGAATAACAACTAAAGGATTTCTTGCATTTTTTTTGGGTCTTCCTTACCATATCCAGAGGGTTTGTGGAATATGCAATGTCATCATCGCATAATAGTGACTGCACCTCCCTATGGATGCTTTACTCTACCGTTGGTGCCTTGATCATTCGACTGCGACAAGAATATTAAAAACATTATCAAAATTAACCAAATAAACTTATGAAAAAAACATAGTAATAAAAAATTTTACTCATATCTAATTTGTACAATTACAATGAGGTAAACATGTCTGGTAGAAGCACCTAAAGATGCATCGTGAGCTGTGCTCTAGGTCGAAGCCTTCCCCCTATGATTAATGTCCCACTATGACAAAAATGAATATAAAAAACATTACCAAAATGAAACCAATAGACTTACGAAAAAAACATAATAATAAAATGGTATATTGGAGTCATTAATTGGAGGTTGGGTAAAATGGTATATAGTACGTACCACCCCTATAATAACTATGTTTTTATCTTTACGATTCAAATTGTAATTGATTAGCAACTCTTCCCCTACAATTATTGATTTTATCACACATACGAATACACGGTTTCCCTCGCGTGCCTCAAATATGCAATTGGGTTGCTTATTTGTTCACCCAGGTCTTGTACTGTTTATAAACTTTGCAATATTCCCTGATGTTTTTGGCCTTTTGTCAATGTATATAGCCACTCTATTTTGATTCTTATCTTTTAGTTGTATATAATTTGCTGACAGTGCATACCTACGCATACTTCATGTATATCAAAATAATTGCATCCAATATTTGTAACTGCAACAGGGTCTAACATACTCCATCAATTCAATAACTTTATTGTAACAGACCTTTATTCTGTCCATGCAAAGTAGGCCCAAACCATGTAATGATGATGGTGTTATGCAATATATCCTCTCATTGACACAAAAATTAGTGTTTATTGGAGGAAGTTCCTTGGGTACCCATTGTTTATGTAGATGTTTGTACCTCAAGGGAACCTCGATTTCACCTATGCTCTCATCATCATAAGAACATGACCTCCCTTCAGCAAGAAAAAATTCCATGTGTTTACAGAATTTTCTTCTAATCTTTTGACCTCTAGTTAATCTCCCTCTTTTAGACCTACTACATATCTCGCTTTCCTCTTCTCTTCCTAAATTTCCCTCACTCAAGGAAGATAGATCTAAAAAATACCTATTTGGTGGTACCTGCACTCATAAGGATGTTGGATGAAGTTCTTTCATGGTGATGTGATCCCAAGGTATGGGATTGGAGGATTAAAAACCAAGGTTGTCACTACTAGTCAAATGCATGTGGAGGTAACAATAGTTGTGAATGTATCAATAAACCTTGTAAGGGTCTAATGATCAGAGATCACTTGGTAAGCATGGGAATGGTTTTTAGGGTCACTAACCTTGTTCTTTGAAGTATTGGGTTTTGGGAACATCTAGAGGAGTCATTGTCTTGTTTCTTGGAGGTTGATTGGGTTAGTTGGTGGAAGGTTGCTATTACTTTTTGTACCTGTCTATGAAATTTTTTGGACCACCTATGATGTGAAATAGCTCCTCGTGCAACCATCCTTTCAGTCTATTTCTAAATGGATGGATCCCTTGCATTTAATGATTAAGCTCCACAAGTTTCTACCCCTATGGTTTTTTGGGTCCCCCAAATAAAATAATAAAATATGGGCCCTATTCAAAAGAACCCCAAAATGTATCGGATTTTGTTTCCTTCTTAAGAATCCAGTTAAAGAGGCTAATTGGGTCCCTCCCTATCCAACATTCCTTCACCATTTTCCAGACACCCACAACACTTTGAACCATTTATACTCTTCTGGAACTTGAAAAAAAAAGTCCACTTTCATTAGTGTTCTCTTTCAGGCTTTCCCTAGTGTTGGCATATGTACTATTCTTTTGGAGGCTTGGTTGAGTCGGTGAAATATTCGGAAGTTTTTAATGGCTTCTTGTCTTTTTTTCATCTCTTGTACTTGTGCAAGAGCACCTTGGCATAATTAGGCCTCTATGAAGCAATGTTTTGAAATTTGATTCAATTTTATTGTTCCTACTTTGTAAATCATGTTATTAGAGTCATGTTTCATATACTTGAGGTCATGTTGAGGCCATTTGGTGTTTATTAAGTCCAAAAGTGCAAAAATGAAAACACTGTAAATAGTTGTCAACTTAATCAAAAAGGAAATATTAAGAGATGAAGAGTCATTAGGGTCGGTTAGAGGCAGTTAGAAGGCTAAAAGTCAGTTTTTTTTCCTTTAAAAAGGTTCTTGTATCTTTTATAACTTTGAGGATGGTTGAATAAATAATAAGTTCAAGGAAAATCTCTTATTTTTAATCATTTTTCTTCATAAATCTTGCATTTTGAGGCATTGTATGGAATTGTACGACCTTGAAGGCATGGTAGAATGGTTGGATATGGAAATAATCTTAATCACCTTCCTATTACATCAAATTTCATGCATTTTAGTTAATATTTGTGTGAGTTATTGTGGATTTACTTTAGACTACTAAAACCCTCAGTTAGGGTAAGCAGAGACATAAATAATTATGTTTCTCCTTTATTAATTGGTGGAATCTTTTGGTTTCTTGTGAGATTATCCTAATATGAATTTTATTTCATGTTTCAATGGATTTAGGGAAAAATCATAAAGATACAATGTGAGGGGATGAAGTTTCTTGACTGAAAAACTGTGTACAGTCTGTGAGCAGAGTAATTATGAAGGTTAAGCCCTTAGGGTTTTATGAAAATACTTTGTAAATAGAATTTGATGCTTTGAAGAGAATATACCAATCAAACTAAACATATCCCAAGAACTAGACAAGTTTACTTTGGTCAGGAGTTAGTAAAACAACAAACCCTTATTCAAATCAGAACTAATTAGGCCTAAATCTGTCTGAGACAACAATATTTGAAGCTTGTGTTGTAAAATTTTTGATACCCGTTTTGAATATGTTTTAGATCTATAAGGAGGGGATTGAAAAGTGTGGAAAAACTTGTGTAATAGTGCTTATATTGTGAATGAATCCCTGACAAATAGGTTGGCATGCCTACAAGCGTTGCAAACAGGGTATGAAGGAACTAGTGATAGTAAGAACTTTAAGGGATTTTGATGATTAAATGTGAGTTCTTGGTTATTTTGGTTAAAAGATTACCAAAGTATAATTTGATCTAATTTGATATAAGGTTTTGTGTAAGCATGAAGTTAAAAATTCCATTGCTTTGACTGATCTGTCTAATAATAGCCCTATTTTGGAGATTAAAATGAAAGTACAGTATATGATTTTGTTAAATTGTCAAGAATAAAGGATGGGAGATGGTTTACATTTGTTTGAAGTGAAATTGAATGGAAATTTTGTGGTCTATATTAGCCTAAATATTGTTTTGGGTCAAATTACTATATGTTGAGTTGAAACTGTGAAGTTTAGGACAGTCATAAAGAGAGTTAATGGTTAAATGAAAGGCCAGACGGGGTAATTGTTTGTTTTCATCAAGATGAAGTTGAATAAGGTGTTTGAAGGTATGGTAACAGTTTGGAACTATAAAGAAAAATTTGAGTGTTTATGTTGAGTTTTGTGAAGGGAAATATAGTTGAATGTGTGTCAAAAGAAGGAAAGTTCAAGATTGTTTGTGACTTGTCAAATGAGATTGTGTGAGTTTGTTTCCTTCCTTTGACTCTGCATCATGTACTTCTATACGTTCTCTTATGGATAGGCACTAGGCATTTTTCATTGTGCTCACGGACCATGTATTGTTTTTAGTCCCTTTGATCATTTGTGGACCTTAATATGTAAATTTATTTCATCGAAGTTTAGAAATTTGAACCCTAGTGAACTTTGTGTGCTATTATGTGATGGGAATTCCTTTCAATATTATAGTAGAAAAAATATGCTAAGATAGATACAAAAACTGTAGTTCACAAGCCAAAAATGGCCACCCAACTAATTGAACATCTCAAAGCTTGGTTGTTCAAACTAACCAAACACTAGTACTAGGTAGTACTGGGGTTTTTCAATGGAACATTGGCTCAAATTGACCAAAATATAGCATGCAACACCTTGATGGGAACAAACAAAGTCTAAATCACTATACTTGCAACAATATTTCTAAATGTGGGGGAAAATCACTTACAGTCATTGTCCCTTGTTGATTTTCTCTTTCCAAGTGCCCTCACCTCTCGCTCTGGATTTCCTCCTTCCAAATGTTTCCTAGTCTTCCTCCTTGACTCAATGGCCTTGCAGCACTTATCTAGTGAAGTTTCACAACTCTCCACTCAAGGGCTAGATGTAGTGGTTCTCGGTGCAACTCTCCAGTTAGGGTCTCGGTGCAGCATGCTATGTCATGCTCTTATGCGCGCAGGGCCAAAATTCAAAATATATAGTTTATATATATGCTATGTCAACATATAGTTTATTTTATTTTCTACAAAATATATTTTTTGTATGGTGGCTTGCTGAGCTTATATAGTTGGTTTTCTCTTTCTTTATAATTTTTGATGATTTATTTTCTATGACATGATTGAATATTATCTACAGTCCTAGTGATTGTTAAAAAGGCTTATGATATGTGATGTTTAATCATGATGGATATCTAAGAATCAGTGATTGAAATACTACTTGACTAAATATTGAGCTATCTAATATTTTTTCATTTAAACATCATGGAATAAATGCTTGCAATCAATGTCTAATTAATGTAGCCTACAAGGTTTCTTTTCCTAGTTTTTTTGGGTCCTATTCTTTTTATGACTTATTTTTTTACATTGGTCTATTAAAATAATGGGGAGCATATCTAGTGAATTGATTCTTTCAATCTCTTTGATTCTTATCCTTGTGCATAATGAGTTGTCTTCTATCCTATGATTCATTGATTGTTGGTTTAAAACACTCATTACAACTAACATGGATATGAATTATGATGTGGATGTGAGAAGGGATTGTTGAATATGAAGGAATGGTTTAGGAAAGTACTCCTTAATCGAAATGAGTCATTTTCTTGTCATGGAATGTGTTAAGATAATTTAAAATTAATATATTCAATCTAGTTAATATTGACACATCTAAAGCATGCCAAAGGCACTTCAGAGATATGCTATGACATAAAGAAGATTGTTAAGGTGATGTCAAGTCTTGATCCATTAGGGTAGGAAAACATAGATGCATTGGTACAAAAGGTTTCATTCAACTTGGATGAAATGGATAATTATCTAAGAGGCTAATGTGAGATTGGACCAAGTTTATATTATATGATACAAATAGCTTGGGAAAAGGGATGATGAAATGGTTAAGTATGGGAAATTATAGAGATAAATATAACACCAAGGGAAGAACACTAGAACTAATTTTAGCACTATGGATTAATCCAAGACTCAAAATTCCACTAAGAGGCATCCCTTACCTCTTAAATTAATTTCATACGTGGGTTTATCCACCAATATAGTGCCATTGGTTAGCTTATCATGTGAACTTCTGCTATAAGTAAGATTACCATACACTTTCATAACATGCATGTGTGGTTTCAAAAGGTTTATACGTTCTTGTGAATTTGAAAGAGAGGCATGTTTTGAATTTTCAATAGGTGTTAGGGGTTAATTTGACTTGGTTTTAGCATTAGAGTGACAAACCTTGTGGTTTAGGTTCCATAAACAAAATATACTCATTTTTTTAGCTTCCTATTATCATCTTTATATTCTTTGAGCTTTTTAAAGATCATCTAAATATTCATTGCTAATGAAAATGCACAAACTGATGTGTAATAGATCCAAGGTGATGCTCAAAGAGCCTCATCCTTTGAAACCATTAACTAAAGAAATGTTAAGAACAATATATGAAAGAGACAAAGAATAAGGAAACTTGTATTATTAGGAAGGAAAAGATACCTTTATATAGCATGACCTCATGTTTGAGTCTCAAAACCCTCCCATATCATCAACACATGCATCTAGGCTAACCATGTCAATTTTCACTCCATACAAGCACAAATTGAAAAAAATTCAATGTTGGCCCCATTCACATGTCACTATGCGAGGTCAACCTGAGGAAACACTATTTTTTTGGGAATGAAATAACAAAAGTTATGATCAGATAATATCTAATCATAAATATTTGTAGAGTAATTACGATTTAATCATATGAAATTTCTAGGAGAGCTACAATAGTTGTAACATCATGAATTAACAACATTAAAAAGTACATCATGAATTAATTATGTAATGGCATAAAAATTAAAAACATCATGAATTAATTATGTAACCATATAAGTCAAATATAATTCTATCAAGAAATCAATATCAAATAGATAATATAATCGCATAACTCATACATTTCAATGTCATTGATCTTCTTCTTCATCCAACTCTTTGCCTGTATCATCCAATCCAAATTTGACATTATAAGGATTGGTCATATCATCATCATCATCATTGATATCATTTTTGATAATGTCATTAGCCACATAGATATCATCTTCATGAACATTAACTCCTACATTATCATGATCTAGTTCCTCTTCTTCGACATCTTTGTCAGGAACATCATCAACTATTGTTGATCTTGATCATCATCTACATCATCTTCTAGTTCTTTGGTTCTTCTTCTTCAACCACATTATACTTTACCGTCCTTCCTCTTGGATCATGTCTAACAAAAAATGACCAACCCGGTTTACTTGAAACCTCTGAGTAAAATACCTACTCACATTGGCTTGGAAGAACATAGGGCTCATTTCCAACTCGCTTGATCAACCTTGTATTAACCATGGTAAATCCATTATCATGTTCAATAATAGTTCTCTTGGGATCATTTTCATTCAATCATAGCTTGTAGTACCATTGGATGACAAACAAAACTAATTTTAAGGACTTAAAGTCACACTCAAATATATCATCCAAAATCCCATAGGATCGATTTTCTGAAACTTCTGGATGTATGTCGCTTCTAGATGAAACATTAGTCACCTGAAAGACTGTAGTTATCCCAAAATAACAATTTTTCTTCGTGTCATCCAACTTTTTTATTTGAAATTTACGACCATTGCACCACATATCCTTGTGGTGTTTCACTTACAATATGTCGAACATGTAAAAATTATTGCATTGTCAATTGATAAACATATTTTTCTTGGCCGAATGTATGCAAAGAAAAAAAAACTCAACATATATATACATCAATATAATTGAAAATAATTAAAAAATATGGGTGATCAATATATTTACACATACCTATTTATCTTTTAAACCATATGCTAAATCAATTTCCCTTGGTGTAACATTGGAATCTCCATTATGATGAGCTTCTTTAACCAATGAAGCCACACCTTCCCATGTTAATGCGCAACCAGATTGTTGATATCGTTCAATCCATACAATAATCCAATCAAGATTGTTTGCGACGTACAAATGTAGTGCATCCCACTCTCGACCAACTGTATCAAAAAAAATTGAAATTCACAAACAACGTATAATTAGTTAATTGCCATAGTATATGACCTTATTTTATAATTGATGAACCTTAAAAACCTAACATCCCACTACCAATGATCTTATTATCTTTTATTGTTGGATGAATTCAAATTAAAGGAGTATGCACAAAGAATGAATTATAACCCTGAAGGGTACATACACTATTGTAAGAAAAAGCAAAACCTTAGTGGATACACCCATGTTCCTATATCAGAGGAAGATGTGTTTAAGAACAAAGAAGACAAAGAAGCAGAGGAGGTTATAGAAAATTACATGGATTTAAAGAAAAGAAAAAAAGGTTGCAAGAAATGGATGATTCATCTAAAGAAGAATCTACGGGAGAAAATGAAGCACAATCACAGTAGAGAACAGTCTCTCGAATGATGAATGATGAATATGAAGAACTCACTAATAGGGACTTACAAGTAGCCAAGGAATTGCATGTAGATGAAGATGATAGGCTTACAGCCTATGAATCCTTTATTTCTAGTAATGATTTTGTCAAGTCAAGAGAATTTAAATATTTTTTATATAATTACAAAGGCAAAAGGTTGAGGGAATCCATCCCAAATATTACCCCTGAAAATGAACAATTGATGAAAAGGTTGAAAGATGATATAAACAGTGCAGTGCAAAACATGACCCCTGAAAGGGGTAGATAGTTGTTACTTGAAGCTATTGTAATAGTATTTCCTAGTTGGGACCTCAATGCCTTTTAATTTTTGATAGTTTTTTGCATAACAAGGAAAGAGAATACAAGTTAAACATAGAGGGTGTGAAGGAAATTTACATAGGGTCAAGATTCAATCCTGATGAAAATTCAATGTTGATATGGGCACTATACCCACCTCACAAAAGGCCAAAGATCATCGATATCGAAAAATAATTTGGACACATGATGACCCTTAAATTTGGGGAAACTAACCCTATGGCTTCAATAGACATGGGCATAAGCATTGCCAAGTTCAACAAGGCACAAACAATACAATTGATGAAAGAAATAAATTATTACAAAATGAAAAGTGAAAAATTAGACTTGGAAATTACTACCAAGAAAGATGCCAGAATGAGGATCACCTCTGGAACTAATACAGAGTTGCAAAGTGAATATGAGTAGTTGCAAGAATAACATCAACAGCTAGTAGAAAAGATGAAGGACCTTCAATTTGACACTATGGCAACAATGTTGCACAAGAGATTTACAAACCTGAAGATATGCCTTGATGATTTTTGGCATGTTCACAAAAAGAACTATGAAGCCATTCTTGAGCATGGGAGAGTGAAAAATAGATTGGGTACTAAGAGACATCATATGAAACTACATGAGGGATCTAACACTAATTCCATCTTGGCCATTGACACAATCATGAGAAAGCATGACAAATATTGTGAAGACTTACTCAGAAAATGTAGGGTTTGATGATACTGTGAAGTTGGGATTACCCAAATTATGTGATAAGAATGGGTTTCTGAAGGAACGAGATGATTGGAGGTGTTGGAACTAAAATTTTTACATAAAATTTTGTTTATTTTTTCATGTAAAATCAAGGGTCTCTCTTAGTATTCTCATAAAATTAATATTTCTACCATCCACAAAGCCAAATTATCCTTTTACCACCATACCGCTACCATACTTGATATACCATATATGCATTGCCTTTTACCTCCTTACCGCAACCTCCAACAAAGTAACTCACGGTAACATGGTAAGAGGATGGTAATATATTGTATTACGATTGTACTATGAAGGGTTGATACCTAGCCCACAGTAGAGTGGGGTCATCATCAATACTGGTAGAAGGAACCGCTATACAGCGGGGGGTTAGAGTAAGGCCTGTAGTAGAGTGGTAAAGTAAGAATACACATAAGGGAGAACCGCTTTATCGTGGGGGGTCAGAATAAAGCCCACAATAAAGTGGTATATAAGATAAAATACTAAATAAACACTATGGTGCCACTAAGAAAGATAAGGAAGTGCACGGTAGTGCAGTATAATAAGAACAAGTAAATATTATATATCATGGTACTGTGGAGGAGTGAGGAGTGACGTCCGGTAGCATGGTAATCAGCTATTGCAGCATTAAATGAAGGCCAATCACATCAATCAGCATCAAAATATGAAATTTAGCTCAGTGTGAAGGATTTGAATGATGTAGAACTTATATGGAATTAATGCAATATGATATGAGAATTAAACCAAGCAGATTGTGAATTTGTTCACTCGTGGTAACGGAAGTTGAGTATAGGCGAGCTCAAGGTGTGATAGTTAGGAAAATTCTTTAGGACAAGCAATATTTTGGGTAAGTTCTATTTGCCACACATTGAATTTTAAGCAATGGCACCTAAGAAAATAGAAGTAAGGACTAAAAAAGAAGAAAAATACAATAAAGCTTCATTATAGTCGCCATTACTTGCACTATTACCTGCTTCAATTGATAAAGGTTATAAGGGGGTCTTTAAGGATTTATCTCAAGGGTGCAGAGACCCAATAATTCCATGGTCTAGGTGTAATCTGTATTGGTATTTTTATAAGAATAGGAATGAAGGGGTCCCAGTATCAAACCCATGGACTCTTGACATGGGAAAATTGATAGCTCCTAATGTTTTTGTTGATATTGAGCTAATTAGAGCTCTAGCCAATAGATATCATGCCCCGTCGAAGGTTGTTAGGCTCCCAGATGGAAAATGTCTAGTAGATATCTCCAGGGAGGCTATAATTAGGTGTTTTGACCTAAATAAGCAGGTTGTCATAGAGATAGATTTGGGGAGGCTAGAGCAAGAGTACAAGAGATTAAAGAGGACTTATAGAATTGATGAACTTCCCCTACACATGAAAAGGGGTGACAAGAATAGAGTCCTTCCTATTCCATCTTCAAAAGTTGAACCCTTTCTAGTGTTTTATTTTCAAACTTATTTCAAAAACACCTATTATGCATTATGCCAAATTCTTGGATTTGATGTTGAAGACAGCATGTTAGTTGGATTGATGAGGATGGAAATGACTATCCAACACCCTGCATCCAATGTGGAGTTTTATTTTTCTTCTATCATTGAGGAAAAAATTCATGAAGGTCTATTATAGGTTAGGGAAGCTAAGGCCCCTATCACTTTCAGAAAGTATTCTCTACTATGTCATCTAATTCTATTTCAAAATGAAAAAAAGTGAACTAAAAGGATGAAGTTGAGCACACATGAAAATGGAGTTATGCTTCCAGTGCAAAATTGGTGCTATGTTTGGGATAGTAAGTACCCTGAAGGTGACTTTATTGTGTTTAGAGATGACTTTTCCCTTAGACTAATTGATTCCCTTGGTTTTCCTAAACCGAGGTTACCACAATCTTTAATGGAAGTTATGAGACCTTTGCAATACAAACTAAACCAAGGTTTCATACACAACTATGTTGATTGGTTTTTAATGCCACAATATACCATCATTAGGGTGTATGGTTGTGATCATGCCCCACATGTTTTACCAAAATTTGTGCCTAGTAGAGTATTATTTTTAGATTTTATTTGGAAAATGCTCTGGATGGAGCGTAGTCTTATGAAGAATCAGAGAAAGGGGACTTTCCTGCCTAACTTAACAGTTTTTGAGGAATTATCAGTTGGTTCAGATATGTTGGAAGAAGTGCAGAGATTCATAAGAGCCAATTTTTCTCTCAAATCAGGAAAGGTGAGAGTATGTCATCCAAAGGGTCACATAAATAATAGCAGAAGGACCCTACTTACAAAGAGGGTGATAACACATGTATTTGATCCAGAGGAGGATGTGATAAGAAACCTGGTATACTTTTCAGATGTGTTTGAAACAAGGAAAAAATGGTTAATGATGATGAGATGGGAGGACTAGAAGAAAGAAAAAGATAAGAAGTTCAAGGGCTTCTTTGATGAAGAGCTAGATTTGTTGAAAAGGATGCACTTGATTCTAGGTAAGTTTGATGAGATGTATAAAAAGGCTCAAGAAGAGAAGTCAACTCCACCATCTGCACCCAAGCCACCCTCATCCATAGCCTCCACATCGCATACACCACCTCCTCCACCAGTTCATCCATCTCCTCCATCCCTAATTGGTGAGCCACCTGCTAAGAAACAGAAAGTTGAATCACTAGTTGATTATGGGTTGAGTGATGAAGAACAAGAAGCAATCCTGACATTGACTGAGATGAAAGTAGCAGAGAAAAAAAAAGTGTTAGAGCCTCATGACCCAAAAATAAGAATATCAGAGGAAGTTGTTAATGAGATACAAGATGATGAGAGAATAATTACTTCTCTGCGGTTCATGGAGGATGATGATTTCATCCAGACAAGGGAATTCAGATATTTTTGGATAAAAATTAAAATGAGACAGTTTGATGACAGGCTGAAAATTGACCTCATTGGTATTGATGATTCAAAGCATGCAGAGGTGCAGGCCCAGACAATGGTAGAGTGGGATATTGATAACATCAATATTACTCCCAAAGAAGTAAGGGATTTGGTGCTAATTAGTAAGATGTTAATCATACCTAGAATGGAACTCTCTAAGGTATTTTTGTTAGATCAAATTAGAGCTTAGGATGATCCAAACTTGGTTGTAGAATTTGATTCAGAAGGAGTCTCAAGCATAGGATACAATCCTACCACCCAGACCCTTTCCCTGTGGACAAAACAGAAGAACACAAGGAAGCCAAGGCTTCTAGATGTAGTATAGGAAATGAGAGGGTCTACAATGGTTAGGAAAATGAAGGACACTACTCCAATAGAAGCAACAACCATAACTATGGACTCTACCATGTTTACAAAGGATGTAGTAGAAAACATGGAGAAGAAGATAACAAAGTATGAAAAGAGACTCAAGTTATCAAATGATTAAATAAATAAGTTATTCATTGAAGGTGTCAAATTAAAGCAACAATTACAACAAGCCACAAATGTAAAAGGGGATTAAATGGTTGTCTATCATCCACCTTCTCCAATTGAAGATCCACAAATCCAACAGTTGAAAGAGGAGATTGAAAATTTGAAGAAACATAATATGGATGATGTCAGGTAGCACATCTTGGATACCTTAAAAGAAATATTGAAGCACAAAGTTGTAGTTTTAAAAGAGAAGATAAGTGGATTCCATGAGGGTTTTAGTCATTTGGTGAAAGCCATGGAACAAATAAATACTAATTCCCCAATCCTAGAGGAATTATATAAAAGATGGCAGCCCACTTACCACATTTTAAACACTTTATGCAAAGCAACACAGAGGGATCCTGATGCACCTCTGAGATTAAAGCCTACTCAAGAGATGGTGAAGGAAGTTATTGATGAGCATAAGTATTTGATTGACATGAAGAAGAAGGTGGAGAACAGAAGGAATTCATTTGATTCAATAAAGCATAGTTTTAGTCCTTTGATCATCAAAGATGATGGAAAATTCAAGGATGTGGATGAATGGAAGAATGAGTTTGATCAAATGGTTCCTCAATGCTTGACATGTATTCAAGGTGATGGTGATATCAATCTGGAAAATTTTCACACTCTGCTTGATGGAATTATAACGTTGGATAGTGGTTACACAAATTTTGTTGTAGATGTCAGAAGCTTGCTTGATAGCAAATGGAAGAGTCGCCTTACAAATTTCACTACTGCACAAGAATTCAAGTGGTTGAATGATGTAACAATAAGCAAACAGCAGGAAAAATATTTAGGCTTAGATGAAGATTGATTGGTGTCATCAAAAGGAAAACATATCATATCATAAAGTAAGAGCCTTGCACAAGTCTTAGATGACCACGGGCTTCTTACTAGAAGATTAACAAATTTGCATATGTTAGTTATCTCTAAATACATTTTATCTTTTCAATTAAGTTTTGTTATCAAAAGCCACATCATTTGGTCTGAAGCTTGTTGTCTCTCGTATAAAAAAGAGAGACCAATACCATAAGGAGGCGATTAGATTAGAAGATAGTAGATAGAAGAAGTAGGAGAATAGAGATTGATACAATTATGTTTACAACAAAAAGGACCAAAACACACATGTAAATTTTGAAGGAGTTAATGAAAAATCTATAATTCAGTGGCTCTATGTTGGTATCAATTGTTTGTTAAGTTAATTGAAGATATTATCAATTTGTCTCCATAATTGATATTTCTCTAGTGTTTAAATTGATATATCAAGCATATTTTCAATTTATCAGTGCACATTTGTTGTATTTGTGTGACATATTTAATTGGGCCTTTCAAGTAAAGATTAAAATCCTCTTGATTATTCACAGCAACTTGGAATTATTATTTTGGATTATTAAAGAAGAATTTGATAAGTACACCCTTGCCTATTTATACAAGTTATTTGTGTGTGGAAGATTCTTTCATTTGGACTAGTTCTTTGTTGTTTATTTTCGAGCAATTGAAGGCAATGTAAAATGTATTCTAATTAATCTCCATGACCATCTTATAATTACCTCTCACTTTCCTCAATCTACATTTCCCCATTAGGTACTCCCCTTCGAATTTGTTAATGGAGTTGGGATCCCAAATGCAATCTACATGGATCTTTGTTGCGAACTTAGGAAGATATTCAGTAATGAACACCATGGTCTGGTATACCATATGTCCCTCCACCATAGAACCCTTAGGATGAGCTCTTTTTCTAAACAAATCCTTCAAAAAAATTAAGTGCCTCTCAACCATCCACATTGACCTTGTTTGTACAAGTCCACACAATTCAATCTCCTCAACTTGGTGTATGAGGTAGTGTTCTTGTGCATTGAAAAATGTCGAAGGTAGACACTTTTGCATTTCACACATTAGATGAGGATTTTTTCTCCAATAATTTATATCTTCTTTATGGATTTCTTTAGATGACAACCATCTACAAGTGATTCAAGGCACAAATATATTAATGAGATTTAACAAAAATATAAAATATATTACATAACAATTAAAACAAATGGCAAATATAAGATCTATACAATGAATTGAAAAAATATCGCTACTTACTTCATGTATTTTCCAAGATCATATATAACTTTTTTGACATTGTTGTCAAATTTTTTGGGAGAGATAGAGGTAGAATGTACTATAACAATTATAAAATGATCTTTTCATTATTTTTCCAAAACTAGTAAACATAATACACTAAAAAGTACATGCAGTATACAAATATATATAAAATATACCAGAATAATTACCTTAATGAAGGTATGCCAATCATGTGTTTTCATCCCTAACCCAAATTCACCTTTTTTTGTTATGATATAATTTATGTTCACAACAAATCCTGTGGGAAATTGAATTTTTAGTATAACTTTTTTTATAGCATTGTTTTGTTGCTCCATTAATAGCCAAGGAAGAGAGCTTATATTAATTTGGTCTCCATCGCTATTTAATTGAATGAAATTTTTCATTGCATGATTGGCTTCCTGAATGTCACTACAATTTTTGACATTTTTTTCTTTGTCATGCCCTCCATCCAATATTTTCCATAATGTTTCTCCTATATTCTTTCTAATATGCATTGTATCAAACAAATGCACAATTTGTAGCTGCTCATAGTAGGGAAACCTACTAAATTGTCTGGGATAACTTTTCAGTCCCTGTGGAAGCCGTCCATTAATGCCTTGACAACCTTCATGAAGCATATAAGTTAAACAAATTAACAACGATAATCATTGTAAATTACAACATGAGTAAACAAAACACAATATAAAATAATAAATTCCAAACATATCATATATGATACATAAACAATTTGATTTGAAGTATAACCTTGACGATTAATTCTATTATATTCCAATTTCCTTAGGCGAGGTGTCACTCTTTTTGGTTTTGATGTAGCCTCTTCTTTCCCATTGAAAAGATGTTTTTCAGTAATTCGATACTTATGATTTTTGTGGAGGAATTGTCTATACTCATCAAACACCTGCTTTCCTAAACTTTTTGAACGACGAGATTTCATCTTTGGACCACAAACTGGACATGCAAATTTTCCCTTTGTTTGAAGACCTACAAGATCATATATAATTGGATTAAATATGACAATTTTTATAATTATATATAATGAATAGATTACTTAAAAAACATGCATGATATCTACTTCATAAAATTAAATATCGTTAAAGTGCAGTCAAACGTTATAACATACCACAAAAATGTGTTAGCCCTAGGGCATCATGAATTTTCCATACAAGAATTGCATGGAATTGAAATTGTCTTTGTCCTATTGGTCTAGAGATGTCATACATAGTGACACCATTCCATAACTTTAGTAACTCGTCGATAAGAGGTTCAATATATACATTCATATCTTTAACTTGGTACTTACCTAGTTGAATGAAACATAAACAATACATAATTATTATAACCATTTTACTGCAATATATATAAATTAATGTACATGACTATTAAATGAAAAAAATATAAGTCATTATGCAACAAATAAGACAAATGAGATGCTACTACGTTAAAGAAAATTGATGCAAACAAATACCTAGAACAATCATTGCCAACATTATGTGCTCCCTCTTTATTGACATCCATGGAGGAATGTTATTATTGATAACAAAAACAAGCCACATCGAGTAAATAGATTTCAGCTCTCCAAATGGATTGACACCATCAGCTGCCCATGAAAGTTTGAGATTACGAGGTTCTTCTTTAAAGTGTGCCCATTTTTCCTCCATGTCCCTAAATGCAGAACCATCCGCAGGCATTCGAAGTATGTCATCTCCACTTCTACTCTATGCATGGTAATCCATAAATTGCACTAAGCTTTCACAACTAAATAATCGTTACATACATGGAATAATGGGAATATAATGAAGAACCTTGTGAGGCACCTTTTTTGTTAGTTGATTTGTTTGATATCTACTAATATGACATTATGGGCATTCTATTGCAAATTCATGTTGTTTATGATATATAATATGATCATTGGGACATGCATCTATTGTTTGATACTCCATTCCAATATCTTTCATAATGGAAGATAAATCTCGATATGAGCAAGGTAAAATATTTGATGCTAGTAAAAAAAAATTCGCCTATCAATCTACAACAAAAAAATAATTTGTTAATATAAAGAATATTAATGGTACATATTTCATCCTTTATTTACTAGTGATGAACTAACAACAAAAATAGATTAAAAAAGATGACATATTTGACATAACTTAACATCCGTGAGATTTCTATGTTGGATAAACCATTCATAACCTTCAAGTTCACCAGCAACAATACAACAAAGAGAAGAGTTGTTTGGGAGCCTTCATAAAGGGGCTCGTATGCCTTCTCAAGTACAAGTAAATCATGAACATCATCAAAGTCATCTCTATCATCCTAATCAGCTACGCCACTAAATGTGTCATGGATCAATGTATTTGTACCATCATCTTCAACTGTGTTTTCTGGTGCATAATCATCTTCTTCCATAGGATCATTAACTTCATCTTCGATATTCATAGCTCCATGTTCCTCTGCTTGCAAAACCACATTCTCCGGGCCGTGATAATACATATCATGTGCCTTAGGGCACCCCACCTTTATAATAATGATCAACACAAATAAACCATAATCATGATCAAGTGATTTTTTATATATATAAAAAATGTTAAAATGATATAAACATATACAAATTCAATCAATATAAAGACATATAATGAACAACTTACCAATGGATGATAATCATACCCCCATTCAATGTGACCATGCTACCTACAATGTTGCTCAATTGTTGTGATTAAAAGTCTTCTCATCTTTAAGCCCTTGCAATTATTACAAGGACAATAACATTTCCCATCACCCTTTCTTTTCAATCTAGCCCACAATCTAGCAAGTGTCTCTTTACTTTGTTTTGCACTAATATTATTTGACATGATTTTTTTTATCAAGCTTGAATATTTAGATCTTCAAAAAATATCAAACTCACACTCCAATAATTTTTAATCATAGACAAGTAACAAAATCTAATAATTCTGATATTTTGCACCAAAAAAAATTGGCCTATAACCTCCACAAACTATCACAAGTATGTCAAATTTGCAAGTATAGCAAAAAATTGTCACAAGTATAGATAAATTGTCGAACCCACTTTTATTTATTAAAAAACATTCGTTGGAACCTTAACAAACGCTACCTACATATACTCATTGGCCCATAAATTGATGGAAGGGGATGGTTGACTTTAAGTGTATGTTGAAATAGCAACGAAAATCACAGAGCATCACAATTTCGATGAACGTTAGGCATAATTTAAAAAAAAAATTGAAAATTTCACATTAAATACACAAGTACCCAACAATACATCTAATTATACATCTTTCATTGGAAAGTTTCGTCATATTTTGCAATCAAATGAGTTAGTGAAAAATGCAATTCTATATGGGATAGACTTGGAAAAAATGTGAGGTGCCACTGGGGAACCATAGACTCATATTATTGTGGCATTTGAATAAAAAATCCAATCACCTAATTGTGATCAAAACTCGAATTTGGTTAGAGTTCTTTTGGTCTAAGGAATTTTCTAATATTCTTTAACAAATCCTAATCAAATTTTTGGCCCAAATTCCTCAAAATCTCTCTAACAAATAATTCTTCAAATAGGTTATAATTTGAGGTATCACAATTGCTATCCCAGACGAATGTCCATTCTTGCATAAGGAGCAACCTTTTCTGAGCAACAAAAGCTCTTATTTACGAACAATGAGACCAAATATTCTTCCCACCATAAAAACTATAAAGTAAGAATACCATTTGAAATGGACAATGACCTCATTTTTGTTAATGGCACACAGGGCCTTATGGATCCCATCTGAGATGAATATTGCATAATCATAAAGCTTGTTTACATCTCTAATCTGAATATCTATTGCTAATACCATCATGTTGACTAGTATTTGTGTCTTACAATCCATGCCCAAGACTTGGCACAATACAAATTAGGTCTTCACAAAATAATCTTCAAAAATGTTGTGGTTGAAGGGCTCCAACTCCCCATTGGAAAATATTTTCATTCTTTCTCCCTCTTGGCCTAAAGCTGGGCAACCACTTTAATTTGTAACTATCTCTTGGCCTGAACTATGCTACGATAGACTTCATTTTTTTGTTCTTGTTTTATTTCCTTCTCAAAGGCTTGTTCCATGGTGGTTGGACCATGAACATCCACTTCACCTCTAATTTGGGCATTCAACCCCATAATGAATTTTATTATCCAAAATATCTCATATTTATGATATTAGAGTACATACTTTAGTAATTTGGTTAACTCACAATACTCCATTACTAGTTTGTCTCCTTGATGTAGGTTTTTTAAGTCAATTAGTTTATGATTAAAGTACAATTGAGCTAACCACCTTTGTTTGAAAATTACCATGAACTATTCCCAAGTCAAACTTTGGAAGCTCAACCCCAATTCCATTTTCTTATTCATCCACCAAGTGGATTCTTCACTTGACATCTAATAGGCTCCCTAAATTTCCTTGGCTATCTATGAATAATTCCTAATTTTGAAATATTTTTCCATATTAGTGAGGCATACTTCAGCTTTGTCTCTTATCATTGTTCTATTGAACTTTAGTGGGGTGATATTTTTAATATCCCTTGTTAACTCGTTGGTTAGATGTGCTCCCATTTCCCCTTGAATTCCTTGATCTTGGTTAGCTCATCCCTACCCTTCATGATAATTATGCTCCTAATTGTTTTTTTCGCCATTTCCTTGACTTTGCTCATCTTCATTTTCGTGATCACTTTCCCCTCTTCATTTTCTAAGGCTCCCAGTATTTCTTTATTTCATTCAATATTGTTAGGATTTTATCCAACTTTGTTATAGGATTTTTCAAAGGTTGATTGGAACCATCTTGACTACTTCCAAGGTTTACTCATTTACACCATGATTACACCTAGTAGATCATCATGGTCTTATTAACTTTTTTAGCTTAATGAGAAATGAGAATGATTCAAAGTTTACTAAAATTGCAAACATCTACCTAATATCTCATTCTTAATCAAAAGGAATCATGATTTATATCAAAATTCAACACTTTTAGAAAACATACGAAAATTTTATTCATAATATTAGATTGTACATCCATATTTATATAATATTTTCTCAATCTACATATCAATATCAAATAGAGACATTTACTCAATTTCCTATTCTCTATTTGAATCTAACAACATAACTTAGAAGGTGGATGTACATATAGGTACTCCTTCATCATCCCTTTTCCTAGAACTGGCACATTAAAGCCACACCCAAAAGGCATATCATGAATCATCGATGGTTTCCTAGGTTTAACAAAAGTAGAAGATGATTGTTCAATTTGCTTCTCTTTTTCCAACTTGATTCACTTGAGAGCATCAGCTAGAGTTTCATAATCAAAAATCCAATCCTCTCTTGTGTAGCTCACAATTTTCTCGATTTTGACTTCATCAAGTTGAGTTTTCTTAGATTTCTTCACTTTCCTTTTCTTCCTAGCCTTTCAGCTATACCACTAAAAAATGAAAAATAAAGTTTATATATATTCAAATTACTTTCATGTTCAAATAGTTTAACATTTTTGATTTGTTTCAAATCAATAACATAATTTTGTTGGCAAAGTTTAGTTCATATTCAATAAACTATTATATTTCTAGTAATCATTGCATTGAAAAAGATGGTTTGATAGGACATATACTGCCATAATAATTGTTGAGATTTGTTATATCCAAGACCAATCGCACTAATATATCAATGATTAGTCTGAATTTGTACTTAATCTATCATGAAAATAACATAATTTTGACTTATTATAGATACAAGGTCAAACTAAATGTATTTACTTATGTTGCAAGGAGGTTATGGGTCAAGAGAATGTTGTGAATGTACTTCCTATGAATGTATGTATCATGTCAAGTGGGAGAATATTAGGATTAAGGTGGTATCAACATTATAAATCCTATGCATTTAATTGTTCTAAATCTTGTTTGTAAATGTACTCATGAGGGATGGGGGATTCATCGTAATCTATAAAAAAAAAATTGGTATGGTAATTAACTTCTTACTAGGGGTAGTAGTTAATTATTTGATGGGAAGTTACTTTTTACTAGGAAAACATCTAGGAGGTTATGGAAGAATCTAGGCATCCAAATTCCCATTGGATTGTCAGTACACTTGTAATAATTTTTGAATGGCTATTATTATACCATAATACATTGTACACAAAGACAAAAACAACCTAAAGAGAAAGGACAAACTAGCCACCCATTTTGAAAAGTTAGTAAGTTGGTTACAATTTGTCATGGGTTAAACTGGAATACTTCCAAGGTAGAGGATTTGGGATATGTAACCATTTTGGATGCCTCATTTAGGTGTTTAAATGCTATATAATAGGTGCTTAGGGAGGTAGAAATCATATTCTATGAGAGAGTGAAAACTATGTACACAAATGATAAAGGATTAAAGATTGAAGAGGGGATAGGAAATTATTATATTGTAATCTATCTTTTGAAGATAATACAAACTTGGCCTCTCTTCTTGGTGGATTTTTTACCAAGAATAGTTTTCTTCACATAAATATAATGTTGTGTTAATCTCTTATGTTCTCTACTTTCTTCTTCTTGTTGATTTTAATTACTACACTCCATTTAATTATCTACTAATTACTTTCATATTTGTAATTGAATTCCAAATTCACATTTTATATTTATTTACCTTCAATTCTATATGAAGTTGGTCAACAAGAGGTACATGACACTAGATCCTCTATGAAAATAAACGACAAGACTCTAGTTTATGAGATAATTATGGAAAAGGAGGAAGAATTTGAAAGATAAATACCTATGGTGAGGAAGAAATATAAGGGAGGACAACAAGAAACACAAGAATAATCAACTCAAATTCCTACTCCTAGCACTCTCCACCTCACAATTACTTCACCCCTATAGGTGAAGCTAAAATGTGAAGGACAATAGACCCTAGTGGCAAGATCACTCTAACTTCAACCACAATAGACAAATTAACTCCAAAGAAATATCTAGATATCTACTATAATTAAGGGAGGAAAAAAGAAAAGGAAGAAGTGGACGTCCAAGATTTATGTTCTCCTAAGAAAGTCTCCTTCCTCCCAAGGGATTTCAATCGAGATCAAGACCCCTTCACCCATTTCTTCTCCTAAATCCATCACTACCAAGCCACCTTCTCCTTCATGCAATAGCCCCACTCCAAGAGTTCCAATTCCACCTATGATTCCTACTCCTCTTGATGCCCCTACTCCCCTAATCCCAAGTCCTCCAAGAGCACCTATTCATCCCCAATCCCCTAGCCAAGAAGATGATATAGAAAAAAGTTCAAGATTGCCAATATGGTTTGAAAAAGCAATTGGGAAAAGACATGAGCTATAAGCCTATGAAAAAGGACTTTCCCAAGATGGCAGTAATGTTCAAGGCTCGACCACAGTGGTGGAATGGGAAGTAAAATGCTCTGCAAAGCCAGGAGCTAAATTTGTGGAGTGCCTAGCTGGATTCTCAATGTGTTGCTAAGCTACGTTGTGGGGTTTTGAAGCCTGAGGGCTGTGGTGGTGGGGTTTTCTTTTAAGGAGGCCTTCTTACTGTTGTTTAGGTGGCTTCAATGGGTGGAAGGGTTTTGATCCTGCCCTTGGGGTATTTTCTTTTTTCCATTTCTTGCTAAAGTGTCCTGGGGTTTGCATGCCTGCTGGGGATCTTGTTTTTTGCTATGTCGGGTGGGGAAACATCTGGGGTTAGCCCCAAATTGGATTTCCGTTCAGCATTTGGTTCGAAGCCTTCGGCACATGGAGTGAATGTTTTTGATAATACGCTATTTTCTTCAGAGATGGAGATGAATGATCTAGGATCGGTTAATGGTTCCCGAATTACGAAGATTAATGGGTGTTTGGAAAGATGCAAAGAGTGACCGAAGCTGATTATCCCGATGGAAATGCTTGCAGATGATATTGAATACTATTCAAGGCACTCTTTTTATTGCAAGTTCATGGGTTTGAGAGTGTCGCTGCATTTTTTGGAATCCTGGGCTCAACGGACTTGGATGCCGGAGGGGGAGATGGAGATTAGGCTCCTTACGAACAACTTTTTTATGGTCTCTTTTGATTGCATGGAAGATCGGAATAAGGTCTTCGAGGGTGGCCCCTATTTTTATAACCAGGTGGGTTTGTTTATCAAGCCATGGCATGCTGGCTTCAACCCGACTGAGGCAATACCGAGTCAGATTCCAGTTTGGGTTCGGTTGCCGTGGTTTCCAGTTGAGTGTTGGCGGGATGACGTGTTGCATTTAGTGGCTTCAATGCTCGGTAAACCTATTGGGTCTTCACAACAGATGCAGTATAAAAAGGTAATGACTTTTGCTCGTATCTGTGTAGAAATTGATTTAAGCAAGCCACTGCCAGATTCTGTTGAAGTGAGTGCTGGATCATATACTTGGGTTCAACAGCTAGATTACGAAACCCTACCTTTTCGGTGTCGTCTTTGTCATGAATATGGTCACTTGCAGCGTAGGTGCCCTAGGGCTAAGCCTGTGGGGCCCCAACCTTCTCAGCCTTCTCGTAATCCTCATAGGACTGATAATGGTAAGGAGCCTATTCCGGGTGATGGTAATGGAGATGATGGTTATGTCCCTGTTAAGGCTCGCAATAGGAATCGGGGCCAGAAGCGGACCTTGAGGGAGAGGCAGGATGATGAAACTTTTAATAGGTTTGAGGTGTTGGATGATCTCAGCCAAGAGGAAGTGAATCCGGGGTTGCTGAACTTGGATCAGGGAACTTTGGGTACAGGACAGGATGGGCCACCATTGGAGGCCATGCAGGATGTGCAGGAGAGTGGGGTTGGGCAGATGGATATGGATCAACAATTGATTGTCCAGACTGAACAAGAATCTTCTATTGGAGCTTCGAAGAGTGGTGGAGGTGGTTCCCCATTGCCCCTGAAAGGAGGCAAGGATGTGGGGAAGAGCTCTTTGGCCTCCTCTCATTTCGGTATTCAGCAAAATGAATTGAAGAAAGGGGTTGGTGATAGGACTTCCAAGCTAGGAAGGAAAAAGGATATGGAGAAGATTAAATTAACTGGGGAAACTTTGGTGGAGCCAGGGTCAGTCGAGACTCTGGATTCACATTTTTCATGCCCCCAGAAATGATTGTTCTCTCATGGAATGTAAGGGGCTTGAACAGTGGCCCTCAACAAAAAGATGTTCGTGATTTGGTTAGGAATCATTCTCCGGATGTTCTTTTTCTTTAGGAGACTAAATTATCTGTAGATAATATGTTGGCCATGGCTCCTAAGTTGTGGAAATATGGTGAATGCCAGTGTGTGGGGGCTCTTGGTGCTTTCGGAGGGGTGGCTTGCTTTTGGAACCCTCAGAAGATTTTCCCTCTCTGGTGGATGTCCTCTAGATCCTCTTTATCCCTAGTCGCCTCTTGGTATGAGACTGGTGAGTGTATTCTCCTCTCTAATGTGTATGCTCCTATTGAGTTTCTGGGTAAACAACTTCTATGGTCCCATCTTCATTTTGTTCATAGCTTAGCTCCTTACCATCTGTGGGTTATGGCTGGGGATTTTAATGCTATTGTGGAGTTGTTTGAGAAAAGAGGTGGAATTCCTAGGTTGGAGCCTTCTGCTCTGTTATTCAGAGATAGCATTTCTGAATTAAATCTTATTGATGTTCTACCTAGTAATGGTCGCTTAACTTGGAATAATAGGAGAATTGGTGAGAGTTGTGTTGCTGAGAGGCTAGATCGATTCTTGGTTTCCTGTTATTGGGTTGGAGACTTATGGTCCACTCAATTTGAAATTCTTGATTGGAGAGGTTCTGATCATTGGCCTATTAAGCTTAGTATTATCTCTGCACGGGTGCCTCGGTCTCCCTCATTCAAGTTTCAGCTTATGTGGTTACGGGATCCCACTCTTCATGATTATGTGGCTGAGTGGTGGCGGATTGGTAGACCAACTTTTGGTACGGCAATGTATACATTCTCCAAGCTTCTTCAGTTTGTCAAATATTAGCTTAAAAGGTGGAATCGGCGATGTTTTGGTAATATCTTTCATGCTAAGGTTGCCGCACAGGAGGAGTTGAATAATATTACGCGGTTGATTCGAGAGAATGGGGCCTCTGAGGATCTTCTAAGGGAGGAG